>JAKWJD010001761.1:48176006-48772961 GCA_027705065.1 Solanum peruvianum
TGCATTTTCAAGGTTATTTCCAAAAAAGAATTATCATTCAATTCAGAAACTTTGAACTCATTGAACATCACGTTTTTAACATATTCATATATGTAAAATACAACATTTTAACATTTAAAAATCCTGGCTTCAAACTATGGCTAACTCACTGGTCACATATACACAATCAAGTTAATGTAATTCACTTTTTCGAAACACATCTTTCATTTCTCACATAATTTCTGAATACACATTCAAACACGTAATCACAACCAGCCCCAAAATCATCTACATGAAATCATACCAACGCATAATTTAAATCTTTCAAAGTATCTATAGGAGCATGCAACGGGGACAACCTTAGTTTTTTTTTACTGGAATTAAGCTGAACGTAGGGGTCACTTTTGAAAGGGACCAAGAGAGAAGAAAACTTGTACATTAATGTCGTTCGAAACTTGTTTAAATAATTCCAATTTACAACGAAACCAAGCCTCACCACCAAAACATCAAGCACAATCCCGTCGAGAACTTTGTTTTGCTTTACGATTTTAGACTAAATTTTCTTTTGAGTTTTTTTTTTGTTTTTGTGTATAAGTTCTTGATTATATTTTGATGTAATGTTCTTTTAGATAAAAATCAGACGTTCAAGTGAGATGAGAGTAGAGAGGAACATGAGTTTTAGTTGATTGGGATTAGGAGAGTTAGGTGGAGAGTTAGTCAAACTAGAACTCCTCATTATTTATTATATTATTATTATCTTTTTTAATAAAAATCTGATTTTCCTTTAATTAAATCAGAAATTTTAATATTAATTAATTTAATTAATTCACTATAAATAATAAATTAATTAAATAATTTCTCCCACCAAGGCTCGAACCTAGACGGAGCAAGATTTCGCTCAAAGGGTCAATTTCGGACCTCTCTACCCGAATTTCCCCTCCACCATATTAATTAATTAAATTACTAAATATTTATGGTTTTATATAACCTTTAGCATGGAGATAGATGATTTTACCCCTAGACCCTACATACTTAAGATTATCCCATTTTAGGTCTGGTTAAGACTCATGCGGGTAGATCTTCATATTCGGGTGACCAACATGGATGGAACCAACCTTTCCTAGATGAACTAACTCCCCAAGTTAGTTGCTTTGGCTGTCACAAGGGTTCAGAGGTCTAGTTCTACGTGCATCTATCCGTGTGAACCCAGTCTAATCGAAGGCATTCTAGACACATTAAGTATTACATCGCATATCCATTTTTAGGGTTGTTACATTCTAGACCCGAAATAGACTGGAGGATTCATTCTGACGAAATCCCTATGTGTGATAGCCATAGTTCTAGCATGTGGGTTCTACTTGGGATCACCCTCTCTAGTGGCCTGGGTTTTGATAGCCCGTTCCTGAGTAGTAATATCTTGGGCCATCTGAATTAGTGCTTTTATTACTTGTCCATCTGTTAACGCAGCTGGGTTGACAGACACTTGTACTCAAACAATTGGGGATTGAGGAGGATCTTGGTTTTCCCCAGTAGGTGCTTCTGCAACTCTCCTGCCTACATTTCTCCTTGTATTCATTTTCTATACGTACACATAATAAGGAAGTTAGATGCTAGAATGACATAAAACGTCAACGTTCTAGACAACACAAAGTAGAAGATTGGAAGTTTCTTATCATCACTAAATCTCTAAGTCATGGGTGCGATGCACTTCAAAACCATAAGCCAGAAACTATGCAACGTGGTTATTTTGAGCCTTAGTTCCTAGGTAATTGACTCAAAGTTTGTTACACCCAAATTTGGAAATCCTAGTGCAATCGCTGTTATTAACCTCTTAGAGGTGGCTTACAAGCCTCTTCTTAGCTTTCATCATACTCATACATTTAAATTTGCTGAAAATTTAAAATGTTTTAAAACTTAATGAAGTATACTTAGACTTCATATAATTAATGCATAAGAGTGATATACTACATAGCTCCGACTAAAAAACGATCTATGTTATATTAAAAATTAGAAGTCAAATAATCCATAATATAATAATAATTTGCCAAACGGCTTTAATAAAAAAGCTTAGAACAACTATTTGAAAAGAAACACTATGTCTAATGTACTAAAAATAGAATAATAAACATTGTATCCTAAAACTCAAGAGGACCTACCAAAGGTCTGGAGATGCTAGTTCAAACTGCTTAAACGTATCTTTAATCTTTTTCAAGAACCTTAACCTATAAAATAGTAATTGTACAGGGGTTAGTCCACAATTGTACTATGTATGGTTGTATGCACATAAACACATAAGGACTATGCATGATCAAGGAAACCTCGCAGATACGGTAGAGCAAGCCCAAGGGGCACGGATTGGTCAAGGAGGCTTGATTATTCTCTTTGGGCCTACCGGACAACATAGAATACTCCATAGGTATGTCTCCATACAAACTTATATGTGGGAAGGCTTGTCACTTGCTTGTTGAAAAAGAGAATAAAGCCATGTGGGCAATGAAGAAACTGAAGATGGATTGGAATGAAGCAGCGGAATAAAGGTATAATGGGTTAAATGATCTTTATGAGTTTCGCTTGAAGGAATATGAATGTTCAGCGCTTTACAAAGAAATGATGAAGAAGTATCATGACTAAAAGATTGATAGGCGCGAATTTGCGGTTCTGTATTTTGTTCTTTGTTCAACACTAGGTTGCGCTTGTTTCTGGGCAAACTCAAGTCCAAATGGACTGGTCCATTCTTGATCACTAAAGTATACCCTCATGGTGCGGTTGAGTGGGAGAACAAGTAGGGTGAAAGGTTAATGTTTCAACGTAAATGGTCAAAGAATCAAAATCTACCTCGTACATGCAGAAAAATACAAATGAAGCTATTGAGGCATACCATCTTGATGTAGACTTAGTAATCAAGAGAGTCTTACATCGTGTCGCGACGTTAAATCAGGCAGTGATTGGGAGGCAACCCAATGAAAATCAACCTCGGGCATGCGAAAAATCCAAAAGAAGTAGTTGAGGTATACCATCTTGATGATGTCTTAGTAATCAAGAGACTTGCATCGTGCCGCGATGTTAAATCAAGAGCTGATTGGGAGGTAAGCCAATATGTATCCTCTAGCCAACTTTAGGATTTTCTTGATTTTTAGGAATATTTGAATTATTTTGGGTTTTACTTAATTTCATGTGTGGATTTTCTTTTATTTCTTATAGAGAGTTACCTAGAGAGTAGTCTAGGGTCCGTGTTAAAAAAGTGTCTAGAAAACACGAAAGAATGGCTTATTGGTTTCTCAATGTGTAGGGACCAAACTTACGGAAATCTCCATAAACAATTATGGTGCTCTAAGTAAGGGCATAGTCAACGGAGCAGTCGTCGGACCGTCGAATTAGTTATGGTCCATCAATTTACTTACGGTCCGTCGACGTGTAATATTTAGTTCCCTAGAACACATGATCCAACCCAACCTGACTGGTTATATATTAAAATAATAGCCTTTCATTTATCCCCACCTTTTTAAATTCTCCCCTACGGTTTCCCTCCCGTTATTCTCTTTCTTTCCCACTCACTCCCATATTAGATCCTCCATAATTCCCTTCTTATTTCCCATCTTCTCCAAAAATCTCTAAGTTTCCCAAACCCTTCTCTCTCAAATTCTCATCATTTTCTTTCATTTTTCAGTCGGTGTTCGAAGAAGGGCTTGATGTTGTTAATGCAAAGATCATTCTCACATTCACTCCACTTCAATGTACATGCATGCCATTTTCTTACGCTCAATGAATTCTCATTCATTTGAATGCGAAAGTGATGAAAACTGTATGTGGGTCTTGACTTAGGGACAGAATTGCGTGATAAACTTGTTAAAAATGGGTCCCTTGTCCCTTAGAATGATGGAAAGTGAATGGGTTGGGAGTGCTAGTTTCTAAATGAAGTTTGTTATGTGTTTTCTATTTTTCCGACATAAGGCTTGATGGTATCCTAGAATCTAGGAGTAAAATTGGAATAATTGAAGCCCTACAAATAAAGAAATGGAGTGTTGATTGCTTTATAAAAATGATTTGTTGTGATATGCCTAAAATTTTCCTTTGAGGGGGCTGCCAAAAATGGCTTAACAAAATATGTCTCTGTCCTATAGTACGAGACCCTGTCTACGATCTCAATCAATTAATGGACCGTCGATGGGGTGAGTGGATAGCTACACCCTATATTTGTTTTACTCAGGGACAACGGAAGTGAGCTACGGTCTGTCTATTGATCGACGAACCATTCTGCACGTCTGTCGTTCTTATCTGAAACCCTATTTTCTACTACATTCTAAATTTTTCTAAGAGTACAACGACGGAAGTTGACTACGGTACGTCAATGAATCAATGGAAAATGGTGCACGTCTTTCGTTCCTACCTACAAGTACTGTGGACCTGTAACTTCTAAGTTTCCTAAGTTCCACCGACTGACCCTATCAACGGACCATCAATAGTGCCCGTTGTGTTGTTCTGCAGTTCTGCACTTCAACTATATCTTTTGTTTCAAATTTGGTCTTGCTTATTTTGGGTGTGTAGGATATTTACAATGACACTAATAACTCGCTTTTGTAGGTACAAATGGACACCAAGCCGAAATTAGTGTACTCCAGAAGATGATCTAACTCCGTGGCGATATCACATCGAATGGTGATAGGCTCATCGAAAAATGAGCATGACCCCAAAATACGAGCCACCAGCAACCAGAAAACAACACGTTCCTCTAGGAAAACTTGGGGCATGCCTAATTAGGTGGAATGTGGCGTAGTCACTGCTTTACAATCTAATAAATAGCACAGACTGATCAGTACAACCTCTACGTCTGCCTCGGGTTCTAAAGGAGCGTCAGGCTCCAAAGAGGTTTCTGATGTTGAGTCGGCCCACTCTAAAGGGTCGAGTGAGGCCACTTCCTGAGGGTACGGTTCAAAGAGTTCCATTATTCCAGATGCACCTACCGACCCTGCCTCGTCTGATGAGGCCCAAAGTTCTGAGGCTGGTCTGTCACCCCTACATGAGGATCCTTCAACGGTTGTTGAGCAACCTAACCGTTGGTGCATAGAAGGGCCACACCAAATATACAAGGATGCCAAGTTGCTCAATGTTAAAGGCGTCATGACTCGGACTCTGATAGTTGAGAGGTGGGTTCTTATGGGGAGTCTACACATTGTCCGTGATACACATGTTCTCTTTACCCTCCATCATCTAGAATGGATGTTTAGGAGCTTGGTACGCTACAGTGAGGAGTTTTTGAGAGACTTATACACTTATTACGTTGTGACTTTCAGGGCTTCTTTGTACTGGAGGTCTAATCCCACTAAACAAGCACCACTTAGCTATGTTCTAGTCTGTGGCAACCGGGCGGATATCTCCTTGACCTCCAATCGCCGGTTCATATACGGTGCATATATTGATGCTGACAGGGCCCCTCTCACCCCCGAGTTTCACTACATGTGGAACGTGATCAAGGAGGGCAATTTTAAGAAAGACAATAATGTAATAGAGATCACCAAAATATGGATTGCTCAACACATTTCCGTAGATCGTGAGGGTGCAGACAGGGTGTTGGCACCCAGAGGCCTTATAAAGAAGGAAAACCTCAAGTTGCTGCCAAATTCATCTTGATCTTAGTTCTTTACCGCCTATCCCCCACAGTTGCGGACAACATACTTACATTGGATTGAGTGGTCTTAGTTGCTCTATGGTCGCGGGGTTCGAGGTTGATATTTTAAGGCTGCTACTGGTAGTAATCCATGAGAGGGATTTTAAGACCTCGACCACTTACCCCTTACCCTGTATGATTTTGAGTTGTGTAGGGCCTCTTAAGTGCCCATTTGGCATATTTATGTTCTCCGGACTCCTATTGAGACAGTAGATATCTGTCTCATAAAGTATGAGGAGAATGAGGTGGTGCCTAATAGGGGCCCCTGAGTGGAGGTGCAGCCGTTGGGTGAGAACCTCGCAGATACAATAGAGCAAGACCAAGAGGCTGATTATGCTACTTCAGAGCCTACCGACACAACCCTAGTTGACTCTACCCCGGGCACTAGCGCAGCGCCGATTTCCTCCCGATCTACACCATCAGAAGCATTGGTCTTGATTTCTAGCGTCGAGAATCTAGAGGCCCAGATAGACACATTGCTGCATCATATCCAGCCTTGGATGCAGAAGTCCATTACCGAGGCTGAGGATTGGATTGAGAGAAAGATTTCCCAACAGACTGAGCGGCAGATTCTTGAGGTACACCAGCACCTCGATGTGTTAGAGTTGATATTCCTCGCCCGTCCAATTCCCTGAATTGATTTGACGACTCTACAAACTGTTGTGGCGAGTCTGAGGGTTGATGTGGATGACAGTTAAAGTATGCGGGTGCCCAAATCTGAGTCCACACATGTGGAGCTTTCTGAGGATACAATGTTATCTTCATTGTTCTCTACTTGTACTGCACCACTGCCCCCACCACGTGAGCGTGCCATGAGGCACCGGTCTAAAACGAGTGAGGAGGCTCAGGCTAGGCAGAAGGAGTGCATTGAGTTTGAGAGTTTGAAGAGAGCCTCATTGGTTGATGAAGAGGCCCGGCATATGAGGGTTTATGAGTTTGTTGTTGGAGCGTATAGCTCCCGATTGGATTTTATTGAGAGAAGCACCACTAAGGGTGCTCACATTGTTGCGCACACTGTTGATGGTGTCCCTACTACTAATGTAGCCGGTTTTGGACAATCGAACCCGCCATCATGGTAATCGTCGGAGCTATGTGCCAAAGGTTTGCTTCAACTACCACCTTGTTTTATATTTCTTATGCATTGGGGATAATTGCATGCTTTCTTTTTGGGGGTGGGGTAAATGGAAAGTGTGCTAGGGTGAAGTTTGAGCAGCCCAACTCAAGATCCTCTCTTGGGGTTTTCATGCCTTTGTTCTTTTGCCCCATGAGACTGGTTAATTTATTGTTGAACTGGTATGTTTAGTATCTTGTACAAAGTACGAATGTTAAATCTAAAGCATGATGGCTAAATACAATGATACCTCGTTCTAAAAAAATGCTTGCATGATTGGGTAGAGTGAATGTTCAATGTGTTGGCTCTAAGCATGACATAGAGATACACCATTGAATGACCCTCAATCTAAAAGTCAAACTAGGTGTCCGATAATCTGGTAGGGTAATGAGGTGTGGAGAGAGTGTGAGGAAAGCTGAATAGTCCACTGTTGGTACCTAACTAGAACTTGCCCAGTTTGTCCTGCAAAAAGTAAATGTGTTGGACAATTAGGAAAGGATCATAGTCCTTTGTTCATAATAATAAATCTTTAGCCAAAATAAAATAAAACCAAACAAAATTAATCCCTTTTGATCCAAATGATTTGACCTTATAATGGACCTTTCTTTTCAACCCTAACTCATTGTTTCTGGGTATAATGTGTTGGCCCGGCTCCCTCATTGGACATGTGCACCTCAACTTAGGCCAAAAGCATAAGTTGAGGGTGGCTAATGCAGAAACAAATACCATCTTGGTCCTGACCCAACCTCGGTATGGAAAAGCCATGAGTTGAGGTGTCTATTATTACAAATGTTCCGAAAAGTGGGGTTGAAAAGATTTATGTGAAAGAAAAAAAGTGAAAATAAATAGTGAATAAGGGAAGTGACTTAATCAAAGTTTAAATGAAGTGAAGAATTTGAAAGAAAATAAAAATAAAAATAAAAATAAAAGAAGATTCAATTTCGCAAATGGAGAAAAAAAGGAGAAAACAAGGCAAAAAAATACAAGAAAATAAAGAGTATGGCACAATAGACAATGAAAAAGGTATGACGCTTAGACTTAATGTCAAGGAGGAAAACAAGTCACTAAAATGTATCCATATGTACCATACCTGACCTTGAGCCTATGTTACAATCCATAAAAGTCCTATCGTGATCCTGAGAAACTAATATTGTGAACTTAAAGTAGTAAAAATAAGGGCAAGCCTATGGCGACATGTATCAATTAGGTGTGAAGTTGCTCTGAGAGTGAGTGTTGAATAATGATCCTCATACTCAAATTTTAAATCACCGTGTGTAAAAGGAGGATATCTATTGAAGTGAGAACATTGTTTGCAATATTGAGAGTAGGTTCCTATGGTGAGAGATAAAAGAGTAGAGGTGTCAGAGTTGTGCGTATGTATCATGGTTTGATCAACATGAGTGAGCCTTAGAGTGATATCATGCGTGAAAGGAGTGAAAGTAATCAAGATTTATAGGCAGATGATTGCGAAAGCTTAAGTGAGGATACTTTTGTACAAAGGTTTTGTGGTGAGTCATAGTGCGTCGCTTGAGGATAAACAACGTAAGTTGAGGGTGTTGATGTATCTTTGTTTCACGGTAATTTGAATGCTTTTTACTTAAATTTAGATTGTGTCTAGGGCATTTTGGTAGTAATTTTATTGATTTTTATCTGTGTTTTGCAAGAAAGTAATCCAAAAACAAAAATGCAGAAGATTGTGCAGAAGATGGGACCCACGAACCCTCGAGGGCCCGTCGTTCCATCGAAGGTCTGTAGGTATTGGTCATCGACTGGAGGTCCAAGCATCTCGAAGAAATTCGGGGAATTCTGACCAAGTGTGGGGCTATGGAAGGATTGATGGTCCGTCGACTAACTGACGGACTATCTTACAAAATTGTCAATCTGATCAGAGATTAGTCCCATTACCCAAATTTCATGAAATACAAAATATGGAAAGACGGAGGCATTGATGGACTATAGGTGTATCAGCAGACCATGCTGTTGGTTCGTCGATTGGATCAGAGAATATGCCAGGATGAAGGATGAAGAAGATGCTAAGTATGGACCAATGCAGGCAGTCAACTATCCGTCATTCCATCGACCGACCGTCAGTGGTGTCTTCTATTAAAGACGCGTTTCTAGAAAGACATTCCTTAATAAGAAATCCTTTCAATTTAGGAATTTATTATTACAAATAGGTTTAAAAACCTCGTTTTTGGGGTTAGGCTTTTTGTTATTTTTCAAACTCTTTTTATTTGAAGTTGAAGTTGAGATTTTGGGAAATACATCAACTTTCGGGACGATTCTCAAGATTTTTTCTCTAATTCAAGTGTTATTTCTGGATTTTCTTCAAACTTGTCAAAGTAAGTACATAAATTCTTGTAAAAAATCATGATTTTTGTATTTCTAGGCATGGGTAAAATCCACAAATAGGTTGTGGGAATCATGGGTGATTAACAAGGTAAAACTAGTTAAATAACAAGTGTATAATAGGTTCTTGCATGTATTGATAATTATTTCGTTTAAAAGTCTTTTTAATGAGTGCACGCCTTATAACTTGATGTATTCCTACTTGTTCGATAAAGGAGGTAGTTGATGGGAAAAGAATTATCAACATAGATTTAGTATACACTATCTAATAGGCTAGTTTCAATTGGTGCAAAGTAATAACTTAGCCATACATTGAATATGATGCTTAATATGAGGGAAAGGTAAGGCCTAGTAAAATATACACACGTAGACAAACCAAGGTATGGAGTGAAATTCTCTAGTTTCCGGACCAAGTAAGTAGAGATACATAACTAACCTCTTTGCATGCAAGACAATAGGAAAGAATTGTTATGGCTAGGATTACCGCCTTATGAACCTATGGGGAACACCTACATCGTAGTTTCTCTAATCACTTGATAAAAAACAAAGTTTTAATCTTGATACTTGTTTACATTGAAATAATTTAACACACTTGTTTCAAAACAAACCCCGCTTTAACTTAACTATTTTTGGAAAGGACTTGACAAAATAGACGTAATCATAGACTAAAGATAAGTCTAAAATAATTTTCCTCGTGAGATCGACCTTAACCTTACAATTGGGTTCTTTACTTGATATGACTGCTTATACTTTTTTAGGGAAGTATAATTTGAGTTTATCAGAGTGTTAAGGAATACTCCTTATACTTCATTAAGCTTTCCAAATTTCAGTTTGACAAGTTATCTCCTTGAAATTTATTAAGTATAATTTGAGTTTTACCATTATACTTAATGAATTCCTATCTACAAAAGGTGCAACAAAAGAAAGAGTAGAACCTGGATCAAGTAATGCATAGACATTAACAGAGAAAACTCGTAAAACTCAAATTATACTTAATGAAAACTTGTAAAACTCAAAAATACGTAATGTCTATGCATTGCTAGATCCAGGTTCTACTTTTTATTCTGTTACACCTTTGGTAGCTAGGAATTTTGATGTACTTCCCGACATATTGATTGAACCCTTTTATGTTTGTACCCCAATGGTGACTCTATAGTTGCAAAAGTCTACAGGACATGTCCTGTGATGCTACCCAATACAGTTACTCTTGCAGATTTGGTAGAACTTGACATATTTTACTTAGATATCATCTTGGGTGTAGATTGGTTTCATGATTGTTTTGCTTCCGTAGATTGTATAAAAATGGTAGGGATATTTCAATTACCTAATAAGCATATTCTTTATTTTAAATTGAGAAATTTCATGCCAAGGGGTCAAATCATTTCTTCTTTGAAATCTTGTACAAATATAGCTAAGGGTTGTTTATATCATGTTGTGAGAGTTAAGGACCTAAAATATGAAACTCATTCTATTGATTCAGTCCCTATAGTGAGAGAATTCCTTGAGATTTTTCCTAATGACATTCTAGGAGTACCTCCTAAACGGGAAATTGACTTTCACATTCAATGTTATCGGATACGAATCCCAGTTCATTTCCTCCATATAGGATGGCTCCGACTGAATTGAAAGAGTTGAATCTCCTACTCAAATATTTACTAGACAAGGGTTTCATTCAACCTAGTCTACGCCATGGGATGCTCCGGTCTTGTCTGTTAAGAAAAAGATGGGTCCCTTAGAATGTGTATTGATTATTGCCAACCCAATAAGGTCAATAGAAAGAACAAGTATCCTCTCTTAAAATTGATTATATATTTGATCAATTCCAAGGTGCTAGTTACTTTCAAAGATTGACTTAAAAGTCAGCATATTACCAACTAAGGGTGAGGGGTAAATATGTTCTTAAAAAAACTTTCCGAACATGATATGGTCCCTGTGAATTCCTAGTTATGTCTTTTAGGTTAACAAATGCCAGGAAGCATTCATGGACCTAATGAATAGAGTGTTCCGAGATTACCTCGACTCGTTTGTGATTGTGTTCATTGATGATATTCTGATATTTGTAAGAGTGAAGATGAGCATGAGATTCACTTGAGATTAGCTTTGCAAGTCCTCAAAGATCACCAACTTTATGAAAAATTTAGCAAGTGTGAATTTTGGTTAAGGTCGGTTTCTTTTCTTAGCTATATTATGTTTGGTGATGGTGTAGAGGGTGATCTGAAGAAGACAGATGCGGTCAGAAAGTGGCGTAGACCTTTGACTCCCATAGACATAAGGATTTTCTTAGCGTCTAGCCGACAATTATAGAAGATTTGTTGATGAATTTTTGTCCATTCCTTATCCTTTGACAACTTTGATCCAAAAGAAGGTGAATTTGTAGTGGTCGAAGCTTTTGAGAAAGGTTTTCAAGAATTCAAAGATAATATTACCTACGCTCCGGTGCTAACCTTATCGGAAGGCAATGAAGGCTTTGTAGTGTATTTTGGAGCTTACCGAGTGGTCTTAGGATGTGTCTTCATGCAACGTGGTAAGGTGATTGCTTATGATTCTAAGAAAATTAAGGTTCATGAGAAGAATTACCTAACTCATGATCTTAATGAATTAATATTTGTAGCATATGATGTGGTAGTAAAAGATTAATATTTGCTGCTAAATTTACTATTACAATGCAATGAATGATAATTATGGGCTTCAATAAGAGCTCTGAGAGGTCAACTATGCCATGTTACTTCTAGGGTGCTCCCCGGTCATAACAAATGTAGTATTAGAGCATCAAGTTTATGAAAAGTTATTTTAGTTTCCAAAATGTCTCAGATTGCCACATCTTGTGGAGTCTCGATCACCGGTAGTGAGGCGCAATACATATATGAGCAAGAGGCTACAGGACGATAGAGTTTCCCTTTTTCATCATTATCATGTAGTGCTAGAAAACTTAAAACTCTATAAGCACTCTCTCCAATGTTTTCTTGTCTGATTGTCTTTTAAATTTTATTGCTTGGATGATATGGTATCTCTATGATTGAGGGAGAAAAGGTGAGTTTTGATGCTTATCTTGGTTTTATGTTTTTATGGGTATGTATGACGGTTAATTTGTCATGAATTTATTAAATGATGTCAATTATTGCTATATATGTGAAATATGAGAAATGATAGGTTATGTTGACATGATGCCCTTTGGGGCTACGTAAGATATCCATGTGAAATAGCATGTTATCTTTAGAAATGTATGCCAGGATATGGTTAAAGCATATTAGATGTTGTTATTGTTAAAATGAGTCTCTTTTTGGATTGGAATGTCACTATATGGTTTTGCATTATGGTAGCCTTATGTAATGATTGGATCATCTAATGTTTAGTGACTGCCTATGGAAGCATTATTCCCTAAGTATATATGTTTAAAAGTGTTAATTTTTTCTCGTTATATATGTTAGAATATTTCATTGTTGTTTTCGTATATGTTTAATGCTTCATAGTTGCCTTACACTGATTTGAGTCTTTTGTATATGCTTTGTCCTAGAAATAAATGTAGTGAAATTACTTTGTAGGGTGATGATGTAGGTTTGATTTACCTAGAATTTACCTTACTCTAATGTTAAAAGAAAATAAAGAGTCCTTATGGCTATGTCTCCTTTATTGTTTCCCTAATGTTTTGTGACCCTTTATATTCATGGTATATTTGAGATCTTATGTGGTTGGATAGTATGACCTATCTTGAATGTTATGGATTTATTTTAGGTGTTAGGCCTAGAGGAATGATGATAGTTGGGTTAATTTTCTCTTAATTTGGTTTATCCTAAGTGGGGGATGATAATGAGAGAAGTAAGGTTGTTGATGTTTCAATCTTTTCTTTCTATGTTTATTTGAGCTTGAGACTAAAGAGTTTGTAATATATTATTCATAATGGGAGTCTTGCATTAAATTATGAGTTTCATGTTCTCCCTATGTTTTGTATGTGTTAGTTAACACTAAGTTATATATGTTTTGAGGATTCTATATTGCATAAAAATGGATTTTTCATCAAATTATTGTTTTCTCATGTTTATTGTGCATCTTGCTATGTTAGTCGTGCATGTAACTTCATGAGATAAGTTAAGAATATACTCTGTGGTGTTTTAAGCCATTAATAGAAAAGTGGATTCTCCTTTAGATGAAAATTGGGAGTCTCTAAAAAACAATGGGACTTTTATGATTTGGAAAAAATGATTGTAGGCTCACTCTTGAAATGTGAACACTTGTTAGCTATTGTCCTTGTGTATGACTATAAACTGTGAGATTTTCCAAAATACATGCACGTTTATGAAAGCTAGTTTTATGCTAGGAAGGGAAAGTTTTTTATATGACTTCATGTTGTTGAAATGTGTGTGGTGTGAAATATAACTTTGACTACATTAAGAAGAAAATTGTGAGCATGCTTTGGTTAAAAGTTGAGAAATTTTCATTTTTACAGTAAATTGACCTTTATGCATTGCTTTCCTACAAACTCATGAGACATGTAAGTGTGTTGAAGAGAAGGAAATTCCTCCATTGACACCACTAAGCGTGGTATGGTTGAGTATGGCCTTAATGGAAGAATGTCTATAAGAAACACCCTTGCTGATTTACATAACTCAAGTCTAAGTGCATTGAAGTAAGAGTGCCTCATTGTTTCTTGAATGTTGTTGTATCTACCTATGTGTGACTTAAAGATCCTACAAACATGACAATAGCCTATGTGTTTGATGTATAAAAGTGTGTGTGAATAAAGGCTTTGCTTGTTTGTGTTTCATTGAGTGCTAAATGGTTTGATGTTTATTCCTTGCTTGTGGTGCATTGACTTTTATGTGATGTTGCTATCGATGTCTACAGATCCTCTCTTATTCATTGTGGTCCTTGTTGTGATTCAAGTGTTCTAAGTTTTCACGCCCATAGCTACCCCTAAGACGCGGACATGAAACCTAGGATCACAGGTGATCCCAAGCTCACCTTGCAGGTATGATCATGAGCATACTAAAGATGATAAACTAAATGCGGAACCTAAATCATAATTTATACTTAAAAGATGTGGAATACCGATATTCTATAATTGAAATTACTGAAATACTGATGAGCTTAATACAAAGAAGTTATTAACTCAATACTAAGCTGAAACTAACTATGTCTGAAATAAGCCTCTGACTGACTAGAAAAACATGGACAAGCCCCAACTAAATCTAGCAAAAACTTAAACTAATTGACTAAAGATTGAAACGAAACTCATGACTATTGTTCTCGGAGAATAAGGACTCACTACTGAATCTCTTGATATAGTGATCGTAAATTGATCTATGCGTGATCTATATGTTGAGAACCTGAACCTACATCACGAGAAGATGTAGCCACGTATTGATATGTACTTGAAAAATACTGAACATGTAGGATAGAGTAAAGCTGAAATAAAACATAATGAACAAGCATAAAAGAAAGTATAATAATCTGAACATTATATATTGATTTCTGAGCTAACTTGATACAATGACCAATAAATCATGTCACATCCAGGTTTACCCCATAGACGTATTCGGTGTCGTCGTCCTCGCTGATGAACAAGGATAGCATATTAGTCTTACATCATTGCATTCATCAATTAAACATATGGAAGAATTTAAAAAATTTCAACTATAACTAATCGAATGTTTACGTAGACCTCTATATACATATAATCATATACATATCGAGTATACAACATTGTCTCAAATATAAGATAGAATCAATAAAAGAGTCATAATAAATAATTAAATCCATAGGAGGAATACATCCATCATCCTCGAGAAAATGATTACCTACCACTTGGATTATAAGAATATCCACGTCTTCGTTTCAAAGGCCTTGAATCAAACTTCAACCGCTGGAACCTAAAATGTTTAGGGAAAAAGGGAAGAAAATGGGCTTAGTACTCCACATGGACTAAGTATGAGATTATATGCACATTTAACACCAAAGCATGTAAAAGGGGACATTTGAATTAAAACCATGATTGCTTATCTTTCTAAAACTTATGCACAATGCATCATTTAAGGAAGTCAAATGCATATCAACATACTTGAACACAAATCTCTTATAACTCTATTAGTAATTATTAGTGTCATATAATATCAAAAGTTATTGCATGAATAGTTAAGTAAGACAACAAATAATGAAATCCTATATATCTAAAAATTGCAATGACCATGTAACTCCCCATAACCCTACTTAATCAAGTAAACCGACAAGAACTACAATTAGTATCTTACTTCACACCATATAATTTTCATTTATTCATGGAATCATATCTTTATGTAATAACACCATTTACATGTTCATGCACATTCCAATCATCATATAAGAGTACTTACATTTATCAAAACTAAAATTCATAAAATTAACTTCCCAAAGCTCCCATCAAGGCAAACTATGCAAAGTATACGTAAAGTCTGATACCCCTACCTAGGCTAAGTCAAACCCTTCAAGTCACTTTAGTTAGTCTATACTTAGTTCTTACTTTTTATATTAGGGAACATTTGACTTAACTGACATAGAATAAATGATCTAAATTTGGAAACCGGTGTCTTGAAACGATACACCGATGTAAGGTTGTCTACCGGTCAAGGTAGAACCTAATACAACATAGCTATCTAGATGGATCCACTTGCTAGTATCCTATGGTTGCAACATAGTTCAAGAACTAAGAGGTAGATATACCCTTTCATACCATATGGTAATTGGGCCGCTTCTAATCGGAATCCCTTAGATGACTTTTAACATCATGTGTATCTTTAGGGTGAACCTTTCCTTTTACAGATAAGTCATCACCTCCCATTGTCAAGCTTACTCGATGGTAAGCTAATTTCCTTTTCATAGAAATTTATTTTTATTCTTATTACCATGAAACACTTGGTTAGGTCATAGGGTCTAGCCCATGTATATTCATCATCATAGCTCAATAAGAATTGCATGAGAAGTAGTCCTTTCATCACAACTCATTATAAGTGAGGTTAACACCTTACATATCACATCATAGTAGGGTGCATAATTACACATTTACATACTCATAAAATGTACATCCTAAGAAACCTCATAACCAAAACATAAGACATCTCAATTTAATCGTCATACAATCCTATCACCCTAAGGAAGGTATACTTCAACATAACATCATCTTTTAATTATAATTTACAATAATTAAAGTAAGAACTAGGATACTCAAGACTTATTCTCCATACCTTATTATAAAGGGTCTTACCATCAACCCCTAACTCCAATAACTTTAGGTCATTACACCAACATAATACATTAATCTTCATAATAACGAATTTAGGCAATTACTATACCATAATTCAAAGCTAAATCATCACTTGAAAACATGATAATTTAGTATAACTTTTTAATCTAGATCAATACTCAAGAACCAACATGAGAGACTACAATTCATCACATTTTTTTATAATCAATGTAGTATCCGCAACTTAGATGATTTTCACAAACAATAACATCAATTGAATAGAACCGAAAACAATTTATATCAAGACCAAATATACGATTAAGGGTTTAGGATCATACTTTTAAACTTTGATCAAACCACCCCAATTTCTATAATAAAGTTACTAACTATGTTAATTTATCCATTAAACCCCAAAGAAAACATAAATAATCCAATTAACAACTTCAATTTAGATGAAACCCATAAGAAATTTCACTTTTGAAAAAACAATTTTGAAGGAACCCTTTGAGGAAAGGATCTCACAGGTGAATAGAACCCATACCTTGATGTGTCCTTAATATTATTAAGAGGAATGCACCCTTTCTATCCCCAATTCACATCCCAAGTTATTCAATGGAGTCTTCTAATTTAGAGATAGAAAGAAGAGAAAAGGAAAAGAGTTTTATTTAATGGATTATCCTTAGACTAATTAGGGTTGGAGTATTTATATGGGGGGTTCAATTAGTTAATTAGACCTTCTAATCCCCCAAATAACCCCCAAATCTTTATATTAATTAAATGGAATCATATTTAAAAACATGGAAGAAATTCTTCACTCACAAAGGAGGCATTCACGGTCCGTGTGTGAGTCCACGGTCTGTTGCCCCCTCTGTCGTCACGAACAGTAGATGAGCGAAGGATGTTTCCCAGAAATTTTCTAAGTGTTGGACGACGGTAGCCGTCGCGTCCCATCGACCCAGCTATGCCCCATCGTCCCTACCGCCACTGCATGCTGATATTTTAGTATGGGCGACAATGTCTTCGATGCCCTGTCAAGCCACCCACGCCACATCAACCCATACGTCGGGGCACATTGCTGGGCAGTGCTACAGCAAACAACCAAGGGTGCTTGGGAGTCATACACGGACGTTTTTACTATGAAACATCCTAAAAACTAGTCTATATACATCTAAATAAAGTTAAAGTAGTATTTAATCTTTAGAAAACCTAGATTAGGCTTTTAAAAACGTCTTGAAATTTCAAAATCTTACAAATAACATGCTGAAACTAAATACTAAATATAGTGCTAAATGGTCAGTGCAGAGAGTCTGAATGAACCGTGGGACCTTTTATTAACCGATAATAAAACCACATGAGCTAAGCATGGAGTTCGATCTATATGCCCCATCGATAGAACCCAATATACCCTGCCAAATGTATAAAGGCATGCTGGCATGATCACAAAACTGATTGGCCACGGAGTGGACTTACAACCTACTTGGCTAGCAGTGTTTGGACTATTGGGTACGGTGAATCCTAGTCCAACACGGTATTATGCTAATCCGAATGAATTATGTAAATTAACATATAATGAATGAGTTTCAGTAATACTGGATAGCTCAAAACTTCACATGCAAACTGAGAATGCAACATTTAATTAGAGAATGATGCATTAAAAACTTAAGCATGTATAATTGTATCACTAAAATATCTATCCTAGCCTATGTAATTCTGTAACGACCTGTTTAGTCGTTTTGAGCAACAGGTTCATTTCTGGGAAAAACTGGCTGGGACGACGAGTGTCACGACGGACCGTCGTGGTCACGACGGCCCGTCGAGGGGGTGTCGTTCCGGGACACTTAGAATTCTTCAAATTGGATATTAAAATCGACTCTCTGTAAATTGTGACGGACCTGCAGGACGTGCCGTCACATCCACGACGAACCATCGTGAGTTTCCGTTGCAAAACACTTCAACTTTTGAGAATTTGGTACAAGAAACGAGTTTCTGACCGTCATGACGGAGGTGCAGGACGGACCGTCACAGGGGTGACGGGCCGTCACAGTTCACCTGAAAATCGGGGAGGCTGCGACGACCGGTGTGACGGACCGTCGCAGGCACGACGGCCCGTCACAGGTCACGCAGATCCCAGTCAGAATAGGATTTCTCTACACGTTTTAAGGGTCGTTCTTGACTATTCTTTCCTTAATTATAAAGATTGAGGGGTAACATTAATAAGTCTAATTACTTAGGGGTTAAAAGGGGTAACCTTAAGTTAATTAGAGGGGTTTATTGTCCTTTTTCACACTTAATTATATGATTAATTAGGGTAAAAGAAAGAGGGTTTGAACATAAGAAAACAAAAGAGAAAGAACAGAAAGAGGGATAAAGAGATCGATCGAGAGGCTGAGGAGAATAACAAAGCTTGGGAGATTTCTTGTCGATTTCAATTCTTCGGTGGAGGTAGGTTATGGTTTATATTACGATATTCGTAGTGAACTCTTGATAGTGAATAATATGTGTTGATGATATTGTAAACCTGTCTATATGCTTATTGTATACTTGTATGAATATGATTATGTGATGTTGATAAAACAAGCACGATGAAAACCATTGAATCCCGAATCTTGAAAGAAACTTTAATCTATGATATTATTGATAATGCCTTGGTATAAAAGAAGGCTTGATGAATCAAAGTGATTGGGATTGATGATGCCTTGGTTTAGAGAAGGCTTGATGAACGGATATAATGAGATTAGTGGATCGGAGTGTCACGTTCCGACACATAGAATTAGTGGATCGGAGTGTCACGTTCCGACACATAGAATTAGTGGATCGGAGTGTCACGTTCCGACACATAGTATTAGTGGGACGGGTGTCACGAACCGACACGTAGATGTAGGGGATCGGAGTGGCACGTACCGACACATATAGGGGATCGGAGTGTCACGTTCCGACACATATAGGGGATCGGAGTGTCACGTTCCGACACATATAGGGGATCGGAGTGTCACGTACCGACACATAGTGGTAGGGGATCGGAGTGTCACGTACCGACACAAGAGGAAGAAAGATAATGAATCTCGAAAGATGTTAATATACTCAACATAATGAACTTAATTCCCAAATGAGTAGGGTATTGAGGCTTGAGCCCTCATGGATGAACTTGATGGTATTTATTGACGATTATGATACTTGTTGTTGCTACATGTTGAGTTTATAGTTGATTTATAATATTACTTGATATGTATTATCTTCTATTTTGAGTTGGCCGATGATATCTACTCAGTACGTGTGGTTGTACTGACCCCCTACTTTTATGTTTTCCTCTTTGCTATTTGTGTTATGCAGCAAACGTTCCGTCAACTTCAACTCCGCAGTAATTCAAGCCAGTCTTCGTCACACCGGATCTTCAGGGTGAGCTAACGCTTCTAGCTTGGACTGGATCTTCTTCTTCAAGTCTTGATGCCTTGAACTTCCGGCATGGACTAGCTTTTTAGTTATTTTTGTTCTTAGACATTTTTAGTTTAGTAATTTGAGGATAGATGTTCTTGTGATGATGACTTCCAGATTTTGGGGATAATAATAATAGTTATTGATTTGTTTTATTTATGAAGTTAAGTCTTCCGCATTTCTTTCGATATTGTATTAAAATGTTAAGGGTTAAATTGGTTGGTTCGCTCACATAGGAGGGTAAATGTGGGTGCCAGTCGCGTCCCCGATTTGGGTCGTGACAAACTTGGTATCAAAGCCTTAGGTTCATTGGTCTCATCACACAAGAACGAGTCTAGTAGAGTCTTAAGGAACGGTAGGGGGACGCCTTTACTTTTCTTTGAGAGGCTATAAGGCTGTAGGAAAATTCCATTCTTTCATTCTTCTTTCGTGCTACTACTTGAGTCCAATTGGTATCTAGGTGATACAAATTGGTATCTGACCATCTTCATTCTATTTCGCAGATGGTTAGAACTAGAGCAACGACCGCACCAGCAGCAACAACGGAAAGACAAGAAACGACTGAGCCAGCCACTGGGGCTGTAGCTCGAGGAAGAACAGCGGCAAGAGGCCGTGGTAGAGGTCGTGGGAGGACGTCCTCTAGAGGAAGAGGACGAGCACCTAGCCCATCTGATACTAGGGCGGTGACTCCTCCACCGACTGAGGAGGTAGTAAGAGAGGGTGAGGAAGGGGAAACTGAACAAGTGCAAAATGAGGAATTGCCACCCCAACCTACCCCAGAGATGATCAACCAGGTACTTGCTTATCTTAGCGGGTTATCCGATCAGGGACAGGCTCCTCCAGTGGTTTCTGCACCAACACCTCCAGTTTCAGAGATACGACATGCGGCTACTATGGCTCCCCGCATGGATGCATCATTGGGAATAGGCACATTTCCACGACTGACTACTGGGCCTATTATGACAAATGATCAGCATGAACTTTTCAGTAAGTTCTTGAAATTGAAACCTCCAGTCTTCAAGGGTGCAGAATCTGAAGATGCTTATGATTTTCTGGTTGATTGTCATGAGCTACTACACAAAATGGGAATAGTAGAACGGTTTGGCGTTGAGTTCGTAAGCTATCAATTTCAAGGGAACGCCAAAATGTGGTGGCGATCACATGTTGAGTGTCAACCAACAGAGGCACCACCAATGACTTGGGAATCATTCTCTACCCTGTTTATGGAGAAGTATATCCCAAGGACTTTGAGAGATAGGAAAAGGGATGAGTTCTTGAGTCTCGAGCAAGGAAGGATGACAGTAAACGCGTATGAGGCTAAATTTCGCGCACTATCCAGATATGCCACCCAACTTTGTTTCAGTCCACAAGAGCGGATTCGCCGTTTCGTGAAGGGGTTGAGGTTGGAGTTGCGGATTTCAGCCTTATTGGTAGCGGCAACGGCAACATCCTTCCAAGAGATGGTAGACTTTGTGATAGAGGTGGAAGGAGTGAAGCCAGATGACTTCACCACGACATCGACATCAAAGAGGTTTCGAAGGGGAGGTGATTTTAATGGTTCTTACTCTAGAGGACAGAACTCCGGAGGTCACTCAGTTCGACCAATACAGTCTTCACTACAGACTGTAGTTGGGGGTCCACCTCAGAACGGTCAACACTACTCCGAGAGACCTATGCCCGACTCCAGAGAGTGCTATGGATGTGGGGAGGTTGGACATATTAGGAGGAATTGTCCAAAACAGAGTTACAGACCCCCACTAGCTAGAGGTAGGGGTTGTCATGGTAGAGGCCGTTTTTCTGGAGGACGTGGCGGTCGAGGTAATGGTGGTCACCAAAACGGCAGAGGTGATGGGCAAAACGGAGCCACTACTACACAACATGGTAGGGGCAACGGACAGACGAATGATAGGGCCCATTGTTACGCTTTCCCTGGGAGGTCTGAAGCGGAGGCGTCTGATGCTGTTATCACAGGTAATCTTCTGGTTTGTGATTGCATGGCATCTGTATTATTTGACCCTGGCTCCACGTTTTCATATGTATCTTCCTCATTTGCTAATCGTCTAAATTTACATTGTGAATTACTTGACATGCCTATTCGTGTTTCTACTCCGGTGGGTGAGTCTGTGATAGTCGAAAGAGTGTATAGGTCTTGTTTCGTGAATTTTGTGGGGAGCAACACTTATGTAGATTTGGTTATTTTAGAAATGGGTGACTTTGATGTAATTCTGGGTATGACTTGGCTTTCTCCGAATTTTGCGATTTTGGATTGTAATGCTAAAACGGTGACGTTAGCCAAGCCTGGGACAGATCCGTTAGTGTGGGAGGGCGACTACACTTCCAGTCCGGTGCGTATTATCTCCTTTATTCATGCTCAGAAGATGGTTAGTAAGGGTTGTCTAGCTTTCTTGGCACATCTTAAGGATGACACTACCCAAGTACCTTCGATTGAGTCAGTTTCGGTAGTCCGTGAGTTTTTGGATTTGTTCCCTGCAGATCTTCCTGGTATGCCACCAGATAGGGATATAGACTTCTGCATTGATTTGGAACCGGGTACTCGCCCCATTTCTATACCCCCTTATAGAATGGCTCCCGCAGAGTTAAGAGAGTTAAAGGCACAACTTCAAGAGTTGTTGAGCAAAGGCTTCATTAGACCAAGTGCATCTCCTTGGGGTGCTCCGGTCTTGTTTGTAAAGAAGAAGGACGGGAGCTTCCGAATGTGCATAGATTACCGACAGTTGAACAAAGTAACTATTAAGAACAAGTACCCCATTCCTCGCATTGATGACTTGTTCGATCAGTTACAAGGTGCTTGTGTCTTCTCAAAAATTGACTTGAGATCCGGTTATCACCAATTGAAAATACGAGCAACGGATGTGCCAAAGACTGCTTTTCGAACTAGGTATGGTCACTATGAATTTGTGGTAATGTCTTTTGGTCTTACTAATGCCCCTGCTGCCTTCATGAGCTTGATGAACGGGACTTTCAAGCCATATTTGGACCTCTTTGTGATCGTGTTTATTGATGATATACTGATATACTCCAAGAGTAAGAAGGAACATGAGGAGCATTTGAGAATGGTGTTAGAGTTGTTAAGGAAGAAAAGCTTTATGCGAAATTCTCCAAGTGTGAGTTTTGGCTAGATTCAGTGTCCTTTTTGGGGCACGTGGTTTCTAAGGATGGAGTGATGGTGGATCCATCCAAGATTGAGACAGTGAAGAATTGGGTAAGACCTACAAACGTGTCAGAAATAAGGAGTTTTGTGGGGCTAGCTGGCTACTACCGCCGCTTTGTCAAGGGATTCTCTTCTATTTCTTCCCAATTGACGAACTTGACTAAGCAGAATGTTCCATTTGTATGGTCAGATGAGTGTGAGGAAAGCTTCCAGAAGCTTAAGACTTTGTTGACTACCGCGCCTATCCTCACCTTGCCGGTAGAGGGTAAAAACTTCATTGTTTATTGTGATGCATCCTATTCTGGGTTGGGTGTAGTGCTAATGCAAGAGAAGAATGTGATTGCTTATGCTTCGAGGCAATTAAAGGTGCATGAACGTAACTATCCGACCCATGATTTGGAGTTGGCAGCGGTAGTATTTGCACTAAAGCAATGGAGACATTACTTGTATGGGGTTAAGTGTGAAGTCTACACGGACCATCGTAGCCTACAGTATGTATTCACTCAGAAAGACTTGAACTTGAGACAGAGGAGATGGATGGAACTACTGAAGGACTACGACATCACTATCTTGTATCATCCGGGGAAGGCGAATGTGGTGGCAGATGCTTTGAGTAGGAAGGCCGGAAGCATGGGAAGTCTAGCTCATTTGCAAGCTTCTAGACGCCCATTGGCTAGAGAAGTGCAGATTTTGGCTAATGACCTTATGAGGTTAGAAATAAATGAGAATGGAGGATTGTTAGCTTGTGTAGAGGCAAGATCTTCTTTTCTTGATCAGATTAAGGGGAAACAGTTTGATGATGAGAAGCTAAGTCGAATCCGAGATAAAGTGTTGCAAGGAGAGGCTAAAGAGGCAATAATTGATGAGGAAGGTGTTTTGAGAATTAAGGGAAGGGTATGTGTACCCCGCATCGATGATTTGATCACCACTATTCTTACCGGGGCTCATAGTTCCGGATATTCTATACATCCTGGTGCAACCAATATGTATCGCGACCTAAAGCAACACTTCTGGTGGAGTAGAGAGAAGCGTGATATTGTTGAGTTTGTTGCCAAATGTCCAAATTGTCAACAAGTAAAGTATGAACACCAGAGGCCCGGAGGAACACTTCAGAGAATGCCCATTCCTGAATGGAAGTGGGAGAGAATCGCGATGGACTTCGTGGTTGGTCTTCCCAAGACATTGAGTAAGTATGACTCTATTTGGGTGATTGTTGATAGGCTAACTAAGTCCGCTCATTTCATTCCGGTCAAGGTGACCTAAAATGCAGAGAAGTTAGCCAAGATCTACATCTCAGAGATCGTTCGGTTGCATGGAGTTCCACTCTCCATCATATCGGATAGAGGTACGCAGTTTACATCTAAGTTTTGGAGGACATTACATGCTGAATTAGGTACTAGGTTGGACCTTAGCACGGCATTTCACCCTCAGACCGATGGTCAGTCTGAGCGAACGATTCAAGTGTTGGAGGATATGCTTCGTGCATGTGTGATAGAGTTTGGTGGCCATTGGGATAGCTTTTTACCTTTGGCAGAGTTTTCATACAATAATAGCTATCACTCCAGTATTGACATGGCTCCATTTGAAGCATTTTATGGGAGGAGGTGTAGATCTCCCATTGGTTGGTTTGATGCCTTTGAAGTTAGACCTTGGGGGACTGATCTGTTGAGAGATTCTATGGAGAAGGTGAAAGCTATTCAAGAAAAGCTTTTGGCGGCTCAAAGTAGACAAAAGGAGTATGCAGACCGAAAGGTTAGAGACTTGGAGTTCATGGAAGGTGAACAAGTCCTGTTGAAGGTTTCACCCATGAAAGGGGTGATGCGGTTCGGAAAAAGGGGTAAGTTAAGTCCAAGGTATATTGGACCATTTGAAGTGCTTAAGAGAATAGGGGAGGTGGCTTATGAATTAGCCTTGCCCCCAGGGCTGTCCGGAGTGCATCCGGTGTTTCATGTATCCATGTTGAAGAGATACCACGGAGATGGAAACTACATTATCCGTTGGGATTCAGTTTTGTTGGATGAGAACTTGACTTATGAAGAGGAACCAGTTGCTATATTAGATAGAGAAGTTCGCAAGCTGAGGTCGAGAGAGATTGCATCCATCAAAGTGCAATGGAAGAATCGACCGGTTGAAGAGGCTACTTGGGAGAAGGAGGCAGATATGCAAGAAAAATACCCACATCTGTTTACAGATTCAGGTACTCCTTTTCGCCATTGTTTTTCTTCTTTTGATCGTTCGGGGACGAACGATGGGTAAATTGGTATCTATTCTAACGACCTGTTTAGTCGTTTTGAGCAACAGGTTCATTTCTGGGAAAAACTGGCTGGGACGACGAGTGTCACGACGGACCGTCGTGGTCACGACGGCCCGTCGAGGGGGTGTCGTTCCGGGACACTTAGAATTCTTCAAATTGGATATTAAAATCGACTCTCTGTAAATTGTGACGGACCTGCAGGACGTGCCGTCACATCCACGACGAACCGTCGTGAGTTTCCGTTGCAAAACACTTCAACTTTTGAGAATTTGGTACAAGAAAAGAGTTTCTGACCGTCATGACGGAAGTGCAGGACGGACCGTCACAGGGGTGACGGGCCGTCACAGTTCACCTGAAAATCGGGGAGGCTGCGACGACCGGTGTGACGGACCGTCGCAGGCACGACGGCCCGTCACAGGTCACGCAGATCCCAGTCAGAATAGGATTTCTCTACACGTTTTAAGGGTCGTTCTTGACTATTCTTTCCTTAATTATAAAGATTGAGGGGTAACATTAATAAGTCTAATTACTTAGGGGTTAAAAGGGGTAATCTTAAGTTAATTAGAGGGGTTTATTGTCCTTTTTCACACTTAATTATATGATTAATTAGGGTAAAAGAAAGAGGGTTTGAACATAAGAAAACAAAAGAGAAAGAACAGAAAGAGGGATAAAGAGATCGATCGAGAGGCTGAGGAGAATAACAAAGCTTGGGAGATTTCTTGTCGATTTCAATTCTTCGGTGGAGGTAGGTTATGGTTTATATTACGATATTCGTAGTGAACTCTTGATAGTGAATAATATGTGTTGATGATATTGTAAACCTGTCTATATGCTTATTGTATACTTGTATGAATATGATTATGTGATGTTGATAAAACAAGCACGATGAAAACCATTGAATCCCGAATCTTGAAAGAAACTTTAATCTATGATATTATTGATAATGCCTTGGTATAAAAGAAGGCTTGATGAATCAAAGTGATTGGGATTGATGATGCCTTGGTTTAGAGAAGGCTTGATGAACGGATATAATGAGATTAGTGGATCGGAGTGTCACGTTCCGACACATAGAATTAGTGGATCGGAGTGTCACGTTCCGACACATAGAATTAGTGGATCGGAGTGTCACGTTCCGACACATAGTATTAGTGGGACGGGTGTCACGAACCGACACGTAGATGTAGGGGATCGGAGTGTCACGTACCGACACATATAGGGGATCGGAGTGTCACGTTCCGACACATATAGGGGATCGGAGTGTCACGTTCCGACACATATAGGGGATCGGAGTGTCACGTACCGACACATAGTGGTAGGGGATCGGAGTGTCACGTACCGACACAAGAGGAAGAAAGATAATGAATCTCGAAAGATGTTAATATACTCAACATAATGAACTTAATTCCCAAATGAGTAGGGTATTGAGGCTTGAGCCCTCATGGATGAACTTGATGGTATTTATTGACGATTATGATACTTGTTGTTGCTACATGTTGAGTTTATAGTTGATTTATAATATTACTTGATATGTATTATCTTCTATTTTGAGTTGGCCGATGATATCTACTCAGTACGTGTGGTTGTACTGACCCCCTACTTTTATGTTTTCCTCTTTGCTATTTGTGTTATGCAGCAAACGTTCCGTCAACTTCAACTCCGCAGTAATTCAAGCCAGTCTTCGTCACACCGGATCTTCAGGGTGAGCTAACGCTTCTAGCTTGGACTGGATCTTCTTCTTCAAGTCTTGATGCCTTGAACTTCCGGCATGGACTAGCTTTTTAGTTATTTTTGTTCTTAGACATTTTTAGTTTAGTAATTTGAGGATAGATGTTCTTGTGATGATGACTTCCAGATTTTGGGGATAATAATAATAGTTATTGATTTGTTTTATTTATGAAGTTAAGTCTTCCGCATTTCTTTCGATATTGTATTAAAATGTTAAGGGTTAAATTGGTTGGTTCGCTCACATAGGAGGGTAAATGTGGGTGCCAGTCGCGTCCCCGATTTGGGTCGTGACAAATTCAAGAATCAAAAAAATATAAACCTAATGTTCTAAATTTCATGAAATAAGCTGAATAATAACATGGAAATCCAACTTAGAACATATATTTAATAAATTCATGAAGTTCTATGAAAGTTCTAGAAACCCTAGGTTTAATCATGACAAGAGAATCAAGAACAGAATGAAAAACTATGGATGCAATGGGTGAAAGGAACCCATTAGTGAAATCCCACATATTTAGTGATGAGATTCACAGAGAAACCTTATGATTTTGTTGATGGAACTACAAGAAATTTGCTTCTTTCTTGAAATAGTGTTCTTGAGCTTTTTCTCCTTTATTGAGTCTTATATTCTAACTTTTTATTTATGATTTTTACCTAGGTAAGTTTTAGTTAAGTTTCTAGGTTTAAACATACTAATATTTGATGATTTAGGGTCAAAACGATGTAACTTAGGGCTTGCTATAAGACCAAATGATGGAAAGGACAGACGGTCCACCGTTTGATCGACCCTCCGTCGTTGGGTCTGTAGGTTGGTCTAGGTCAACAGGACTTTACTTAGTTTTACTCAGAGTTCTGACTTTTTAAAGGTCGGTGCCTATGTAATGCTAATTAAATTATCTATCTTTTGGTAGGTCACTGGACACCTAATTAATTTTTTGCTAAGACTTATGATAAATTTATGTTGACCTAACTGCATTTCCCCCTTAACTGTCTGCTAATTCCCACATACGGAATGTGGGTCCAACTACAGACCGTGCTGGTCATCCGTGACTCTTGTCAGAGAGTGGATAAAGGGGGTCTAGATTGACGGTCACGTACTACGTGCCGTCGTTTGACCTACGGACCGTAGGTCCGTCCGTCGATCAAGACATAGCTAATTTCCCCCCGCTAAGTTTTTGGGGAGTTTCTGATGCCATCGATGGTTGTTCAGGACAGTTCCGTTGGTCAGACTACGGTCCGTCGATGATCACGTCACTTGAAACTGGATATTTTTTGTTTTAAAAAACTACTTTTTGTCTTTTTTGTATACGAGGTGTTACATTATCTACCCCTTGGGAACATTTGTCCTCGAATGAAGTCTAAACTAGCTAAAATAGAGGGAGAGAGATACAAACCCAACTATGAAACACTGAGAACTGAGTTTCTGACTTAATTGAGTTCTGAGAACATGCAAATACACTGAAAATGCAAGTACAAACATAGGGAACATAATTCTAAGACTTAATTTGTGCATGAATGACTAAAAAACTGAAGAGGAACTATTACCTCAAGATGGAGAGGAATTGGAAAGAAAGAGGTGAGGATACTTGTCTTTCATGGCTGTTTCTGCTTGCCAAGTAGTTCCCTCTACGGACTGACTCCTCCACATAACCTTGACTTAAGAGACTTCTTTGTTTGTCAACCTTCTAACATGTTGATCAAGAATCTCAACTGGTAAATCATAACAAGAAAGTCTATCTTTCACCGCCACACTCTCTAATGGCACCATAGAGGCTGGATCACCCTTACACTTCTTCAAGAGTGGGATATGGAAGACCGATGCACTACTACTAATTCTACTGGCAACTCTAACTCATATGTCACCTTGTCAACCAGTCTCATGATCTTGTAAGGGCCTACATATGTAGGATTGAGAATCCCTTTCTTGCCAAATCTCATCACCCTTTCTTAATTGAGACTTTAAAAAAAATAATCATTAACTTGGAACTCTAGCTCCCTTCTCCTTACATTTGCATAAGATTTCTGACGAATCTGGGCTGTCTTAAGTCTA
This sequence comes from Solanum peruvianum, assembly GCA_027705065.1. NCBI lineage: Eukaryota > Viridiplantae > Streptophyta > Magnoliopsida > Solanales > Solanaceae > Solanum > Solanum peruvianum. Next base: position 48,204,957 of record JAKWJD010001761.1, read on the forward strand.
TCTGTAATGAGTTGCACTTTATCCATAGCATAAAGGACTGAATGTTGTCCTATCAAAGATGTTTCACCTACTTCAAGACAACTAGCAGGAGATCTACATCTACACCCATATAGAGCCTCATAAAAGACAATCTGAATGCTAGAATCGTAGCTATTGTTGTAAGCGAGCGCAATAAGAGGAAGGTCATCATCCCAACTACCTTTGAAATCAATCACACAAGCTCTCAACATATCCTTAGGGTTTTAATGGTCTGCTCTACCTGTCCATTTCTTTGCGGATGAAATGTTGTGCTAACGTTAACTTTAGTACCAAGACCCTAGTGAAATGACTTCCAGAAATGAGAGATAAAGTGAGGACCTCTATCAGAGATTACAGACAAATAAACCCCATGTAACCTCACAATCTCATTAATGTAAAGCTTGGCATAGTCTTTTGCCGAATCTGTAGTCTTGACCGCTAAAAAGCGAGAAAACTTGGTTATCCTATCAACTATCACCCAAATTGATTCACCATATTGATCACATCCCACTTCAAAGTTGGGATATCGATCTCTTGAGTCATACCCTCTGAGTTATGATGTTCTACCTTTACTTGTTGTCCGTTGGGACACTTACTCAAAAAATCTTCTATATCCCTCTTCATGCCATTCCACCAATAGACTTCCCGCAGATTGCGGTACATCTCACTGGCAACTGGATGAATAGAATATCTGGAGTTATGGACTTCTGCAAGGATATACTTTCTGAACATACCCACATCTGGAACGCACAATTTACCCTGGTAGCGAAGGACACAATCTCCCTTATGGGAGAAAACCTCCACTCTCTTATTCTGGAATATACCCTTAAGTTTAAGCAAGATTGAATCATTGTCTTGCTTTTCCTAAACCTCTATAACAAAAGAAGATTCTGTCCCATCATTCACTGTTACAACACTGTCTGATATGCTCATAAGGAGAACTCCGAAGCGATCAAACCTATGAACATTATTCACAAGGTCCTTTCTTTCTTCATGAACATGGGCTATACTATCCATAGATAATATACTAAGAGTATGTGCTACTATATTTGCCTTACCGGGATTGTAATGCACACTCATATTATCATCCATAAGGAACTCAAACCATGTCCTCTTGCAAACTTTTAAACTTTTTTTGGGAGAACACATACTGAAGGATCCTATCGTGAGTGAACACATCTACATGAACGCCATACATGTAGTGTCTCCATATCTTGAGTGCAAACACCAGTGTTGCAAACTTGAGGTCATGAGTTTGATAGTTCTTCTCATGTACCTTAATTTTTCAAGAAGCATAAGCTATAACCTTATAAGTTGCATCAACACATAACCAAGGACAACTCTGGATGCATCGCAATTGATCACATAACAATCTGAACTCTCTAGTAGAGTCAAGACAGAAGTTGTAGTCAATATAATTTTCAATTCTATATAGCTTTTCATACAATCATCTAACTATTGGATCTTTACCATCTTTTGAGTCAACCAAGTCAATGGTTAGGCTATGGATAAAAATCCTTCTATGAACCTTCTGTAATAACTTGCTAGACCTATGAAATTTCTAATATCTTTAGAAGAGGTAGGTTTGGGCCATGGTTCCACTTCTTCTATCTTCTGTGAATCTACTCAAATCCCTTTGCTAGCTACAATGTGACCAAGGAAAGCAACAAATTGCAACCAAAACTCACACTTGCTAAACTTAGCGAATGACTGGCGATCCTTGAGAGTTTGTAGAACAATTCTCAAAGCACTCGCGTGTTCTTCCTCATTCCTAGAGTAAATGAGGATATCATTAATGAAGACGATAACAAACAAGTCCAAGTAAGGTTTGAATACTCTGTTCATCAAATCCATGAAAGGTGCAGGAGCATTGGTTATTCCAAATAACATAACTATAAATTCATAATGACCATATCGAGTTTTGAAGGCTGTTTTTGGAATGTCACTATCTCTGACACTAAGTTATTGATAACCCAATCTGAGGTCTATCTTTGAGAAATGACTAGCATGATGAAGTTGGTCAAACAAGTCATCAATATTGGGGATCGGATACTTATTTTTTATTATGACCTTTTTCAATTGTCTTTAGTAAAATTTACATTCTGAAAGAACCATGTTTCTTCTTTATGAACAACACTAGTTCACCCCATGATGAAATACTAGGTTTGATGAAGCCTTTATCTATAATATCTTTGAACTGAACTTTCAATTCCTGAAGCTCTATTTGATCCATTATGTAAGGAAGAATATAAATAGGTTGGGTATCTTGAAGAAGATCAATTCCAAAGTCGATTTCCCTTTCGGCAGGGACTCCAAGAAGATCTTTCGGAAGCACTTCCCGGAACTAACATACTACTGGAACTGACTCAAGAGTTGTGGTTTCAGAGCTAGAATCCTTCACCTCAAATAGATGATACAGATAACCCATTGAGATCATCTTTCTGTCCTTAAGGTATGCAATGAATCTATCGATTCCACTGTATGATTGGTTCATCTAGAAACTGAAAACGAACAATCCTAGTTCTACAATCAACTGAGTTTTAACCGGAATGTAGTGAATCCATATCTAGAATGACATCGAAGTCTACCATTTCTAACTCTACCAGATTTGCTGAGGTGACTTTATAAGAGACAGTTATAGGCCAATTTTTGTATACCTGTCTAGCTATAATAGGGTCACCGACTGGAGTAGAGATCGAGAAAGGTTTTGAGAGTGTTTCTTCACTAATAATGAATTGGAATTCTAAGTAATAAGTTACAAAAGACAGAGTAACCCCTAGATATAACAATGCATAACCATTAAGATTAAAGACACATAAAGTACTAGTGACTACATCAAGAGAACCCTTCTGATACTGGCGAGCATGAAGAGCAAACAACTTATTCTGACGTTGACCGCCACCTGTACCAGATGAGTTACCCTGGTGAGTCAGGAAACTTGTTGGTGCTGCTGATGCCGTAGACGAGCTCTACCATTTCCACCTCCATGACCCTGTCTAGAAAGACAATCTCTAAAGTTATGACCATACTTACCGCACCCAAAAACTCTTTTATTTCCTGAAAGACACTCAACCTGATGCTTCATACCATACTTAGGGCAAGTGGGGTTAGTCTTGGTGCCTGAAACACTTCCTAAGACTAAGAGCCTAGTGCACTACCCCTCTGGTCAAACCTATTCTTAGAGGATGGAACACTAGATGATGAAGGGACTAAGGGTGAAAACTTCTGCTGACTCTACGAACGATTTCCATTAACCGATTTCTGCTGAGAATAGTCATAGTTCCCAGTCCTAGCCTTCTTATTCTCCTTAGCATGTTCCCTAGGCTTATCACCCTCAACCTGTTGAGCATGATTCATAAGCCTAGATATGTTCATATCTCCATGTAACATAGAATTTCTGAACTCATTTTACACCAAATGTGACACTCCCTACAATAAATTATTCATATGAGCCCTAGAGTCAGCTACCGTGTGTGGAGAATACCTGGAGTGTTGGTAAAACATTACACCATACTCTTTGAATGTCATGTTACCCTGCCTCAAGTTAATGAATTCTTGAGACTTTTCCTCTATCAACTCTATTGAGAAAAATCTGTCAAGAAAAGTCTCACTAAAGCAATACCAAGTGATGGGAGCTGCATTTGCACTAGTATTCTCCTTCCACTGAGTGTACCAGATATGAGCAATATCTTTCAATTGGTATGATACCAACTCAACCCGATCGTTCCTTGTGATTTGCATTACCTTAAAGATCATCTTGATCTTATCGAAGAAATTCTGGGGACCCTCGTGAGTCTGTGATCCTAAGTGTTGATGCCCAATTTTCACCCTCCCCGATAATGATTAATCCTCGAGTTTCTTCAATTTGAATCAATTCTAAAATAATTAGTCTCACAACTTTTGGAAAATATAGCTTGCATAATATATTTTTGTTGCTCTTTTATGATTTTCTAACACATGTTTTGCAAAACTACACATTTAATTATGCATTTTTGGATATTCAAAATTGACTAAAAAAAGTAATTATAATAATAATAATGATAAATACTTTGATCTATATGAAACATTTTGTTAACTATTTTAGTTACATAGTAGCTTATATTTTGAACTATTTAATTTTTTATTTACTTAAGTTAATTATTTTATTTTGTCAAAGTTATGAAGCACAATGATTAATTCGTACTAGTTTTGTTTCGTCCAAATTATTGGCAAATTTTTGTTGATGAATTCGATTTGGCTACCTTTGAAATATATTTGGGTTTATTTTGCCCATCTTAAGACCATTCTTTTCCGAGCCCATTTTGTGTTTCCATTACAATTCTCAATCAAAGTCTGACCATCATTACACAATTTTAACCAAACATTCTAACTTTCCAGCCCACCGATCATTTCTTTCAGCCCAATTCATCTCGACCCAGCCTATTTTTCTTGACCCGGTCCATCCCATCTTCCTTATTCGCAAAGTGCTACAAAATATTTCCAGAACTTACAAACGTCAACAACAGCGCGTGATAGAAGCAAAACGAACAACCCTGCACGCTCTATCTTCTCCTTGGCGCATGAGAGCATGTAGAAACACGTGTAAGACGTGACCCCTATTTACACGTGACCCCTATGCTCGCGTTTTCTTCCCCCTCTTTCTCGATGGTACTGTACGAGTCAGGGTTTTCAGCGAAAAGCACTTGTTGACGCAGAAAAAGCAGAAGACACCTTCGTCCATGTGGCAAAAGATCAAGCCATGCAAGGGCGCAAAGACAATCGATTTATCCGAGCCATTCGCGATTTTCATTCCGCTCATTGTGAAGTAATCATTTGAAGAATATTCTGTTTTGAGGATAAGTATAAAATAAGGAATTGAAATTTTTCATGGTCTCGAAAGGATAATTGGAGCCTTTTTATGTTTTTCATTCTTGAATTGTAATCCTCCCAATATATTTTTTTTTCTTTTTTTGGGAATTGACGAGTTTTTGGGGTGGGGATTTTTTTAGAGCTGAAAATTTTGTTGGTTTGGGACTTCCTTGATAAAAGTAGAGGGACTTCTGTAACGGTTTTGTTAAAGAAAGGGGAAAAAATTAGTTAAAATAGAATCAGAAATTTTTCTCTAGTCAAAAAGAGTTTGAACCTAAAAACTTGCAGGAACAATCCCTTTTATACTCCCAAAAGTTTTAGACAATTTTTTTATAAATACTAAGTTGTGAGAAAGCCCTTTATCGAGTCCGGTTTCACACTCCTGGTTAGGTACTTGAAATCGATCACGTGTTTAAGGTTGTGGAAGTTTGCTGACCTCCTGTGCGTCTTGTCCCGTTGGCTGCTTCAAAAAAGGTGAACTCTTTATTCTCTTTAATTTGTTTTAATGTCATTTATTTGTTTCTGTGCATAACTCGTTTTAAAAATTTTATTGCCTTGAATGGGGTTAACTTAACCGAAAATGTGTGAATATTTGTGCCTTTTCATATCGATTTCCGAATTTGAATGTGGTTAGAATGCGAGTTCTTCCAGTTTGTCATATGAGCTTTACAAATTACTTTGTCGTGGAGTATGCTTATGGTTATTATATATGCCTAAACTAGATGTAATCTGTTTTCCTGTGGGGGGTTGTACATGAATTATTCCGCGTGTTAGCATGTCGTAGCTTTGATGTATCAAGTTGGTTAAAATAATGGTTTGTTTAGTTTCAAGCTCCCTTTAGTACGATAGCTGATGTTTGCTTCATGTCTATTATAAGCACTTTTTTTAGAAAAATTTTTGTCCAACTTTAGCGTATATAATGTTTAATATGGTTTGGTACACGGGTCATCCGGACTTCATATTCAAATTTTCATTTCAAGATGATATTATTTCAAGGATTAGTGTTAATTAAGCTTTATTTTTTTTTTTATCAAGTTTATTTAGCTAAGAGTTACCATGTTCTTAACAAAATAAGACTATATAATTTTTAGTATGATATTTGACTGGCCTATTACTTTTCCAAATCGTGGATATATCTTCGTATTCATTTTGACATAAAAGATCATAATCATCTAGTGGAAGAATCTTCACCTCATTTGATGTATTTGATTTATCTTTCTTACAATCATATTAATATCTTTCTATTGGGTTTCACTTATTCGTAAAAAAATTTGACAATAAATATAAAATTTATTATGTGATATATATTGTAATTGCATGTGTTAAGGTGATGGAGTCAATTCTTCTCAATGCAATCTTTATCTGCAAAATTTCTTCATTAGAACCATCGACTTACTCATGTTCACTCTTATTTTTTTCTTTCATGTGATGCTTGGCGAGTCATTTTGGACTCCTCTCTTTGCCCTTTTGCATTTTTGAGTATCGATTTTCCCTCCAGCGTTTAAGAGCGAAATGAAATTGACACATAGGTCCTCGAATTGAAAGAACTCGTGCAGAACTAAGAATTTGAATATTTTGGGCAGAAAACACCATATTTTGTTTAGTTTTGTATTTATTATGTTGGGACTAAACCATTGTTGTATTTCCTTTTCTGTATTTACTATTTTTAATAGTTTTAGGACAGGTTCAACTTGAGCGGGTAAAAAACCCAAAAAAAATGGGTTCAAACACTGGTCCAAGCGGACAGATACCCCATATTATGACCAAACTCCCTCTCTTTCTCTCTCCATCACTTATTTTTCGTTTACTTATCTACTTTTATTTGTCACTAGTTTCAAGGTATAAGAATCCAATTCTCCGTTAAATACTGTAATGTTTTATCAACTTGAATTTGAATTAAATTTAGATAAGTTAAAAAATAATTAATTCTACAAGTTAGATGTTTCAATTAGATATAAAAATACTAAGAACTCACTTTCAAAAAACTTCTAATAAAGTTTATATCAGAAATTAAGTTAAACGATTTTCAGGCAAATTAAATTCGTTGTAAGATAACCGCAAGTAAGCGGATGTATTAGGTGCTTTCAAAACCTTCCTAAGACGTTCATAATAATCCCCGAACTTTTTAAAGTTTTCAAATAATTTTTTTGTCAAGTCTTTTGAAGACATAGTTTTCTTGATTTTATTATAAAATTCAGTGGTGACTCGCGAAAAGTAGAAAACCCACAAAAAATAAATATTTTTGAAAACGAATAAATCAGAAATGGCGACTCTGCTGTGGAATTTTAGGATTCTAACCTAAATACTAATGTTGTTTGTCTATGTGATATATTTTTTTTGCTTGTTTTCTTTATCTTAAAATTAAAAATGTTGCATTTTCATGGAATACATCCGTCAACGGTAATAGTTTGCATTAGGAAAATGAAAGTTACGTGGCTTTCTCGGGCTTCATTCTGAAATAGACAAAGATTTCATTGCGAAGTATCAAACAAATAGTTGGAATGCAGTTATTCGACGTTGTTTGATAGCTTCACCCTGTTGTTTGTCCGACTCGGGTAACCGTCATTTTGAAAAAAAATCTACTAAGCCTTAGATAGAGTGAAACCAAAACCAAAAGTTAAGCATTAGAATAAAATGGATTAATACCCAAGGCGTATTAAGTCCATTAATTGAAACCGCCGAAATTGTGTCTCCAATCTCCGACCACACGAGACATCATTTTGCTTGATATTTGAGTGATATATGTGTTGATACTAATGTGGGGTGGGTAAAACTATTGTTTTTTAGGTATGAATTGATTCCCAAAGTTTTACATGATTGTAGAAGCGCCACTTCAACTGAAAATGTGGTATGATGATCTCACAGGGATTATAGATGAACCCTCAAAAAATACATGGGTGCGTCAACCGAGTTGATCAACAAGAACGGTTTGCCGGAACTGATTGAAGTCCTCACAGGGTACTAGCATAATGATAGAATGTTTTTATGATTCAGAACCGTGAATATTACCCCGACTATTGACGATATTTGATACTACATCCACATAGTGGGTACTTCGATAGAAAGAAAAGAACAAAAACAACATGATATTTTCATCCCTAATAAACTCTCCGTAGAAAATATCGCAGACTGAATCGGGTTAGGGAACAATTTTTTCTACTTGTGTCAGGAGTCCAACATATTATTTAGAGAAATCTATGTTAGATTTCGGCATGCAAGCTTCTATGCCACTTATGACCGTGAGTTAAGGGTTTCCTAGAGGGAGTGAACTAAATTCGTCCTCTAGCATTTGCTGTGGCATTGTTAGGAACGATGGTCTTCCCACATGGCCCGATTTTGAGCATCAATACTCAAGTTATAACACTCACGCACACTCTATTTAAAGAGTACGAGAACCAAGGTCAAGTAAAGTACTATCCTATTTTCCTCGTCATATTGTCTTACATGTACCAAGCCTCGGGAAAATGTAAAGAGGGGCATCGATACTTCCAGGGGTGCAACCTACTCCTTCAGTGGTGGATTCTGTGTCACTTGGCAAAGGGGGGTGGGACTCAAGAGTTGCATACACTAAATAAAAAGAATAACCTTAGAGATTTTAATGACATGTTTTACTGAGAGAATCTGGATAGTCGCAGAACTAATGGGAGATGGGATAATATCTTTTCCAAATTAAGTGAATACAAATATCAAATGGATCCTCTACCGCTTCATCTAAAAATAATTCGTCGTAGAGAGTCAAAAAAAATTTTTGCTTCCTCTACCAGGTTATCGGAAATTCGCCCTTATGCACCCTTTATACTCTTGTGACAGTTTGGGAGGATGCAAACTATAGCCCGAGAGGCGTACTATGGCACCTATGTATACGATATTGAGGATGATAGAGTACAACAAGCTTCAGAAATGCTAAGGGAATTGAAAGGATCCAAACAGAGGGATAAATACACCATTGCCCCTGACACATTCAACACCGGATATGATGAGGGTTACAAAGTTTGGCAGAGAGATAACATACAAAGTATCTCCTCACCAATCTCGCACAATTTTTTCAGCATAACAGACCAAGAGGCCAAAGCGGTGGTCGAGCTAAGAGATGTAAAAAGGGAATCCCAAGAAATGTACGTCAAGTTTGTTGACAACCAAGATGCTCTGAGAAGGAAACTCGAGAGGTTGAAAGACTAAGACGTGGATATGACAAACTTTATACCTGGTCAAGGAGAAAATTCAGAAGATTCGATATGAAAGTTAGGAAGACAAAGTACGCCTGGGTGAAGATCTTGTTGATACTACAATATATGTTTCACCAATACAAGACTCAGGAAGGCAGCGAAGAAGTAGGACCATCAGGGATAGCATAGTGGATTTGACCATTGTGCGGGTTTTTATATGTATTTTTGTCATTCTCAACCTCTGCGTAGCCCTTTATTTATTGAATTTTGTACATTCAAATGGACCCTGCATAGGTTTGTCTTTTTATTTTGGTCATTTATTTCCCCACTAAACAATAGGTATTATTTTGTGAAATTTGTTTGAGGGGGTTGACTATTTGTCAAACTCACGTGTACATCATTCAAATGTGCTTTTCCTACCCTCTGCACAAAAGGGTCCCCTTTATGTTTAGCACGCAATATATGTGTGTTTTGACTGTTTATGTATTATATTGTTGAGAATGAGGATATCGTAAACCCACTCACGCCAGAAATTTCAAGAAATATACCATATCACAAAAATGTCCGATCAAAATTTTCCGAGTCTTGAGTTTCTCACCCTAATACAAAAAACATCTCATACTCCAAGTCCTCAATCTGTACTCTAATGTATCAGCAAAGACAATATCATTGCCATGGAAAAAGGAAAGCGTATCAAGGCTAAGCCAAGTGAAGAAAAGAGGATCTACACAAAAAGAAAGCATGGAAAGCGCTTGTAGGACTTAATGTTTCCTCCTGGATGCCTCGAGGAAGAAATGACTGAATAGAGTTATGAGAAGGCACTTGCCCGCAAACCTTCTTTTGAAGGACATCTGGCAAATGGAGACAAGAAAATATCTCTCAAAGCATATAGGCAGGAATGCTGAAAAAGGATAGAGCTCATTTCATCCGCCATCTTCTTCGAGCATTATCGATTTAGATGTATGCCTGGGCCCATCGAAAGATAATCTTCCCAAGTGGGATAAGGGGACCTGAACAAGACTTGTGAGTGTTATCTCAACCTGAAAGGGCATACGTTAGAGGAGTGCAAGAGTTTAAGAACGCAGTCCCTCATTTGTTCAGTATGGACAGTATTCCGAACACTTGGGGTGACAGCGTCCTCCTTGCATGTGATGAACCAAGGCATGACATTCCCGTCACAGAGAAGACCATATTCTATTATTGCTCATTCACTCCTTTGAAGAAAATGATAATGGAAATCTACTCAGAATTAGTTCAAAATAGAGTCTTCACCTATTTCTACACGGGCATGGACATGGTCGTATTCTCTTTAGTAGAAAGTTCAGAAGTGTTGTCTCTATCACAATGCTACAGACCACAACATTGAAAAGTGTCTTAGCTTAGTCCATGACCTTGAATCCCTCGTCAAAATAGGAAAGATTCAAGTCGAGTGTGAAACCCGTTGCTGCGATTGTTAAAGAAGAAGAATGACTAAGATGTAGTCATCATTTTATCATTAAAGCTCTGTTGTTGCCTTTCGATTACCTTGTAATCGCAATGAATGAACGAATAAAAATAATTTCCTTTTGTACTTGAACTATATTGGGCCTGATTTCTCCTTGTGAGATACGTTGGCAGCATGTGAAGGCTCGACCCCTATCTTGAAAAAATTTCATTCTACCCCCTTGATATTATAAAAAGATACAAAGATCATATCATTGGACGTCAATGTATAGCTGCAAGAAGACCTTATCTCAACGTCATTCACCTATTCTGAGATAGTGTCAAACTAAAAGAGCAAGCAAACTCCTGCTTGTTAACATTTTGTTTCCATCCTTAATCGTGAGTTGAAGATATCCTGAAGCAAAGCAACTTAAGTGTTTATCTACTCTCTATGCCATATTATTCATTTTGTATTCTGAATCTAAACTGACAAATCTTCTTTTTAATTTGTTTCCTTCTCACGTACTTTGAAACTGATCCATGTCAATAAAGCTGGCAGATCATCCCTATTTCAGCAAATCAAAAACTCCCGTAGATTCCTTCTTAAACGAGATTCAGACATAGGAAAAACTGTTATGGTAGAAAGTAACAAAGAAGTAAGTCTCACTGACATTGTGGTAGCTCAAACCACAACAATGGACCATAGCGAATTGATTTTGCACATGATGCAACAGATTGCACAGATGAGAGTGGAGATTCAACAGAAAAAGGATTTGCCTCCGCCAGATTATGCTTCTAACCCTGCCGATGAGAGACCACCAATCTACTTCCCTTCATCAAATATGGATCCAGCTCAGAATCAGCCATCTACACTTGCTCAGAATCCTTCCATTATAGATCTGAATACCCAAAAAACCCAATATGCTTGCGCATCCTACCAATCTCCACCTTTTTCTCAAAACAACCACCCTCTAATGCAACCCTATACTCAAAATACCCAACATCAAACCGCTCCACCACGACAAAACGAGAGCCAAAATCCTAATCAAAATAATTTCCATGCCTAAAAAGCCCACCACTGGTTAAACCAAAGTACCAATCCTGAGACATATCTACAGAATTACCAAAACGCACAAAATGCCCAGAGTCCCTCCGTAGCCTCACCCTTACAAAAAAAACACTTTTCTGATTCACGTTGTTGTAGAGCACAACATGCACAGTTCTAAGATGAACCATTATAATGAACAGGAAAGATAATGGAGAGCAAAAGAAGAGGAAAATGTTGATATAAAAGAAGAGATCAGGAAAGCCATGAAAGATTTCCAAAGAATCCCCAATTCCACAGGTCATAAATATGAGTATTTATGCATCCGTTAAAATCTGGACCTTCAAGAAGGGTTCAAGATCCCAAAGTTTGATATTTTCGGAGGAAAGGGAAAACCTATGGCTCATCTGAGAGCCTACTACAACTAGCTTGTTGAAGATGGTAGGGATGAAGCTCTATTAATGTGGCAATTTAGCCAAAGTCTGTGCGTGGAGGCTCTGGAATGGTTAACCTCTAACGAAACCAAGCAATGGCCCGAATACAATGCCCTGGCCAATGATTTATTGATCGGTTCGCGTACCACGTGGAAATCGTTCCCGAATGATACAATTTGGAAAAGATGAAGTAGAAATTCACTGAGAGATACAGAGAGTTCGCCTACAGGTGGAACAAGGAAGCAACTTAGGTAAGGTCGCTTATGTATGAGAAAGAAATAGTGAAAGTGTTTGTGCGGGTGCATGATCCAAATATAATGATAGAATCCTATTGCTTGCTGGAGCAAAATTTGCTGAGATAGTCAAGATTGGTGAGACTATCGAAGATGTTTTGGAAACAGGGAATATAACCCGCGTAGTCATGTCATACGGATCGTCGGGATAATTAAAGAAGAAAATAGAAGATATTGCTGGTATCACTTATGAGGGGAAGAAGACCCCTAGAAGACCCTCATCCTCCAAAGGGCATCCTCGAACTTCCTATAACCCTTGCCAAGCTTGCTACAGGCAGGATAGTCATCCAAATAGTCCTCCTCCAATCTACCAAAATGCTGCCTCCACTTACCAAAATGCCCTCATCCAAATTAACATATTACACCTCTCGTATATAAAAATCCTTCTCACATTACAAAATTCCACCCCCTCACTACCAAAATGTTCCTTCTAACTGTGCTAATGGGCAGTTGAGCTACAGAGCACCCCCTCTTTTTTATCAAGTCCGAGCTCCACTATACAAAAATTCCCTCTGAATTACCAAGCTTCATCGCCAAACTACCAAACAAAATCTATATCCCATAAATCAAGCTCCCCGTCCCACTAACAGAAGTTATCAACTAATGCCTTCTTCATAAGGAAGTTATGACCCACATTGACCAGTATTCGAGAAGAAGCCTCCCAGGAATTTTACTACGCTCGCCAAAAGCCGAACAAAGTTGTACGAGTGACAAACTGCGACCGAATATATCTACCCAGTGGCCCATAAACCAGTGTATATGAGTTCTAAATTCTACAAATCTTATAAAATGTATGCATAACATTCCAACATCATTGGAAATGGTAACATGGACTTTATCAACCTCATGCCCAAGATTCAAGATTTGATCGACCAAGAGGTTGTCTCTTTTCAAGCAGTCGCGCTTAATGCAAACACGAAACCTTTGCCTAATCACAGAGGTGTTTGTATCAACATGATAGAGAAGGACGATGATTGGTGTGTGACTAAGGTGATAACTCCAGTTATTCACAACGAGTTAGAAATAGTTGTGGCCTCATTGAGCATCAAAGAGAAAACATAGTTCGTGCACCTGACACCCCCAAAGGTTGTTTCCTTAGTGTCATCTGATACTCTTATCAGGCAAAAATTTGTGATTGAAACTACTTTCACAAGATGACTCTTTCTAGGATGTTTTGTAGTATTGATGAGTTAGCTCTTAGAGGACAAAAGAAGGATCGGAGTAAAAGGCCGATAAGCGAAGGCAAAGCGGAGGAATTCTAGAGAAAGATGCACCCAAAGGATTATTCTATTATAAAGCATTTGGAGAATACTCTAGCCTAGATTTACGTGTTGTCCGTGATGAAGAGCTCTCAATTGCATAGATAGGCCTTGGTTAATGCTCTTGATGATATGTATGTGACCATAGGCACATTCAATGACAATATGGCCTCCATGATTAAAAATGTATCCGAGGTAATGGGATTAACTTTTGCGATGACGAGTTTCCTTTTGAGTAGGGGTCAAACAACAAGGCGTTAAACATCACTATCTTATGTCGCGAGAAGGGGGCGTCCTAGTGTACGATGGATTTGGTCTGAACATTTGACCATATCGACATTGAGGCAATGACGGTTTGATTTTGGGAAGTTGGAACAAAACAAAGTCAATGTAAGAGCCTTGGATGGGGTTCAGAGAGATACATTCGTAATGGTGAATCTAATCATATAAATGGGTCTAGAAGAGTTCAACTCACAGTTTCAAGTCTTTGACATTGACACCATTTATAACCTTCTTCAGAGAAGGCCTTTCATCCATATGTCTAGAGAAGTTACTTCTACTCTGCATCAGATGTTGAAACTGGTTTAGAAGGATGAAGAGCTGGTTATTCATGGCGAAGGGAGTCACTCCGGCAGATAGGCGTCAATTATTGATGAGGTATCGCGAGAAACAAATTTCTACACAATGGAACTTGTAAATTCCACTGGTAAGAACTTGGCCCCACCGAATCTTATGCCAGTCGTGTACAAGATGATAGTCACCGTGATGCTGTAGAATGGTTTTGAACAAGGGTTTAGATTGGGAGGAAATTCCCAAGGAAATATTGAGCATATTATGGTCCCCGTCTAAGGAGATAGATATGGTTTGGGGTACATCCCCACATAAGATGATATGAAGACAAAAAAGAAGAATGATCAAGCATTGGCTAAGCTAATCCCTCATCTGTATCAATGGTTCATGGTCCAGTATTATGCTGAGCATGACCACCTTAGGGAAGGAATCTGCGGCCTTTTGAAGATATCGACGTTTTTATTGAGGAAGAGGTCAAACTAGTTGGTATACATGATGCTGATCCTGGGGAGATGATGAAGAATTGGACCTCCACCCCGATTGTGATTTCCCGAACTCCTTGATAGAAGGGCATCATTTATGCATATTTAGATCGGTGGCGGTCCAGATGAGGCCTAAGACTCACTCACCATTTTGCATTTTCTTAATTTCTTGAATTTTAAAATTTCCCCGTGATGTTTGAAAAAGGCAACATGGACCTTTTCCACATACAAAGTTTGCATTTTTTTCCTAATTTGAATGAAAGCCTCTTTTATTGAAATTTTTTTATTTACTCATCTACTATACTTTGTTTTTCTAACTTTGTTTGTTTATGGTTTCAGTAAAATAAGTATTAAACCTGCCAATGTCATGTCATGTCACAAGCTGAATTAACAAAATAAGGCAGGTTATGACGACGTTGATAAATATGAAGAGGAAAATCAGGCACCAGAATATGTTGCTGAAGAGTTTTTGTAGTTTTAAAATAAGCATAAGCCGAATTTAGGGGAAACTGAAACTATAGATCTAGGAGATCAAGAGTGTGTCAAAGAGGTCAAGATCAGCGTTCACATGGATAAGGGTCAAACGCCGGTCCTGATTCATTTACTCACCAAGTACATTAATGTGTTCGTTTGTGAAGTCAGCGACATGCTAAGGTTAAGTACTAATAGTGTTTCTCACCAATACCGATTAATCAATTGTTCAGTCTGGTGAAGCAAAAGGCTCGGAAGTTCATGCCTGAATTGAGTGTAAAGATCAAAAAAAGCATATCGAGTCTCTATTGGTGAAAGTGACACAATACCCGACTTGGTAAGCCAATGTTTTTCCGGTCGGTAAAAAAAATTTGAGTTGACTACATGGATCTCAACAAAACCAGACAAAAGGATAATTTTCATTTGCCAAACTTCCATATTATGACAGATAACTGTGCTAAGCATTAAATGCAGTCATTTGTGGATTGTTACGTAGGTTATCATGAAGTTCTAATGGATGAGGACGATGCAAAAAATACTGTTTTTATTACACCTTGTGGTATATATCATTATAGGGTGTTACAATTTAGCATCAAGAATGCCGGTGTTTCCTATATGAGGGCTATGACGGCCACATTTAATGATATGATTTATAAGGAGATCGAGGTGTATGTGGATGACGTCATAATAAGGTCCGGCGAGAGTTCGGACCACTTGACGCACTTGAAGATGTTTTTCGACCATTTATGGCGTTACAACTTGAAACTAAATTCTGCTAAATGTGCTTTCGGAGTGCCATCCATAATGTTGTGGGGATTTATACTTACAAAAAGAGGTATTGAGATCGATCCTTCAAAGATTAAGTCAATTCAAGAGTAACCTCCTCCGAAGACTAAGAAGGAGATGATGAGTTTCTTAGGGAGGTTGAACTACATCAGTCGGTTCATATCTCAATCAACTGTGGTGTGTCAGAGTATGTTCAAGTTGATAAAGAATGACACTTCAACAAAGTGGACTGAAGAGTGTTAAACTAATTTTTATGCTATCAAGAACTATTTGTCAAATACACCGGTATTGGTTCCTCCACGAGAAGGGAGTCCTTTATTGTTGTATTTGTCCGTCTCAGATAGTGCATTCGGATGCGTACTCGGTCAACACGATGAGACAGGAAAGAAGGAAAGAGTTATCTATTACATAATCAAGAAATTTACTCCATTACGAGTCTCGTTACACTCTATTGAGAGAACGTGTTGGGTTTTTACTTGGCTTGCCCAGAAGATGAGACATTATTTGTCTTCGTATACTACATACCACATTTCCAAAATGGACCCGCTAAAGTATATTTTCTAGAAGGCGATGAAAACCGGAAAGTTAGCTAAGTGGCATATGCTTTTGAGTGAATTTGACATTGTGCATGTGACTCAGAAGGCTATAAAAACACAGGCCTTGGCTGATCATCTTGCAGAAAATCATGTTGACAAAAAATATGAACCACTCAAGACTTATTTTCACGATGAAGAGATATCGTTTGTGGGTGAAGATATTTCTGAAGCATATCCCGGTTGGAGACTATTCTTTGATGGAGCGGTGAATCACCACGGGAAAGGTATCAGAGCGGTCTTAGTGTCAGAATCTTGTCTGCACTATCCCATGGAAGCTAAGTTTCAATTTAATTGCATGAACAACATGGTCGAATATAAAGTTTGTGTCCTCGGTTTGAAGATGGCAATCGACATGAATGTCCATTAGTTGTTGGTTATTGGAAATTCAGATTAATTAATTCTTCATGTTCAAGGAGAATGGGTGGTGAAGAACCCAAAGGTTTTACCTTACATGCAATATGTATAGAAGTTGTGCAAAAGATTTCGTAAGATCAAACTCAGACATACTCCAGAATATAAAATGAGTTGGCCGATGCTCTTGCCACAATTACTTTAATTATTAAACATCGAGATATTGATTATATTGATCCTCTAGATATGTAAATGAAAGAAGATCCAGTCCATTGTACACACGTCAGAGCAGAACCCGACGGTTTTCCATGGTATTTTGATATAAAGAAGTATTTGGACGTTAGATTTATCTTGAAGAGTCTACATCCAACTAGAAGAAGTCGATACGCCACATGACTCTCAATTTGTTTATGAGTTGAGAAGTGCTTTATAGGAGGACTCTAGATTTGTGAGTTATCATATGTGTCGATATTGTGAAACTTATTGAATAGATACACACTAGAGTTTTTGGTACGCATATCAATGGGCTCACTTTTTCAAGAAAGATCATTCGAGTTGGTTAATTTTGGATTACTATGGAGAATGATTGTTGCAAGTTTGTGCAGAAGTGTCATGAATATCAAGTGCACGTTGATTTGATCTGAGTAAGGCCTCACGAACTCAATGCTATGAGTTCACCTTGGCCATTTATAGCTTCCAGTATGGATGTCATCGGTCTGATAGAGTCATCAACTTCTAATGGACACATATTTTTTTTTTGTTGCCATTGACTAGTCCACCATGTTGGTGGAAGCAGTTTCATACAAGTTGGTAACCAAGAAAGTTATAGTTGATTTTGTTCGCAATAATCTGATATGTAGGTTCAGAGTACCAGAATCTATCATCACTAATAGTGGTGCAAATCTCAACAGTCACTTGATGAGAGATATATGTGAGCAGCTTAATATTACTCACTAAAACTCAACCTCTTATCGTCCTCAAATGAATGGATATGTAGAGGCCACCAATAAGGACATCATGAAGATTCTAAGGAAAATAATTTACAATCACTAAGGTTGGTACGAGATATTGCCATATGCTTTGTTGCGTTATCGAATGATCATTAGAACATCAATTTGGGCTACTATGTATTTTATATTATACGGATCAGAGGAAGTCATACCTGCTGAAGTTAAGATACCGTCCTTGAGAATCATCCAAGAAGCATAATTGAGTAATGCTGAGTAGGTCAGCAAGCGGATTGATCAGTAAACTTTGCTTACCAAGAAGAGTGTGATTGTCATTTTTCATGGTAAACTATATCGACAGGGAATGATTCGAGCTTTCCACAAGAGAGTGAGATCTAGAACATTCGAAATTGGTCAGTTGGTCCTTAGACACATTTTTCCTCATCAGGATGATTATATAGGAAAATTCGCACCAAATTGGCAAGAAATCTACATGGTTCGCTAGGTACTATCTGGAGGCTCTTTGGTCCTGTCGGAGATGGATGACACTGCATAGCGAAACCGATCAACTCAGATTCTGTCAAGAGATACTACGTGTGAATCTTCGATTTGCATTTCTGTTATTTACTTGTAATCATTCTGTTTGCTTGTATTTGTTTTGTTTTAAATTTTATCCATCTTCTAATGAACTACGTCTGACCTTAATTCTAAAAAATGAGATATTTAGGCGGCCTATGTTGGCTTCGGTCACTCCTTTTATTCCATTTAATATTTATTTGTATTTGAACTACGTTCGACGTGAATTCTAAAGAATAAGATACGTAGGTTGCCTAGGTCGGCCTCGGTTGTTTTTTTTTAAATTTCTTATCTTTGTTAATCTTTGAGGGGAATTACGTTTGACCTGATTTCTACCTCAACAGGATACGTAGGATTCACAAGGATTCATCATATTTCCTGTAGGATTTCTATTTCTCTTTACAAGAGAAACTGGGACATAATTTTTGAGAGGGACTCCAAATTTCTCGAGAAAAAGATTTCTCCTCCACAAGACGAGACCGAAAAAATTTCGAGATTTGCAACTAGGAAAGACATTTTTAGAGGATCTAAAAAGTTCCACGATTTATTTAGCGACAGTTGAAAGATAAGCCAATAGAGTTAACTGGGACATAAATTTTGAGAATGGCCCAAAATTTCAACACGGGTTTGTCGACAGTTAGGAATAACATGGAATTCTTCCCACCGAATAAACCCCCGAGCACCAAACTCAAAGACATTTGCTCAGCCTGACGTGACATGACACTTGAAAGTAACCTTTTTTCAAAATATTATTTCTCCAAAATTTATTTGTTAATGATTTTGCTTTTATGTTTCATTTTATTAGGCATAAAATATTTTTTCTTATCTATCTAAGGTTGGGAGATCAGGAAGATCAACCGGAGATAGCAGGACAAGGAGCAAACAACTTAAGAATCGACACAGATCAGTCTGTTTTAAAACTAATGATTTTTTTGTGGATGCAGATTTATAGAATTGTTCAGAAATTATCAAATTTCTCCGTTTGACGAATATGGAAAGTCAAATGGGGAGAAATCTCTCCAAAAACTAACGGTGTAGATGCAGGAATTATTTTATGTTGCTTTTACTAGAGACTTGGGAATATGAATGGTTTATTTCACTCAATTTCCAAAAACATGAAGCCTATAAACAATGTTCAGCTAGATTCAATGATGAATCAAGTGAAAACCTCAAGGAGGAGTTTACGATTTCTGTAAAGCACGTCATGTATATCATATTATAATTATGACATTGTTACTAACCAGAGGTGTCATTTATTTTACTATCGATAAAGACAATAAGCTACCCCGGAGGGGTCATTTATTTAATGGTCAATCAAGACAATACAGTACCCGGGGGGAATATATTAGTATTGATGACTGAGATGATACACTACCGAAAGGATCAGTTAATTTTATTGTCGTTGAGACAATATCATTATCCACACGGTACCCAAAAGATAATTATGTTGCTCGATTAAAGCACTATCTTCATTTGTACCATGGATGACATCATGGGGAAGATATTTATGCCCCACAGAAGATCATGCATCGTGAGTCAATCTTCACACATCACAGATTCATCATCGCAGAGGATCATGCATCGCGAGTAAATATTCAGGCATCGCGAACTAACATGCATCGCGAGTTAATAATCATGCATCGCGTAAGACCATGCATCGCGAGTTAATAATCATGCATCGCGACAAGATATTCATGCCTCACAGTAAGTTATGAATCGCGAAAAGATATTCATGTCTCGTAGAAATTTATGCATCGTGAGAAGATATTCGTGTCTTGCACAAATTTATGCAACTCGGGTAGAAAGTTATGCCCCGTGGAGATCTTGCATCGTGAGTCAGTATTCACTCCCCACATAAGACCATGCATCGCTAGTCAATATTCATACATCGCAGAAGATCATGCATCGCGAGTCAATATTCATGCATCACGAGTCAATATTCATGCATCACGAAATATCATATATCGCGAGTCAATATTTATGCATCGCGAAAGATCATGCATCACGAGTTAATACTCATGCATCGCCGAAAATCATGCATCACGACTCAATATGTATTAATGACGAGAAGATATTCATGACTCGCAAAAATTATGCATCGCGAGAAGATATTTATGCGTCACAGAAATTTATGCATCGCGGGAGGTATACATACCCAGCAACAAATCATGCATCACTAGAAGATAGTCATACCCGTAAGAAATCATCCACTAGAGAAATATTAACACTACATCAATTTTATTTATTTTAACATCAAATTAAGAGTATACTGAAGATTACATCGCAAACATAAGACATAAGCTTTATTTTTTAAATGTCAAATCGATCGAGCCGACATCAAATGAATAGTTAAGTGAAGGCGATATTCAAACCATAATACGTAATCTATATTTGATTTATGTTAAACCGATCAAGTTGATATCAAATTATGAAGCAGAACAACTAAGTGTCAGCATTGTAAAAGACACTATCTCCCATTTGAATTGCATTTTTATGGTAATGAGCTTTATCTCAGCCTTTTTCGAGAGCAATCAAAAGGTTGAATTCACCAAAAAAACAAAACAAAAAAATAGGTAAGGACGACATCAAAAAAGGATGCAGTACAACGTGGAACTTTTTATTAGCAACTAATTAGAAATAGTCCAAAGAGGATTGTAAAACTCATATCACGCAAGAAGAGGAGCGACTTCCACCACAATCAAACGACACCCCTATCATAAGACATGTGGGTTTTTCTTAGGCGCTTGTCAGTGTCAGTTTCAGTTCCGGAATATCGTTCTACGAGAAGCAAGTTTCTAATAAGAGTGGCAACACACCAAGAGCTTTGGAAATTATGTCCATATAAATTCTTAATTATGTGTGTGAAGTGCACCACATTCATGACTAAAAGGTTGCAAGCCTCTTTTTATTACTCGACTTAATTTGTCACTCATCTAGCCCAATGTCATCTAGCATAAGAGATCTCCCTTTCAACCGACCGAGTAGAACTACAGTCAGCCTGATTCCTAAGGTTTAAGGATATGTAGGCGAGATCGATGTAGGAAACTCAGTTGTATTCAATCATTCGCTCTTAAATCCTATTCTGTAGCGTATTGGTACATTCATAATCCTGTATCGAGATGGCTTTTGATTTCTTTCAAAATCGTGTGTTAAATCAAGCCTTTCGAACTAAAAGTGGCCTGATTTTTCATAAAGTCAGGGATATATAGGAAAACCATTTCTTGGGTTAGGTCATAAATCCTAAAGTCCATACAAAAATCATTGTCTGAAAGATGAATGGGGTCAATCAAAATTGTCTTGGTCAATTTCATTTTTCTCAAATTTCTTGCATCAATCCAAGTAAAACGGGGGACAGTTGCTGACGCCCAATTTTTACCTCTTTGGTAGGGATGAATCCTCAATTTTCTTCAATTTCAAGCAATTCTAAAATAATTAGTCTCACAAATTTCGGAAAATATAGCTTGCAAACTATATTTTTGTTGATCTTTTATGATTTTCTAAAAGCATGTTTAGCACAATTCTGCATTTAATTATCGCATTTTTGGATATTCAAAATCGACTAAAAAAGTAATAATAATAATAATAATAATAATAATAATAATAATAAAAATAAAAATGATAAATACTTTGTTTTATACAAAACATTTTGTTAACTATTTTAGTTATATAGTAGCTTATATTTAAAACAATTTAGATTTTTATTTACTTAAGTTAATTATTTTATTTTGTCAAAGTTAAGAAGATCATTGATTAAGAAGAGAGTTTTATAGTTTATTTATCTTTCTTACAAGCATATTAACATATTTCTATTGGGTTTCACTTATTCGTAAAAAAAATAAAATAGAGATAAAAGGAGTGTCTTGTTCCAGTAGTTTCTAAATTAATTCCTATCTTCGTATGTGATATGTGATCTGTATTGTGATTGCATGTGTTAAGGTGATGGATTCAATTCTTCCCAATGCCATCTTTATCTGCAAAATTGCTTCATGACAACCATCGACTTACTCTTGTTAACTCTTTTTTTTCCTTCATGTGAGTCTTCACCGAGTAATTTTGGACTCCTCTTTTTTCCCCTTTGCATTTTTGAGTATCGATTTTGCCCTCCAGCGCTTAATATCGAAATTAAATTGACACATAGGTACAAGTTAAGTGGGACAAAAACCCAAAGAAAATGGATCCAAATACCGGTCGAGGCGGATAGATAACCCAGATTTTGACCCAACTCCCTCTCTCCTTCTCTCTCTCTCCCTCTCTTAATTTTCGTGTAATTGTCACGACCCAAATCGGGGACGCGACTGGCACCCACATTTACCCTCCTATGTGAGCGAACCAACCCATCTAAACCTTAACATTTCAAGATATATCAACAGAAAATAATGCGGAAGACTTAACTCATTAATAAAACAATTCAAAACTATTATAATTATTCCCAAAATCTGGAAGTCATCAACACAAGAACATCTATGATCAAATTACTATCTAAGAATGTCTAAGAAGCTAAAAATACATAAGAAGCTAGTCCGTGCCGGAAGTCAAGGCATCAAGACTTGAAGAAGAAGATCCAGTCCAAGCTAGAAGCATTAGCTCACCCTGAGATCCGGTATGACGAAGACTGGCTCGAATTACTGTTGAGTTGAAGTTGACGGAACGTTTGCTGCATTCCACAAATAACAAAGAAGAAAACATAAAAGTAGGGGGTCAGTACAACCACAAGTACTGAGTAGATATCATCGGCCAACTCAAAATAGAAGATAATATATATCAGTTAATATCATAAATCAACTATAAACTCAACATGTAACAACAACAAGTACTATAATCATCAATAAGTACCATCAAGTTCATCCATGAGGGCTCAAGCCTCAATACCATACTCATTTGGGAATTAAGTTCATTAGATTGAGTATATTATTCATCTTTCAAGATTCATTATCTTTCTTCCTCTTGTGTCGGTACGTGACACTCCGATCCCCTACCACTATGTGTCGGTACGTGACACTCCGATCGCCTAATTCTACATGTCGGTTCGTGACACCCGATCCCCTATATGTGTCGGTACGTGACACTCCAATCCCCTATATGTGTCGGAACGTGACACTCCGATCCCCTATATGTGTCGGTACGTGACACTCCGATCCCCTAATTCTACGTGTCGGTTCGTGACACCCGTCCCACTAATACTATGTGTCGGAACGTGACACTCCAATCCACTAATACTATGTGTCGGAACGTGACACTCCGATCCACTAATCTCATTCTATCCGTTCATCAAGCCTTCTCTATACCAAGGCATCATCAATCCCATTACTTTAATTCATCAAGCCTTCTTTTATACCAAGGCATCATCATTAATAAGTAGATTAAAGTTTCTTTCAAGATTTGGGATTCAATAGTTTTCATCATGCTTGTTTTATCAAAATCACATAATCATATTCATGCAAGCATACAAATAAGCATATAGACAGGTTTAAATACTACCAATACATATCATTCGCTATTAAGAGTCTACTACGAATAGCATGAAAACCATAACCTACCTCCACCGAAGACTAGTGATCAAGCAAGAATTCCCAAAGCTTTGTTTTCTCCTCAGCCTCTCGATCGATTCCTCTCTCTCTCTGTTCTTTCTCTTTTGTTTTATTAGAACCCTCTTTCCTTTACCCTAATTATCATTTAATTAAGGATAAAAGAGGACAATAGAACCCACTAATTAACTTAGGGTTACCTCTTTTAACCCCCAAGTAATTAGACTTATTAATATTAACCCTCAATCTTTATAATTAAGGAAAGAATAGTCCAAAACGACCCTTAAAACGCGTAGAGGAATCCTATTCTGACTGGGATCTGCGCGACATGTGACGGGCCGTCGTGCCTGCGACGGTCCGTCACGCATGTCGTCGCAGCCTCCCAAAATCCAGGTGAGCTGTGACGGCCCGTCACACTTGTAACGGTCCGTCCTGCACCTCCGTCCTGATGGTCAGAAACTCAATTTTCGGTACCCAATTTCAGAATTCCTAAGTATATTGAAACGGTGCCTCACGACGGTTCGTCGTAGATGTGACGACACGTCCTGCAGGTCCGTCACAAATTACAGAGAGTCGATTTTAATATCCAAATTGAAGAATTCTAAGTGTCATGGAACGAAACCTCCTCGACGGGCCGTCGTGACCACGACGGTCCGTCGTGACTTCCGTCGTCCCAGCCAGTTTTTCCAGAATTAAAATCTGTTGCTCAAAACGACTAAACAGGTTGTTACAATAGATACCAATTTACCCATCGTTCGTCCCCGAACGATCAAAAGAAGAAAAACAATGGCGAAAAGGACTACCTAAATCTGTAAACAGATGTGGGTATTTTTCTTGCATATCTGCCTCCTTCTCCCAAGTAGCCTCTTCAACTGGTCGATTCTTCCATTGAACTTTGATGGATGCAATCTCCCTCGACCTCAACTGATGAATTTCTCTATCTAGAATGGCAACAGGCTCCTCCTCATAAGACAAATTCTCATCAAGCAGAACCGAATCCCAATGACCACCAAATTCTATCACACATGCACGAAGCATATCCTCCAATACTTGAATCGTTCGCTCAGACTGACCATCGGTATGAGGGTGAAATGCAGTACTAAGGTCCAACCTAGTACCTAATTCCGCATGCAATGTTCTCCAAAACTTAGAAGTAAACTGCGTACCTCTATCTAATATAATAGAGAGTGGAACTCCATGCAGTCGAACAATTTCTGAGATATAGATTTTGGCTAACTTCTCTGCATTGTAAGTTACCTTGACCGGAATGAAATGAGCAGACTTAGTTAACCTATCAACATTCACCCAAATGGAGTCATACTTACCCATTGTCTTTGGAAGACCAACCACAAAGTCCATTGCGATTCTCTCCCACTTCCATTCAGGAATGGGCATTCTCTGAAGTGTTCCTCCGGGCCTTTGGTGTTCATACTTTACTTGTTGACAGTTTGGACATTTGGCAATAAAGTCAAAAATATCACGCTTCATTCTACTCCACCAAAAGTGTTGCTTTAGGTCACGATACATCTTGGTTGCACCCGGATGTATAGAATACCTTGTACTATGAGCCTCTGTCAGAATAGTGTTGATCAAATTATCGACGCGGGGTAGACATACCTTCCCTTAATCCTCAACACACCTTCCTCATCGATTGTTGCTTCTTTAGCCTCTCCTTGCAACACTTTATCTTGAATCCGGATCAATTTCTCATCATCAAACTGCTTCCCCTTAATCTTGTCAAGGAAGGAGGATCTTGCCTCCACACAAGCTAACAATCCTCCCTTCTCATTTACTTCTAACCTCATAAGGTCATTAGCCAAAATCTGCACTTCTCTAGCCAATGGGCGTCTAGAAGCTTGCAAATGAGCTAGACTTCCCATGCTTCCCGCCTTTCTACTCAAGGCATCTGCCACAACATTCGCCTTCCCCGGATGATACAAAATAGTGATGTTGTAGTCCTTCAGTAGTTCCATCCATCTCCTTTGTCTCAAGTTCAAATCTTTCTGAGTAAAGACATACTGTAGACTACGATGATCCGTATAGATTTCACACTTAACCCCATATAAATAGTGCCTCCATTGCTTTAGTGCAAACACTACCGCGGCCAATTCCAAGTCATGAGTTGGATAGTTACGTTCATGCACTTTTAATTGTCTTGAAGCATAAGCAATCACGTTCTTCTCTTGCATTAGCACTGCACCCAAACCCAAATAGGATGCATCACAATAAACAATGAAGTTCTTACCCTCTACCGGCAAGGTGAGGATAGGTGCGGTAGTCAACAAAGTCTTGAGTTTCGGAAAGCTTTGTTCGCACTCATCCGACCATACAAGTGGAACAGTCTGCTTAGTCAAGTTCGTCAATTGGGAAGCAATAGAAGAGAATCCCTTGACAAATCGGCGGTAGTAGCTAGCTAACCCAACAAAACTCCGTATTTCTGACACATTAGTGGGTCTTACCCAATTCTTCACTGTCTCAATATTAGAAGGATCCACCATCACTCCATCCTTAGAAACCACGTGCCCCAAGAAGGACACTGCATCTAGCCAAAACTCACACTTAGAGAACTTGGCATAAAGCTTTTTCTCCCTCAACGTTTCCAACACAATTCTCAAATGCTCCTCATTTTCCTTCTTACTTTTAGAATATACTAGTATATCATCTATAAATACGATCACGAAGAGGTCCAAATATGGCTTAAAAATCCCATTCATCAAGCTCATGAAAGCAGCGGGGGCATTTGTATGACCAAAGGACATCACTACAAATTCATAATGCCCATACCTAGTCCGAAAAGCAGTCTTTGGCACATCCGTTGCCCGTATTTTCAATTGATGATAACCGGATCTCAAGTCAATCTTAGAGAAGACACAAGCACCTTGTAACTGATCGAACAAGTCATCAATGCGAGGAATGGGGTACTTGTTCTTAATATTTACCTTGTTCAACTGCCGGTAATCTATGCACATCCGAAAACTCCCATCCCTCTTCTTCACAAATAATACTGGAGCACCCCAAGGGGATGCACTTGGTCTAATGAAGCCTTTGCTTAACAACTCTTGAAGTTGGGCCTTTAACTCTCTTAACTCAGCGGGAGCCATTCTATAAGGGGGTATAGAAATGGGGCGAGTACCCGGTTCAAGATCGATACAGAAGTCAATATCCCTATCTGGTGGCATACCAGGAAGATCTGCAGGGAACACATCCAAAAACTCACGGGCTACCGAAACCGACTCAATCGAGGGTACTTGAGTAGTGTCATCCTTGAGATGTGCCAAGAAAGCTAAACACCCTTTACTAACCCTTTTCTTCGCACGAAGAAAGGACACGATACGCACCGGATTGGAAGTGTAGTCCCCCTCCCACACTAACGGGTCTGTCTCAGGCTTGGCTAGTGTCACCGTTTTAGCATTACAATCCAAGATCGCAAATTGCGGAGAAAGTCAAGTCATACCCAGAATTACATCAAAATCAACCATTTCTAAGATAACCAAATCTACATAAGTATTGATCCCCACAAAATTTACCAAACAAGACCTATATACCTTTTCAACTACCACAGACTCTCCCACCGGAGTAGAAACACGAATAGGCGTGTCAAGTAATTCACAATGTAAATTTAGACCATTAGCAAATGATGAAGATACATATGAAAAAGTGGAGCCAGGGTCAAATAATACAGATGCCATGCAATCACAAACCAGAAGATTACCTGTGATAACAACATCCGATGCCTCCGCTTCAGATCTTCCAGGGAAAGCGTAACAATAGGCCCTATCACCAGTCTGTCAGTTGCCCCTACCATGTGGTGTAGTAGTGGCTCCAGTTTGCCCATCACCTCTGCCGTTGTGGTGACCACCATTACCTCGACCACCACGTCCTCCAGAAAAGCGGCCTCTACCATGACCACCTCTACCTCTAGCTATTGGGGGTCTGTAACTCTGTTTTGGACAATTCCTCCTAATATTTCCAATCTCCCCACATCCATAACACTCTCTGGAGTAAGGCATAGGTCTCTCGGAGTAGTGTTGACCGTTCTGAGGTGGACCCCAAACTATAGTCTGTAGTGAAGACTGAATTGGTCGAACTGAGTAACCTCCAGAGCTCTGTCCTCTAGAGTAAGAACCATTAAACTCACCTCCCCTTCGAAACCTCTTTGATGCCGATGTCGTAGTGAGGTCATCTGGCTTCACTCCTTCTACCTCTATCACAAAGTCTACCACCTCTTGGAAGGATTTTGCCGTAGCCGCTACCTGTAAGGCTGAAATCCGCAATTCTGACCTCACCCCCTTCACAAAACGGCGAATCCGTTCTTGTGGACTGAAACAAAGTTGGGTGGCATACCTGGATAATGCACGGAATTTGGCCTCATATGCGTTAACCGTCATCCTACCTTGCTCTAGACTCAAGCACTCATCCCTTTTTCTATCTCTCAAAGTCCTTGGGATATACTTCTCCATAAACAAGCTAGAGAATGATTCCCAAGTCATAGGTGGTGCCTCTGTTGGTTGACACTCGACATGTGACCGCCACCACATTTTGGCGTTCCCTTGAAACTGATAGCTCACGAACTCAACACCAAACCGTTCTACTATACCCATCTTGTGTAGTAGCTCGTGACAATCAACCACAAAATCGTAGGCATCCTCTGATTCTGCACCCTTAAAGACTGAAGGTTTCAATTTTAAGAACTTACTGAAAAGTTCATGCTGATCATTTGTCATAATAGGCCCAGTAGCCAGACGTGGAAACGTGCCTATCTCCAATGAGGCATCCATGCGGGGAGCCATAGTAGCCGCATGTCGTACCTCTGAAACCGGAGGTGTTGGTGCAGAAACCACTGGAGGTGCCTGACCCTGATCAGATAACCCGCTAAGATAAGCAAGAACCTGATTGATCATCTCTGGGGTAGGTTGGGGTGGCAATTCCTCGTTCTGTGCTTGTTCATTCTCCCCTTCCTCACCCTCTCTTATCACCTCCTCAGTCGGTGGAGGAGTCACCGCCCTAGTACCAGATGGGCTAGGTGCTCGTCCTCTTCCTCTAGAAGACGTCCTCCCACGGCCTCTACCACGGCCTCTTGCCACTGATCCTCCTCGAGCCACAGCCCCAGTGGCTGGCTCAGACGTTTCTTGTCTTGCCGTTGTTGCTGCTGGTGCGGTCATTGCTCTAGTTCTAACCATCTGCGAAAAGAGTGAAGATGGTTAGATACCAATTCGTATCACCTAGATACCAATTGGATTCAAGTAATAGCACGAAAGAAGAAAGAAAGAATGGAATTTTCCTAAAGTCCTATAGCCTCTCAAAGAAAAGTAAAGGCGTCCCCCTACCGTTCCTTGAGACTCTACTAGACTTGTTCTTGTGTGATGAGACCAATGAACCTAATGCTCTGATACCAAGTTTTGTCACGACCCAAATCGGGGACGCGACTGGCACCCACATTTACCCTCCTATGTGAGCGAACCAACCCATCTAAACCTTAACATTTCAAGATATATCAACAGAAAATAATGCGGAAGACTTAACTCATTAATAAAACAATTCAAAACTATTATTATTATCCCCAAAATCTGGAAGTCATCAACACAAGAACATCTATGATCAAATTACTATCTAAGAATGTCTAAGAAGCTAAAAATACATAAGAAGCTAGTCCGTGCCGGAAGTCAAGGCATCAAGACTTGAAGAAGAAGATCCAGTCCAAGCTAGAAGCATTAGCTCACCCTGAGATCCAGTATGACGAAGACTGGCTCGAATTACTGTTGAGTTGAAGTTGACGGAACGTTTGCTGCATTCCACAAATAACAAAGAAGAAAACATAAAAGTAGGGGGTCATTACAACCACAAGTACTGAGTAGATATCATCGGTCAACTCAAAATAGAAGATAATATATATCAGTTAATATCATAAATCAACTATAAACTCAACATGTAACAACAACAAGTACTATAATCATCAATAAGTACCATCAAGTTCATCCATGAGGGCTCAAGCCTCAATACCATACTCATTTGGGAATTAAGTTCATTAGATTGAATATATTATTCATCTTTCAAGATTCATTATCTTTCTTCCTCTTGTGTCGGTACGTGACACTCCGATCCCCTACCACTATGTGTCGGTACGTGACACTCCGATCCCCTAATTCTACGTGTCGGTTCGTGACACCCGATCCTCTATATGTGTCGGTACGTGACACTCCGATCCCCTATATGTGTCGGAACGTGACACTCCGATCCCCTATATGTGTCGGTACGTGACACTCCGATCCCCTAATTCTACGTGTCGGTTCGTGACACCCGTCCCACTAATACTATGTGTCAGAACGTGACACTCTGATCCACTAATACTATGTGTCGGAACGTGACACTCTGATCCACTAATCTCATTCTATCCGTTCATCAAGCCTTCTCTATACCAAGGCATCATCAATCCCATTACTTTAATTCATCAAGCCTTCTTTTATACCAAGGCATCATCATTAATAAGTAGATTAAAGTTTCTTTCAAGATTTGGGATTCAATAGTTTTCATCATGCTTGTTTTATCAAAATCACATAATCATATTCATGCAAGCATACAAATAAGCATATAGACAGGTTTACAATACTACCAATACATATCATTCGCTATTAAGAGTCTACTACGAATAGCATGAAAACCATAACCTACCTCCACCGAAGACTAGTGATCAAGCAAGAATTCCCAAAGCTTTGTTTTCTCCTCAGCCTCTCGATCGATTCCTCTCTCTCTCTCTCTGTTCTTTCTCTTTTGTTTTATTCAAACCCTCTTTCCTTTACCCTAATTATCATATAATTAAGGATAAAAGAGGACAATAGAACCCACTAATTAACTTAGGGTTACCTCTTTTAACCCCAAGTAATTAGACTTATTAATATTAACCCTCAATCTTTATAATTAAGGAAAGAATAGTCCAAAACGACCCTTAAAACGCGTAGAGGAATCCTATTCTGACTGGGATCTGCGCGACATATGACGGGCCGTCGTGCCTACGACGGTCCGTCACGCATGTCGTCGCAGCCTCCCAAAATCCAGGTGAGCTGTGACGGCCCGTCAAACCAGTGACGGTCCGTCCTGCACCTCCGTCTTGACGGTCAGAAACTCAATTTTTGGTACCCAATTTCAGAATTCCTAAGTATATTGAAACGGTGCCTCACGACGGTTCGTCGTAGATGTGACGGCACGTCCTGCAGGTCCGTCACAAATTACAGAGAGTCGAGTTTAATATCCAAATTGAAGAATTCTAAGTGTCATGGAACGAAACCTCCTCGATGAGCCGTCGTGACCACGACGGTCCGTCGTGACTTCCGTCGTCCCAGCCAGTTTTTCCAGAATTAAAATCTGTTGCTCAAAACGACTAAACAGGTCGTTACAGTAATTATCTGCTTTTTTTTGTCGCTAGTCTTAATGTTAAAAAATTCAATTTCTTGTGAAACGACGTAATGTTTTATCAACTTGAATTTGAATTAAGTTTAAATAATTTTAAAAACAATAAATTCTACAAGTTTGATATTTCACTTAGAAAAAAAAAATAAGAACTCACTTCAAAACAATTTCAAATAAATTTAATATCAAAAATTAATTTAAACGATTTTTAGACAAACTAAATTAGTTGTCGGATAACTGCAAGTAACCCGACATCTTTTGAAAACATATTTTTCTTTACTTTTTCTAAAATATTAAGTGGCGACTCTCCAAAATTCGCAAACTGTAAATAAATAAATATTTTCCGAAAACGAATAAAGCACTAAGAACTCAGGCGGATTTATCCAAACAAAGTCACAGACCCTTGTTGCTGTTGATCCACCATTTTTATTCACAGGAGCATGAACCCAATTGTTCTGATTGGTAAAACTCTAAGCCAACATTTGTATGGCATTCCTGAACTCAGCATTGGAGACTTTTTAATCTTGGACAGGAGGAGTTGCATTTTCAATCCTAGCATTCGCATTCCTAGCGTTATCTCTACGAGGAGGCATGATCTGAAATGTACAATGTCAAGTTAGAATGAAATAAGATCGTACCTTACGCACGATAAGGGTAATAAGAAAGTTATGTTTTTCTAAAACACTTTATAGCCTCCCTCTCATTAGATGTGGTGAACTTCACACCATGAGAAGGACTCTGCGTAGTGCGGATTTTCATACAACCTGGGACTCTTGAACGTAGTGCTTTGATACCATGTTTTGTCACACCCCGAGCTACCCCCGAGATGTGGACATGGAACCTAGTACCACAAGTGATGCTAAAATAACCCTGCTGGCATGATCATGAGCATACTAAAGATGATAAACAAATTTTGAAAGTTAAATCGTAAATTATACTGAAAAGATTGGGTATACCCATATTCTATAACTGAGAAAACTAAATATTGATGAGTTTAATACAAAGAAGTTATTAAATCAATACTAAGCTGAAACTAATTGTCTGAAATAAGCCTCTGACTGACTAGACATACTGGGACAAGCCGCAACTAAATCTAGCAAAAATTGAAACTAAATGACTATAGACTAAAATGAAACTCATCATGGTTGTCATCAGAGAATGAGGACTCACCACTGAATTTGCTAATCTAGAGATCGATAATCAATCTCTGCGTGATATGGATGCTGAGAACCTAAACCTACATCACGAGAAGTTATAACGCACGTATGTATCAGTACTTGAAAGGTACTAAGCATATAGGATAGAGTAAAGCTGAAATAAGACATAACTGAACAAGCACAAAAGCAAGTATAATAATATAAACATGATATACATATTTCTGAGCTAAATGGATGCAATTACCATTTTATAACATGGTGAAACTGAGTACTTAATATAATGATAAATGGTCAATGAAGAGAGTCTGACTGAACTGTGGGAGTTACTAATAACCGATAATATAACCACATGAGATAAATGTGGAGTCCGATATGTACGCCTATCGAGAGGACCTAATATATGCTGCCAAAAGTATAAAGGCATGCTGACATGATCACCAAACTGATTGCCCACAGAGGGGACTTACAACCTACTTGGCTAGTATTTATGGGAATATTGGGTTCATTTAACCTTAGTCCAACTCGGTATTATGTGACTTCCAATGAATTATGTAAATTAACTAATTATGACTGAGTTTCTGTAAATACTGGATAGCTCAAAACTGAACATGCAAACTGAGAATGCAACATTTCATCTGATAATGATGCATTAAAAACTGAAGCATGTATAATTCTATAAATGAAATATCTTACCTAGCATGTGTTATTCAAGAACCAAAGAAATACAAAGCTAGGGTTCTAAAATTCGTGCGATAAACAAAATAATAACATGGAAATCTGATTTGGATATTTAATAAATTCATGAAATTCTATCAGAGTTCTAGAAACCCTAGGTTTAATTATGTCAAGAGAATGAAGAACTAACTTATACTAGGGACTCATTGGGTAAAAGGAACCAATACTTATATTTCACATACCTTGTGATGAAATTCAAGGGGAAACACTTAGATTTCTTGGCTTGAACTACTGGAAACTTGTCTCGTTCTTGAACAAGGGTTCTTGAGCATTTTTTCCTTTCTTGCTTCTAATTTTCTAACTTTTTATTTTGGGATTTTGACTTGGGTAAGTTTTAAATATGTTTCTATGTTTGAACAGACTAAAATATTATGATTTAGGGTCAAAACGACGTAACTTAGGGTTTAAAAAAAGAGGTAAAAGACTAAAAGACCCCTTTATAAGTTGATGTTGGACCAATCGACGGCCAGGACAGACGTTCTGTCATTTGATCAACGCTCAATTGTCAGGTCCATGGTTGGGCATGTCGACAGGCCTTTACTAAAGTGGCATTAATTTTTACTGAGAGGTCAGATTTTAGCATGGTCGGTGGCTATGGAAAGCTAGTTTAACTATCTATATGTGTGTATGTCATGGGACACCTAATTAATTTTCTTCTAAGACTAATGATCAACTGAAGTTGACCCAACTTCATTTCCCCTTTAAATGTCTCCTAATTCCAACCTACGGTCAGACCTACGGATCGTGGGTCCACCTACGTACCGTGATGGCCATCCGTGGCTCTTGTAAGAGAGTGTGTGAATGGAATATCGATCAACGGTGATTAACTATAGAACGTCGTCTGACCTATGTACTGCCGGTCCATCTATCGATATGATTTAGGTAATTTTCCCCGGCAGAGTTTTTGGGGATTTTTTGATCCCATTGACCGTTGTTCAGGACGGAACGTGGGTAAGGGTATGGTTCGTCGATGGTTACATCACTTGAACCTGTAGATATTTCTAAAAAATTGATTTTTGGTCTATTTTGGCTACGAGGTGTTACATAAGTATCATTCAAGGAAGATTGTTCCCAAGTGGAGGATATTGTAAGAACCAAAAAGGAGTGAGGGTGTCTAGAGCCTCACATGTTTCTATAATCTTTTTAACATCTTATTAAGTGTTCTAAAATATGCATGAGTGTTTTGAAGACATTTGGATGTCAAATGTGAAGAAACGAACAACACGTTCGACGACTAGTCACCAAGAGGCCTTAGATGTTTATATGTCCTTAAATGTATATAATTAGATTATGAAGTCCATATATGATGAATAATGATTTTTATAAGCAGTATCTTAGTTTTCATAAATTTTATAGGTCCAACATTTAAGAAGGTCCAAGACGCTCGAAAGCTAACCTTTAAACGTTCATATGCGACATGAGTGTGCCTACAATGTTTTGACGGGTTGCGAGTATTTGTTTTGGGTTAAACTTATGTGGAAGGTCCTTTAATTGTAATGGTTTATAATTGCGGTGGAAACCTATGTGTACGACACCCCAAGGGCCCCGCAAGGGGCCATGAAAGAGAATCTATAGGCTTTCAAGACAGTGCCTAGGCAATGTCCATTGACCCATTGATGGGAGGCGTCACTAAACACTAGGAAATGTGAGATAAGCCATCAACGAAGGACTTGCAGTGGCAAACGATGTAGTATCAGGATAGCTAGTCAACCAGACCACCCCGTCCACTGCTCTCGTCGATGTTGTGTGCAACAATTGCCATGCACACTGTTTAATTAAAGGGGTGATGGGAAATTCTACCCTGTGCTAAAGTGACCCTAGTTTCTTGATTTTGTTATTTTGAGTCTATTCAGTGGGTTAAATGTGACAACCTCATTCGCAATCCATGAATTCAAGTTAGACTTCTTTCTCACAAAATATCCTCCCTAGAATCCTCCATTGGAGATGAAGCACAAGAACAGCTTGGAGCTTTGATCCACATGGATTCTTATTCAATTTTCAATGGTTTTATTCTAAATGAGGAATAATAATCCTTCATGTCTAGTTAATCTTCCATCTAGAGAGTTCTTCTCAATGCTTACAAAGAGAAAATATGATCAAACTTTTCTTTATTCAATCTAGCCATGTGTTCTTTATCAAAACATTTCTAAAGGTGTCATCATGATTTGATGTTAATATGATGATTGCGACGTGAATTTCAATCCAATTGTTTGATGAACCCCTGCTCTCTCAAACTCTCGGTATAGCAATTTGTGGGCTTTGTGATTTTGATCTTATGCATATTTAATTGTGTTTCAATGATGTTAATATGCTTATATATACAGCCTAATATGTGTATTGATTGCGATTTGTTGATGAGTGATTCATCAGGACGAAGGTTTGATGGTATAAATAAAGCTAGTCTATAGTGTAGCATCTTGTGATATTTATTCTAGCTTGATTGTTACGTGATTCAATTATGTTCAATTACTGGTTAGCTACTGCCTATGATATCATGCAATGATGAATTATTTATTGTTGGTCAAATATGGTTTGAGGATTGAAGAATTTATCTCTACTTCCTATTGATTGTTAAAGCATGGTATTTACTGTAATCTCGTCTATATAATGCATGAATATAGGAAATGGTTTATGTAAAGATACTTGTAGATACTGCCTCATATTGATATTATTGATGAACTACGGGTATAAATCATGATAATAAAAGAAAGGGAGTTTCCGGAAGGATGATTTACATTGCTCTAATTCTATAGATTGGTGATGTAGTATACTTGATATAATATTGATCTGGTAATGGTTAATGCATAGTTTCGATTATGTAAGAGTACTTTTAGCTACTGCCCTCGATATGAATTGTTGATTAAATATAGGTATTAATCAATAAGGATCAAAGGTGGATGAATTGTTAAGAATGGCTCTTCCTTTCTACTTTTCTATAGAATTTTTAGTTGTTGAGGCCTTGTATGACATTGTGTGGTATGGTCCACTTATTGTGGCGGTGTTTACTTTATTGTCCATATATATGTAATGTGTTCATGTCCTGGAAGGAAATTATATTATGAATGTGCGTTGGTGATGATCACCCAATAGGAAGCATCATGCCTAGTCTTATAATCTAGTAGTTATTTAGGTTGTATGATTATTGTACAAACATATAAATGACTATGTTGGGGTTTGATTTGGTAATGTGTTGATGAGCATAAAAGGTTAATGATCCCTACCTATATACACCTATTTAAATTTGTGAATAGCGAAGGTTAGGAGTCTTTAGTGTAATATGGGGTTAGCATGAATGTGCATAGTGGTCCTAAGAGGGTGGAAGCCTCAATAGGTTTTTGATCCATTATTTGATCATGTTAACCAATATACACACACTCACATTTATGCATGCTTACAAGTATTATAGGTTCATGGTGTCTAATTAATATAATTCTCATATGCATTTATGTCTACTACTATGCCTGTAATATATATGTCTATGAAGCATGTTATGTATCATGTACTAGGATTACATGATAGGTGTACTAGTATGGACAAGGGTATAGGACCTTGTCTGTGCAATGCACATGTGTGCTTTGATTGGATTGTTCCTAGGCTTGGCTTACTATGTTCATGAATATGAATGCATGGTTATGTTATGAATGTGCATACTGTCTTAATATGATTAGATAAAAGGATTTCTCATAAATACAATTATGCATTAATGTATGAACATGTGAGTGTATAATGTGTTATGTGAATGGTTTGCTCTCATATAATTATATACACACACACATGTATGATGATATTATCAATGAATGGCCCTTCAAAAGTGTGGTAAATGTACCCTAAACTAGATGGTGCTATACATATGCTATGCCCGTGTGATAGGGTTTCTCACATGATTCAGGTTGATGAACAATCATCAATGACCTATGAGCTAAGTATTTGAGGAGTCATCTCCTAAAGCTTATGTTTTTATAAAATAATTTTAATAAAGGTTTTTTAATAAAATTGAACTTGGCTAAGCACTGAGAGAACTTGAAGATGAGGGGTTTTCCTTCCCACTGTAGGAAGATCGGTTCATCATAGTCCTCAAGAGGTGGTTAGCCTCACAGCCAAAGGGCATATAGTTATATTTCCATGTATGCCCCAATGTTCCATAAACTATCCTTGCCACGTAGGATCTAGGAAGTGATATCACTTAGTATGCTAGCATGTGTAATGTTTTACCTTAGTAGGTGGAGCACCTTCCATCGGAGGCTCTCCAACACTAAATTCCATGTAGAACCCATGATCTTAGTATCGGTTTACTCTATTGTTTTCATAATGTAAAATAGACAATGGAAGAAAATGACAAGGATCCTAACTAGTATAACCTAAGGGTAGTTGCTTAATAGAGGTAGTGGTATGGGACTTCACCTATGCATTGCCTAAGTTGCTCTTGAGGTAAGTCTCGAGAAGGTGTTCAAATGTATAGGACTATATTTATGTTCCTTGTGCATTACATTGTAGTGATGAAATGCATGGTTTGATTCTATATGATGCGGTCTTATCCTAATGTGCATAAAGTTGATCTTAATGACTATATTATGAAGGTCTTTGTTGGCGTGAATAAAGTTGTCTATGATTGACATGTTAATGTATGAAGTATAGGTTATGATTTTATGGTCATATGATAGTTGTACTAAGTGTGTCAGGTTATGGGGATTCACACGCACATTGCACTTAAATTAGGATTGTGAGCAAATTCTTATGTTAAGTCTAATTTGTAGTATGCGCCTTGTTATATGAAATTGTCCTATTGTTATATGTGTTGAGTTGAAAGGTTGTATGTGTGGTTTCCTTGTGGACTTATGGTGATGCTTGAGTGTGGATAGTATTATGGATATTATCTATATATTGCACCAACTGTTACTACAGGGTTACTTGGGAAAGTCAAGAAGTTAGAATATGAAGAAGTTCATTGTAAATGGAAAATAAGCTCACGATAATGTGAAAGTGCTTACTGTGAAATGTGTCAAAAGGGGAAATGTTACGTGTGATTTTATATGATATTAAGATCATGATATATGCCTAAATGAATTATGTAAGTTATATGATGGTTTGTGTATCAAGTTTTATGAAGTTTTCACAAAAAGAAATGATGCATGGATTTCAAGTAAAAATGTACCTTTTAAATGCATGTTTTTGCATGGTTGTCATACATAGTGCATAATTGTACTGACTCCATTCTTCTCTACATTTTACACAAACTTTAGGTTATGGGTTCTTAAAAGAGGTCTCTAAGGTAAAGGGCTTGATTTGTCATTCCAAAGATCAATGAAAGGGATCCTTAATTTCAAGGATTTCCCATGTTAAGTTTCTATAAAGTCTTGTAATAGTTTTGTTTATGAATTTATGGAAAAGAGTTGTGTCCCTATTATATTCTATGTTGTTGAGTCTAAGATGACAAAAGAGACTTAGAGTCTAACAATGTATTATGACTTGTATTTTATATATATGTGAAGTGATGTTTCTAGCATATGATATGCAATGAAATTTTTTAAATTTTCCACTAAATTTATTATGATAATGCGATGAATGATAACTATGAGCCTGTATAAGACCTCTGAGAGGTCAAGTACGCCATGATACTTCTAGGGAGTGATCCCCTGTTGTGACAAAAACATAAATAATTAATCACATTGTCTTTTATTAACCCTTTTTCATCATTAGAATTATCAATATGGACAAGTAAACCAATAAAAAATTCTCATTACACCCTAACACATACCACAAGAAAATATACGATTTTATGCAATTAACAAGGTTTTAGAAATCCACTTGCCTCAAACAATTAAAGAATTAATTTGAGAGTTCAATCTTCCCCTTTCATAAAGTCTCAAATTTCATTTAATCTATCAAATATATAGTCTTCATAAGAATACTAATGTAATGACATCCATATATCAATATTTAGTTTCGAATCGAAAATCTTGTAAAAAATTCATTCCAAGCAAGAAAATTTGATTATGAAGTGTTCTTTCATATTATATTAATGCATGATAAAGTAAACTCACATGCAAAATTTTAGCTAAAATGGATCGTTATTCGACACTCAACTCAATATTTTGTTCTAAGAATCCTATACCTATATTTCCTTAATTTAACATAAATTATACACGCTTGTAACCTAATAATCTGCTCACAACTACACCACAAATTAATGGAAAGGATTAGAAGCATTGCCTCAACTCTTTCGGATGAAAATCTGAATTTTTCTCCTCCCTTTCCCCCTCTTTTACTCCTATTCTTTTCTTTTTTCCATCTGCGTAATTTTCCTCTGTTCCTTTAGTTCTTTTCAATTTTTTCATCAACTGCAGTGACTTTCAAAATTTAGGGCATTTTGTTATATCTTTTATCAAAATTTTTTTTATTTATTTATTTTTCCTTTTCTTTTTTACCCATTATAATTAGCAACAAAATAATCCTTTAATAAATCTCAAGATCATGTCATTCATTCTTATAAGTCATAAAATATTTATAAAAGCTATTAAAAGGTTAATATAAAAATAATGGTAAAAAATTCATGAAACAACTAAGAGGATCGTTACAAGCCCATAGAAGCTTCAATGA
Source organism: Solanum peruvianum (assembly GCA_027705065.1). NCBI lineage: Eukaryota > Viridiplantae > Streptophyta > Magnoliopsida > Solanales > Solanaceae > Solanum > Solanum peruvianum. The sequence goes on from JAKWJD010001761.1 coordinate 48,244,639, forward strand.
TTTGATACTAATAAAACATTTCAGTCAAACAAAACTATTTTCTTCCTTTTCCATGTTTTGAGGTGCTACAATATATACCCTTGGGAACAGTAATCCTTGAATGGGACTCAAGGTAACGTAAGAAAGGTAGGGAAGATATCTAATAACCAAAAAAGAACACAAATTCATCAACAACACATTATATAGGAAGAACATCAACTTCAAGCTTAAACATATTAAAAACATCATTTCGTGAGGTATACATGCAAATCATTCTCAACTTCACATAAAAATGAAGAATTCAAAGTATATAAATATTTTAATCTTAAGTTTTCATGAGCATGCATGTCAAAACATGAGAAAAACTACGGCATGAGGATGGACCATGAGAAACTAAATACCTAAATCCAGATTTAAGGTTAGAGGGAAAGAGATTGGGAAAACGGGATATCATATCAGTCTCGGCCTGACAACCAGCACTCTCAACTCTTTTATTTCTCTGTAAGACTTTCACGGATGCAATTTCCTTATTTATAAACATCTTAACTAGCCGTCTAAAATCTCAACTAGAACTTATTCAAAAGAAATACTTCCCTTTATATATCATGACTCTCCATTGACATAATAGATGTTGGATCATCAAACTCATTTCCTGAACAAAGAAATAAGGAAAATCGGATGTTCCGATGCTTAGTAATTAGGAAAAAAAATTTCCTAATCAACTTTACTAATAAGACTCAAAATCTGTTATGGGCCTACTAAGGGGGACTAAGTTTTCTTTTCTTTCTAAGCGTCACTACACCCTCTATGGGTATAATTTTAAAGTCGAACAAATTATTTACTTCAAATTCAAGCTCTCTCCTTCTAACACCACCATATGACTTTTGTCGAATTTGAACTATTTTCAACCTTTCTCTAATAAGTCAAACCCTCTCCATAGCCTCATTTACCAACTCGGGATATATCAGGGAAATCTCACCAACTTCAACAAACCCATATGAGATCTACACCTCATATAATAAAGAGCTTCAATGGAGACATATTAATGCCTGAATCATACCTATAATTGTAAAACTCAATTAAAGGCAAAAGATCATCCTAACATCAGTTGAAGTCAATCACACAATCTATCCACACATCTTCCAAAATTTGAATATTATGCTCTGTTTGCCCATCATTTTTAGGATGAAAGACCATAATAAGATTAGCACGATCTCCAAGGCTCTTTTGGAAAGATTTCCAAAACAAGTCAATTGAGTCTCATGATCAGAGAAAATTGATAAGGGAATTCCACTAGACGTAACTGGCGTCGTCCTCCTCTTTGAGGACTAAGACTAGTCTCTTATCTAACATCATTAAATTCATATGTTAAAAATGCGGATATACTTCTACATTGAGGTTCACATATATCTCTACATATAGATAATAGTTAAATCGAGTATAAGATAGACCCTTCGAATAACAAGATTACATAGTCTTCGAATTTTATTGCACAACGATATTTAAAGTATAACATATTATTAAATGGGTGTGTCATCTCATAACCATCTAACATGAGTATAAAAAATTGGGCCTAGCACATACATCAATAAAGTAAGGAGTCATATAGGTTGTATAATGTTTATTACTCAAATGAAAGAGGAATGAACATAACAGTCTTAAAACTAAAACAACTTCATAATCCTTATAGTGGCTTTTCCCTAGAAAAGTGAGGACCTACCTAACATGGATGATTAAGAATTCAAAGTCTTCTTTACAGTCATCTAAAAAGCCCTTCAATGATCAGAACCTAAAATGTTGGGGAAAAAGGGATAAATGGGGTTAGTAAACCACTTGTACTAAGTATGACACCATATGCACATACATTATAAATTCATGTTTAGTAAAGGGACAATTCATAAGGGTATAAAATTTGCTTTAAAAAGCTTTATGCACATTCAATAAGATCATACAAATCAATAACACATATTCAATAAATCCAAAGCATGCACATCACAAGACCAACAATAAATGTCTAGTCAAGTAGACATGCATATAACATAATTGGACACATGATCAAGGCAACTCTATCATCAAGTTATAAAAGCAACAAGCATGGATAAAAGTACATTTCAAACATAAACAAAGTAATACCATTAATTATAACACTTTGTAAGTCCACTTGTGCAATTATTAATCAAAGCCCCATAACCTTACTTAATCAAGTAACCTAAACAATAACCATAACAAACGCCCTAATTCACATAACGTTACATTAAGAGTACATATTATAATACTTTAGCAATAGAGACCAAGTACATGTTCATAAGAGTAATAAACATCACAAAGTGTCATTAACATGTATTGTAAGCATATACATATCCTTTACATCTGTAAGTATATACATACATAAGAACATCCTCATAAGACTTCACTTAAGTCTATCTAATGCAATGTATAGGTAGTGTCTCATACCCCTACCTAAACTAATATTAACTCCTTAGGTCATCTTAATTAGAGTTCAATCCTTTAGTTCATTTTATCTTTTCGGATCTTCTTGACTCATACGGCATATACCACATGAGCTATGTGGAATCCGGTTTCATGAAACCCTACACCGAAAGAAGGCAAACGACTTATCAAGATAGTACCAAAACATGATCATAGCACCTACATGGATCCACTAGCTAATATTCCTATGGGGGAAATATAGTTTAAGAAGTAGGAGATATAGTTCGGACCCTTATTATCCTACATGCATTGAATTGTGCAATCTCAAAAGTACATTAATGATCCTACCTTCCAAATGTGGGAAGGGACACTGCTCACACTAGTTCACTAGATTCTAAGCTAGAGTCCCTTTTGTAATATCTTTAATACCTTTATTAATCATCATACCTTAATTTAGGTCATAGGGTCTATCCCTAGTATAAAAATCATCATCATATCTCAATAAAAATTTCATGACTATTTTACTTTCATTAAAAACCATATAAGTGAGGTTAGCACATTAATATATTCACATCATGATAAGGAACATTGGTAAGTTATCACCATCCTTAGAACATTACATCTTATTCAACACCTCACAAAAAAGAATAAAGATATTTCAATTCAACATCATAAAAAATCTATAAATCCTAATGCAAGGCATACATCAATACAACATCATCACTTAACCTCAAGTAACAATAATTGAAGTTAAGAATAGCGATCACAAGATTTACCAAATCTCCTTCATAATCCATCATCAAAGTCTTACCATAAACCCTTAATTAAATCCAATAAGGGTGTAATATCATCACACAACAATAACTAACATGATAACAAGGATAATTGAATCACTACATCACAATCCATCACTAGTTCATAGCTTAATATAAGAGACATAGGTCAAAGTCATAATCTAGATCAATTACTCAAGAACTAGCATGATAAAACTATAATTCATCCTAGTCTATTAATAATTGATACAATATCATCATCTAGTAATACCTCAACCACTAAAAAAATTCAATTAAACGAACATTACACAATTCATACTAAGATTATAACCTAGGGTTAAGGAAATTAGGTCATCTTCTACAAACTAGATGAATACATCAAGAAGCAACATAATTGAGTTAAAATACATGTTAATATATTCATAATATCAAAAATAAATTATAAAAAAAAAAATTCAAATGAACAATTATGAGATTTTAGACGACCAACATGAAAACTGAACTTTTGAAATCAATTTGATGGAACCCTTTGAGGAAAATCATCTCGAATGTGAAAGAAGTCTCATACATAAATGTTTGATGAAGATTGATGGAGAAACTAGACACTTTTCATCCCTTAAACCCACCTCCATCTTGGTCGTCGATGGAGTTCTTCGACTAGAGAGAGAAAGAAGAGACAAACAAGAGAGTTTTGGGTTTGAGAATTATGAGTTCTTAGGGTAGTATAATTAGCTTAGAGTCTTTATACGTTGTTAATTAACTTAACTAGACCTCCCATATCCCAAAGTTAACCTCCTAGCTAATCTAACGAATTAAATGAGTTAATTTAATGTGCAGCAAAACAATGACTTCCACAAACAAGACCACGATCGACGAATCGTGTATCCATTTTATAGGCACTGTTCACTTTTATGTTGCACATCCATCAATGAGTTGAGAGATTGTCCATTTGCAGGCTTCCAATATTTTGCCTAAGTGACCATCGAAGGAGGCATCGACGCGCCGTCGATTCACGAACGGCCCATTAGTCACATTCGTTGGTGACAATGTTTGTTAACAGCTTTTAGTCAATTTTGCAAGAGTCCTCCTTAGAGATTTTAGTTCATACTCGAGTCATGCCTAGATATTTCACCTACTGACTATACGTGTTAGACACCCTCCCACATATTTTTATCATTTTTTGGCTCCTATAACTTAGTAAAATAGGTTAAGGCACGCTACAACCTCATTGAACTAGTTTCGGGACGTCATGAAAGTTCTTTGACGTTTTGACTTCTAAACATTCTAAATGACTTATATTCATTAACATTGACCTTAAAACAGTGTTTAAACCTTTTGAAACTCAAGTTAGGATCTAGAACACGTCTTAGATTTTCGAAGTGTTACATATCTAGAGGCATAATATATAACTTTTTCGTTTTGCATTAACATACAATCCTAACTAACTCTAGACGCATCATAATAAAGAAATAAACCTTGTGTACCTTTTGGTGAGGTCAGTACCTAAAGTAGTCAACCTCCTTTTCAATTTATGAAGCTTTTTGTCAAAAGCTTCAGACAATTGAAACGTTATTATTTTCTAAGTTAACTTGGTTAAAGGCAATGAAATTGATGAGATCCCCTCTAAGAACCTTCTATAGTAGCCAACCAAACCCAAAAAACTCCAAATATTAGTGAGAGATTTGGGTTTACGTCAATTCTGCACTGCCTCTATTTTCTTGATTTCAAATTTAATTCCTTTTTAAGACACAATGTGACCTAAGAATTTCAAGACTCCAGTCAAAACTAACACTTAGAGAACTTGACATACAACTCTCTATCCTTTAGAGTTTAATTCTGAGATAAGTAGAATAATCTTTTTCATTCCTGGAATAGATTAGAATGTTATCAATAAATACGATAACAAACATATCTATATAAGGTTTGAATACACTATTTGTTAGGTCAATGAATGATGCACATGCTTTGGTAAAATAAAGGAAAAAATTAGGAACTTATAATGATAATAATAGGTCACGAATAATGTCTTTGGAATATCATACTCCTTGTATCTCAACTAATAGTAGCCTTATCTGAATTCTATCTTAGAGAAACAAGTATCACATTGAAGCTAAACGAAAATATCATCAATTCTCAGAAGATGATACTTTTTCTTGATGGTAACCTTGTTCAACTGGCGATAATCTATACACATTCTAAGAGAACCATCCTTCTTCCTAAAATATAAGATCGGAGCACTCCAAAGTGAGACAGTTGGTCAGATAAATCCCTTTTCAAGGACATCTTTCAATTGTTCTTCAAGCTCTTTCAACTCAACTGGATCATTGTATATGGAGGAATAGATATAGGACGAGTATTTGCAAGGACATTTATACTAAAATCTATTTCTATCATTGGAGGAATTCCACAAAGAAAATCTTGAAAGGCATCTGGAAACTCTTTACTACTCTAAGTGAATAAGAGGTATCTCAACACTAGAGTCATTAAATCAGACAAAGTGAAGTTTTTCACATCGCCAGCCTACACCATTGGCCGGAGTGACACTCCAAAACCATTGTTGGCCCAAAGCGAATAATTGGCCTGGCTTACTTACTTACTCAATCAAAGACTTAACTTATAAAATAAAAATCATATAACTCAATAATGTCACAAGAAAAATCATTCAACTACCCTATAAGGGAAATTGAAGTCGTTAAACAATATTTGAACTGAATAAGACTAAAGAACTACTAAAATCCATCTATGAAGCCTCTATACACTAAGGATTGTCCAAACAAGACCCACAATCATCCTAAATATTGAAATACTAAAAAGAAAAGTAAAAGGAGTCCTCTAAAAAGCAAGGAGGCTTACCAACTAACTCTTAGTGCTCAACTAGATTATGTTATACAATTGGCATTTTTTCATCTTATTATTATTTTTATTGTTTTTTACTCATTTCAATATAGTGCTTCCTATTTTCTAGCTAGACTTAGTAAATTTAGTTGCTCTACTTTCTGAAGTTAGTTTCCCCATTATGGTTGTTAGTGGCCCCCTTTTATGGTAGTTAGTGGCACCTAGACTTATTTTAGTTTTAATGTTTATGTTTTTTCTTTGTATCAATTCAGAGTTTCTGCAGATTAATATACACAAGGTATTTCATAAGTTAACTCTATTATTATTTTTTCAAATCAGTTTCTTTAGTATTTTTGTTCTAACAGTGGAATCAGAGCCTCTAGTTGATCTTACAGGGAAAAAAAATTTAACCTACAACACAAATGACATCCAACAACCTACCTTTAAATCAACTATTCAGTATCACTGGTGAAAATTACCAAATCTAGTCTGTGAAGATGTATGTTTTTTTTGGAAGCCTATGAACGTTTGGAAAACGTGATGGAAGATAAACCACTTGATGCTCTACCAGCAAATCCTACCTTGGCTCAGATCAAACCTAACAACGAAGAGAAGGCAAAGAAATCTAAACCCATGTCGCTTATGCAGAATGTTGTGGCAGATACTTTGTTTTACAGAATCATGGCTTGCAAAACTACAAAAGAGGCTTGGGATAAGTTGAAATAAGAAAATCAAGGCAGCGATTGAACACGTCTAATGCATGTGTTGAACCTAAAAAGAGAGTTTGAGTCCTTTAATATGCAGGAAGATGAAACTATAAGTAAGTATGTTGATCGAATATCCTTAATTGTTAATAACATTAGACTTCTTGGTGAAGAATTTACAGATAAATGAGTTGTGGAGAAATTTCTTGTGAGTCTTCCTGAGATATTTAAATCTAAGATTTCCTCCCTTGAAGAATCCAAGGACCTGAGCAAACTTTCATTAGGTGAAATAATGAGTGCTCTTCAAGCACAAGAGAAAAGAAGGACTATGAGACGGGAAAAGTTTGTTAAAGGAGCTTTCACTGTACAAAAGGTAAAAGGAAAGCAACAATTCCATTAAAAGAATAAGGGCAATCATGATGGAGGAAACAATAGTGGAGATGTGAAGCAGAAGTTCCCTCCTTGCAAACATTGTAAAAGAAATACACATCTGGAGAAGTATTGTTGGTAGATAATCGATACTATATGTGGCAACTATAAGCATACGGGTCACGTATCCAAGGTTTGCAAATCAAGAGCAAAGGCCTCTGGTGCTTTGCAAGCACAAGTAGCAGAAGCTGACTATGCACATGAAGAGCAACTATTTGTAGTTTCATACTTTTCAATCAGTGAATCCTTTGATTCATGGCTTCTTGCCAGTGGTTCCACACATCACTTGTGCAATAATGTTGAACTGTTCAATTTCCTAGATGATACTTACAAATCGAAAGTAAAAGTGGGAAACAGTGAGGCATTAGAAGTCAAAGGCAGAGGTACAGTGTCTATCTCAACAATATGAGGTATCAAAACTATTTTTGATATTCTGTACTTACCTGACATGAGTCAAAATTTGTTAAGTGTTCGACGAATGCTTGAAAATAATTATTCTCGGCATTTTAAGAATCGTGAATGTGTTGTTTCTAACCCTTCTTGAGTAGAGTTATTTTATGTCAAGATGAGCAACGGAATGTTTTCAGTTGATTGGGAGAAAATAAATGAGCAGGCTTACACTATTACTTCACAAACATTTACAAACATGTACAAACCTATGGAACAAAAGGTTTGGTCACTTCAATATGAGAAGCATCGCCGAGATGAAAAAAAGGACCTAGTGGAAAATATGCTTGAATTTCTTTCGAATGCTCATGTTTGTAAAACTTGCCAAAAGGGAAAGCAAACGAAATTACATTTCTAGCAAATAAATGCGAAGAGCTAAACAGAAACTACAGCTCATTTATACGGATGTTTGCGGCCCAATGAAAACAGATTCGCTGAGTGGTAACCAATACTTTCTCTTCTTTATTGATGACTAAACCAGAATGTGTTGGGTTTATTTCATACGACTGAAGAGTGAAGTCTTTGATGTTTTTAGATAATTTAAAGCTTTATTAGAAATCAACGTAATCTTAGTATTAAGTCTTTAGGATCTGACAATAGAGGAGAATACACTTCTTCTCAATTTGTGGTTTTTTTTATTAGCACATGTATTGAACGCCAATTGACATTACCATACACTCCACAACAAAATGGTGTGTCTGAAAGGAAGAACAGGACAATAATGGGGATGGCCAAATGTCTTTTGCTCGAAATAAAGATCCCAAATCAGTTTTGGGCTAAGTCAGTCAATACTTCTGTATATTTGCTGAATAGATTGAATACTAAGGCCTTGCAGGACATGACTCCATATGAAGCTTGGTGTGGGAACAAACCATCAATACACCATCTCAGAATATTTGGGTGTATATGTTATTATCGAGTTCCAGAAACAAAAAGGAGTAAGTTGGATAACAAGGCTCGTAAAGGTATATTTATGGGCTATAGTTCATCCAAAGGTTACAGGTTTTTCTGTTTGAAATCAGAAAAACTAATTCGCAGCCGAGAAGTGAAATTTGATGAAGCAGGTTGTTGGGATTGGAAAAATCAGAAGACCTCTTATTCTGATCCATTTTCAATAGAGCAGCCTCAACTTTAAAAATATGAACTAGTGGATGATGTACCAATGAGGGGAACTCGATACTTAAAAGATGTCTATCAGCGGCGTAACTTGGTTAGCTCTGAACTAACAAGCTATTCTGAAGCACAAGACTCTCAGGCATGGAGGAGATCTATGCAAGATGAACTAGACATGATCGATAAGAATATAACCTGGCAGTTTGTTGACAGACCTGGAAATCGCAAGGTAATTAGTGTAATTTGAATTTTCAAGATAAAACTCAATCCTAATGGAAAAATTTGCAAACATAAGGCTAGATTGGTAGTGAAGGTATACGCACAACAATATGGTTTGGATTACCAGGAAACATTTGCTCTTGCAGCAAGGTATGACACAATCAAGCTTATTCTTGCATTTGCATCTCATAGTTCTGGCAGATTCATCAACTTGATGTCAAATCGACTTTCGTGAATGGTTTGATTGCTAAAGAGATCTATGTAGAGCAACCTGATGGTCTCTCAACTCTTGGAAAAGAGGATAAAGTTTATGTCTTAACAAAGGCCTTGTATTGCCTAAAACAAACCCCAAGGGCATGGTATGAGAGGATGGACAATCATCTCAACCAACATTGCTTTAGTAGATGTCAAAGTAAAGCTACTTTGTATGGGAAAGTCAATGTTGAAGGTGAGTCCTTAGTTGTCTTAATTTATGTGGATGACATGCTTGTGACAGGAAGAAAAAATTAATTAATCCAAAGGTTCAAGGATGAAATGGAGAAAATCTTTGAAATGACTGATCTTGGAGTCATGAAGTACTTTCTCGGCATGGAAGTGTTGCAGCCCAGTGATGGAATTTTCATATGCCAGCAAAAATACATTTGGATATTTTAAACAGGTTAAAAGTGCAAGACTGCAAACCTGTGAGTACTGCAATATTTACTGGTGTGAAGCTTGACAAGGATTAGGATTCCGAAAAAGAGGATGATAGTATGTATAGAAACTTAATTGGGAGTCTTCTATATCTAACCGCAAGCAGGCCTGCCATTCTATTTGTTTTTAGTTTGCTCTCTAGGTTCATGCATTCGCCTGGAGATACACACCTCACACCTGCTAAAAGAGTGTTAAGGTATATTAAAGGAACTAGAATGTTTGGAATTTCTTTCCCAACATCTGCCGAAGTAACTAAGAACCTGATCGGGTACTTTGATAGTGATTGGGGTAGTGGAGTTGATGACTCCAGAAGCATATCTAGATATCTTTTCTATTTGGGGACAAGTTCTTTTAGTTGGAGCTCTAGAAAAAAAGAAACTACAGCTCAATCAATAGCAGTAGTTGAGTACATAGTTGTTGCATCTGCTGTGAATTAAGTTATCTGGCTAAGGAAGATGATGAAGGACTTAGGCCATGAACAAACAGAAGCTACCAAGATCATGTGTGGCAACAATTGAGCAGTTTCAATCTCAAAAAATCCAGTGTTTCATGGTCGAACTAAACATATCAAGATCAAGTTTCATTTTATTAAAGAAGTCCAACATTCTATTGAAGTGTTGTTTGTTCATTGTTCATTTGAAGACCAGCTATCTGACATTTTCACCAAGTCATTGATAAAGGAAAAGTTTGAAGATCTGAGGCAAAGAATTGGTGTTTGCCGCAAAAATGCAAAGGAGGAGTGTTAGACAATTGGCCTTTTTTAGCTTATTATTATTTTTTACTATTTTTTACTTCTTTCAATTTAGTGCTTCCTATTTTCTAGCTAGACGTAGTAAATTTAGTTGCTCAATTTTCTGAAGTTAGTGGCCCCATTATGGCTGTTAGTGGCCCCCTTTTATGGTAGTTAGTGGCACATGTTCTTATTTTAGTTTTAATGTTTATGTTTTTTCTTTGTATAATTTCAAACTTTCTACAGATTAATATACACAAGGAATTTCATAAGTTCACTCTACTTTTATTTTTTCAAATCAGTTTGTTTACTATTTTTGTTCTAACAGATTAAAGAGGCGTTTGATATTATTATGGTTAACTATGTCTGCATCATAAATCAATGCAAGCAAAATGACATGACTACATTGAATGTACAAGTATGCGGCGGGAATAATAAACATAACATAACATAGAATGGAATTTTAAAGAAACACTTACCTTTAATTTACTCAACTCAGGAATAACATAACTTTAATGCATCGTACACAACAATAATAAAGTGCAGCTATACAAAACACTTAAAACAATAGGAAACAATTAAATTTGTTAAAACTGCATAGAAAACTCAACTTTCTTATAGTATAATAAATATAATTTATGTGGGATTTTCTCTAACCGTCAACCACCACTATGAGCCTAAGTGGTGATTTAAAGTTTTGCCCACACTGTCATAATCGTCCGATACTTTGTCTTCATATAGGATGTTTTGACTAGCTGTATCCACTAGACTATGCTGAAAATCAATTGAATCGTCTAAATGTATGATTATTTTTCTACCCATTATGGCTACATGGATTATGAAAACATGAGTTATTATGAATTAACATTTTTATATCGGTGCTTAATACAACTCCCAGATTTACGTAGATAAAATGTTTTTAAAACAAAACTCATTCTTTTGTTTCAAAGAATTACTTGAAACTTACCTTAAAACCTCTCTTGGAAATCAGTCTATCCTTTCTTTCTCAAATGTGAAAACATTATAACTCTTGGGAATACTTGCTCCAATTTTTTCTTCTTGGTTTCTAACCCCAATTTTTGCCTAAATCAATTTTTTTTCTTCATCCCTTTTTATATTTAAATATCCCATGTAAACAAGAATGTAAGTCAAAAAAACCGTTAAATCGACACGATTTCATCAAGAACTCCGCAATTCCATCAAATCTCAAAAACTAGAGCAAACTTCAAGAACTACATACTTTCAACATTCTATAAATGAATTTGGGTAAAAACATATATGGCGCTTGGGTAAACGATCGTAAAGCTATGAATGTCTCAGATATAACGTAGGATTGAATCTAGGTGAAACCACAACCAAATTCGCAAGAACTATATCAATCTTGAACTTCTCTTGTCCTTCTCCCCTAATTTCTTCTCTCAAACCCCTAGCGTATTTTTTTTAGTTGCGTAAACTGAACTAACTCCGTTTAGACTCCACATGACTTGCTAAAAGATTGAACAATTTAATTGGGTAGGAAAAATACCAAACTACCCTTTAAAATTCGTAATAGACTTACCTTATTCGAACAATCCAACTTCAAAAGGGCACATATCAGTCATACAGACTCTGAACCGCGCAAATTTTGTTTTGCTGGAAAGATATTTACAAGATATTTCTAATGATATCTAAAGGTACACGTAACTCATTCTGAGCTAGGAGTTAAATTCATGTGAAATTCACCAAGAATTAATAACTTAACAAAATTCCAGATTTTTAATTTTTTCCTAAAATGACTATTTCTAATTCTAAATTATTTTTATTAGTTTGTTCGAGTAGAGATATGTTAAATCTTATTACTTCCAAGTAGGTATACTAATATCTTGGGAAAAACCTTTCTTCTTTTGATGTTCAACATAACTTTTTGATAACTAGGACATTAGCCACAAAATTTTCACATATGATAAAAAAAATTATAAATTATTATGAACCATAACACCACCGTATCTTTAATCAACTAAATGAACACCCAATCGGGCCAATATATGAACAACACAAACAAACTTATTTTCACCTTTCTCGTCCTGAGCAACACTATACATCAATAATAAACTAAAAGCATCCACAACCACATTCGCCCTACAAGGTGATAGAGAATTCTCATGTGGTAGTGTTTTAGTTTTCAATTCACCTTCTTCAACGAGGATTTTGATACACTTTCTTGAACGCATATTGCAAACTCTCTTGGTTGGTCAAGATATAATGAAGACCATATAAGTAACGGCTAAGATACTTATTTTCATGCTTTTTCAGTTGTCGTGAAGCATAATCAATAACCTTCCATTTTTTCATAAGGACACACCCTAGTCCAATCTTTGAAGCATTAGAACAAACAAAAAACCCATCAAAACCTTAGAGTATAGTAAACATTGGATTGGAGGTAATTTTATCTTACAACTCTTGAACACTCTTCTGACACGCATCCCATCAATGGAGTGGAAATCGAAGAAAACCCTTCAACAAACCTTATATAATAACTAATAAGACCCAATAAACATAAAATATCAAATGGGGATAGAGGTTTAGGTCGACTCTTAACTGTGTTTGTCTTCATGGGATCTACCACATTACATTACCGGAAGATACATGATAAAGAAAAGACACATATCGTAACCAAAAGTCACATGTACTATACTTTACAAAGATTTGTTTTTCCTTGAGGATTTTCAAAAAACATCCTCAAATTATCAATGTGCTCATCATCACTCCTTGAATAAATAAAGATGTCATAGATATACAATCACAAACATATATAAAGGTACTTTCTATATAACATATACATCAAATCCATAAATATGTGTACAGATTTAGTAAACGAAAACAACTAAAACAAAAACATGTAATGAACATATTGATTCAAGAAAGGTGTCATCACAATGTCATCTTCCTTCATCCTCAATTGTTGATAACCCAACCAAAGGTCGATTTTAGAGAACTTAATTGCTCTTTTGAGTTCATAAAAACAAATAACCTATCGTTGTAAGAGTATACTTATTTATGGTAACCTTATTCAATTTTACGTTGTCAATAAACATGCGAAGCGAACCATTCTTTTTTATAGACATGAAAAACTGGATCACCACATGAAAAGATACTCGGTCGAATTAATCTTGTATCCCACAAACCCTTTATTTGGTATTTCAATTCCTTAAATTATATTGAATCCATGAGGTAAGAAGGCATAGATATGAGTTGCATATTAAAGAGAAGGTGAATACCAAAGTCTATCACATTCGGAAGAAAGCGGGTAAATATCAGGAAACTCTTTTGGGAACTCATTTATAATTGGGACCTACTCAAGAAAAAGGGTTTTGGAATTTGCATCTCTAACCCTAACAAAATTACATATGAAACCCTTATAATACGTCTTTCTATCTTTAAGAAAAGAAACAAACAAAATTTCAGGCATTGAATTTCCTCATTTCCACTCTAGGACGCGTTCATTTAGAAATTGAAACTTTACCAATCGGGTTCTACAACATATATATACATACCAAGAATAAAATCCCAATCTAACATATCAATCTCTATGAGATCAACATGATTAAATCGATTAGATAAGGAGACGGCCTGATTTGTATACAGTTTCTTAGCCATAAAATATTCACCAACATGTGTATAGACAAAAAAAAAGGGTCTAACAACACATCCAGAAGAACATCAAACCTAATGGAGACGTATGACATTTGAAAAAGATAAACATCAACATGAAATACTTTCAACATATTGGTAACAACATAGAGTAGCTAGTGTAAACTACCCCATTTGAGCCTCCACCTCAGAAACCCTCTCGGTGCTTACTTTAAATCATTACAAAATAGTAAAAATCCATATATCATTTGAACATAAGAAAGGTAAATATAAATACCAATTAACAATTTTGAGATCAAAACACAGAATAGGTCTTTAAAAAGAATTAAACATAGATGAGAAAACTTTTTACCAATGTGAATATATTTGTGTAAAATACCATAGACAATAATGATCATTATAATAAGAGAGAAGTACATTCAAAATAGAATTTCTTGTTTCCTTTTAAAGCATCCGTAAATCATTAATAACTTCATAAAACATGCAAATCTTCATTGATTCATCACTCTTAAGTCGAATTTAGCGGCTATTTAAAACATTTTATTACTTCTACTTGAAGGTTTACATAGACCTCTACGTACATATAATATATATATCGAGTATATATAGAGCCTTCGTATAGGAAGGTTACTTAGCCTTCTACTTTTGTTGCATATATATATATATATATATATAACATAGTCTTAAAGATTGTCTCATCTCATACAATCAAAACAATCATAGAAATTTGTGCATAGGCCTATATCAATGTAAAGAAGCCACATATAGGCTTATACAAATCGTACACAAATGAAAAAAGAGTGAATATATGAGTCTATTCAATTCGTATATTGGCATCGCCCTCTAAAGTGAGAACCTACAAACTTGGATAGTATAGAATATCCAAGTCTATTCAAGTCGTCTTGAATTAGCCTTCAAGGACCGGAACCTAAAATGTTGGGGAAAGAAGGAAGAAGTAGGGTTAGTACGCCACTTGTACTAAGTATGAGACCATATGCACATATAAGATCAAATCATCTTCAAAAGGAACATTTCAATAAGTATGAATTTTTCATTTAAAATCTTCATATAGATACCAAAAGACCATACCAATAAATATTTCACATTTATTAAGTCATAGGCATGTTCATCACAATACTACAACATCAAGTCTAGTCAAGTGGACCATTCATATCATGTAAGTAGATACGCATCCAACAAACTCCATCATCAAATCATATTTAACAATAAGCATGAATAAGAGTACATTTCATTATAACAAAGTAAGTCAATTACCCATGAACCCCTATCAAGTCAACAAGTGCAATGACTAAGCAAAGCCCCATAACATTACTCAAATACAGTAACCAAACAAGAATCATGACTAACATCCTACTTCACATAACATGGAATTTAGATGTACATTTCATCTTACTTTAACAATCTAAACCAACAAATACTCATAAATGAACTAATCAACAAATAGTATCAAGAATGTGAAAGTTCATCATATACATATCATATATCATTATAAGCATAAACCTACATAAGAACATCCTCCTAAGACCCCCTTCAATGCTAACTAGTGCAATGCTTAGGTAGACACTCATACCCCTACATAGACTAAGATAGACCCCTTAGGTTATCCTAGTTAGGGTTCAATCCTTTAATTCCTTTTACCATTTTTTTGGGAATATGTTGCTCTAACCGACATAGACCACATGAGCTAGTGTGGAATCTGGTGTCATAAATCCTACTAAATGATAAAACATAGCAAATATGTGGATCCACTAGTTAGTATTCCTATGGGGGCAACATAGTTGAAGAACTAGGAGATATAGTTGGGACCCTCTTTATACTACATGCATTGTACTGTGCAATCTCAAGAGTACTTTAGTGCTCTTACTTTCCCTATGTATGAAGGGTCACTTTTCACTGTAATTCACTCGGTGCTAAGATAGATTCCCTTTTTGAAATGTCTATAAGGTTTTAATTATCAATCATAGCTTAGTTAGGCATAGGGTCTAACCATGTATAATTATCATCATCACAAGCTCAATACGAATTGCATGAGTATAAATCCTTTTATTAAAATTCATATAAGTGAGGGTAGAACATTAGCACTTCATATCATAATAAGGTACATTGATAGTCATCACCATCTTTATAAAACATACACCTTAAACAACCTCAAAACATAATGAAGACATTTATATTAAATATCATACGACCCTATCAACCCTTATACAAGGCTTGCTCCAATAAAACATCATGACTTAATCATAATTGACCACAATTGGAAGTAAAGGATAGAGATCATAAGACTTACCAAGTATTATTCATAGCGCATCATCTAGTTCTTACCATAAACCCTCAATTCAATCTAGTTTAGGTCTTCAACATTATAATTCAATAATCAACATGGTAACAAGGCTAGAAGAATCACTAAATCACTATTCAATACTAGATCATAGCTTTAGATAAGACACTTAGGTTAATTTACTTCCTAACCTAGACCATCATCTCAACAACTATCATGAAAGGATACAATTAACACTAATTTATTCATGATTAATGTAACAACATCAATTAATAGCAATCGAACCAATAACTATGTTTAATTGAACAAATTTCAACTCAATTCATGTTAATATCAAACCTAGGGTTAAGGGTTAAGGATCATCATCTACAAACTATACCAAATCATCAAGATTTACCATAATTAAGTTAGAACACATGTTAATCTATTCATATTATCCAATAGAAAATATAAAACAATCAATCCATAAACTAATTATTGATATTGAGAAGAGCACACATGAAAACCCAACTTTTTAAAATATTTAGAAGGAACACTTTGAGGAAAGAGGTCTCAAAGGTGAATTATATCCCATATCTCAACGTTTGATTAAGATTTGATGGTGAAATCGTCTGTTTAAAGCCCCCAAATCATTCGCATCGCTAGTCTTCAACAATGCCTTCCAATAGAGAGGAATTAAATTAGTTAATTAGTCTTCCTCTTACCCCTATTTAACCTCTAAAACCATTAATTAATTATTTTATACTTAACTTAAAAATTGCGGGAAAATAAACCCCCGTAGACGGAACCCCGTCGATGCCTTATGGCTTAATCGACGGACCAACCCCCCTTCCGTGTTGCACGCCCGTCGATAAGTTTAGAGAGTGTGCAGACGAGCCCCTCCTGATAAATAGACAATCTTTGGTTGAATATTTGCATCGACACCCCATTGATGAAAACGCGCCCCGTTGTTTAGGTTTCGTTGGTGCACACTGCCCATGTAGGGTTGCCTCCTACGTGCTAGGGTCCTCCTCAAGGGCCCTTGGTTGGTCCTTTGGGAGTCGTACCAAGACGTTTCGAACACGAATAATCATAAAAACATGTTGGACACCCTTCCACAAAATTTCATGAATTTCCCACTCTTAAGATCTAGTCAAATAGGCTTAGACACGTTATTACCTCCTAGAATAGTTTTTGGACGTCATGGACGATTTGGTTCCTAAACTTTTAAATGACCTATATTCGTTATAATAGGTCTTAAATAATGTTTAGGCCTCATAGAACCTTGATAAGATTTAAAACTCGTCTTGAATTTTTGAATTGTTACATATGAACTCGTGTACCTGTATTGATGCTCAATAGTAATCCAAAATATACTTGAGTCATTTGTTTCTAAAAATGCTTCTCTAGTTTGAGATTATTGCTAAAAATTTGCTTAAAAAATCTCTTGGAATCAATTTTCCCTCTTCATTGTTCAAAATTCTTTGGAAATCTCAGTTTCCTTTAATCTTAATTGTGAAAACATTTACTCTTGGGAATACTTAGTTCCCATATATCATTTTAAAGAAAATTAAATTTACTCTTACTCTTTACTCAAATTTAAAGCTTGTCTTAAAATAAAGTTAGAACTTCTGTGAAAGACTTTTGAAAAAACATTTAAGATGGCATCTTTACTTCACTCTTAACTACTCTTTACTTGAATAGTAACTGATCCTTTAATTGAATTATGGAACCAAGGATTATGATTTGATTTCGGAATGATCTAACGTTTTTTATAAATGATTTTATAGAGCTTAACATTAAAAAAAAAACTAACAATCAAAAATTGAGGGTCGTTCCAGGACACGGAGTAGCATTTAATTTTTGTTTTCGAAAATTCTTTTGAGGCAGAACAACTTGTGTGAGCTATGCGAAGCGAAGTAGAATTTTCAAAAACTAGAACTAGGCGTGCGACACGCAACCACATATGAAACTTCTTCATTTTCCAACCCTAATTCACCCCTAACCCAATTCTTTTTCTTAAATTACTTTTAGATTCAAATACCCATAAAATGCAATTAAGAACATGACTTGAAAAGCCTTTATAATACGATGTAGTGATCTCAGAAACTTCCCCAAGTCTGTCAAATTCATGAACAATGTAGAATCAAGAACGCGCATCAAAATCATCAATGTTCAAACACTTTTAGGATAAATCTATAATGAAATAAATATGTATGACATGTGGGAGAACGATACCAACATGATTAAAGTTTCAAATACCTTGTAGGAATAAATCCTTGGCAAAAACCACAACTCTATTAGTTGATCTTGATGAATCTTGCCCTTTCTTCTTGTGTCTCCTCTTTTCTCCTTTCTCCAAGCAATACCTTAAATTCCCAGTTTCTAAAATTGATAAATTCTAATTTTGAGTCATATAAAATTTATAAAAAAAAATTAAATTAATAGGTCAATGAAAAGACTAAACTACCCTTTAAAATCCTGATTGGACATTACTTTATTCCAACAACCCAACTTCTAAAGGGTATATCTCCCTCATACCAACTCGAAATTGAATAAAATTGGCATCATTTGAAAGATCCAACCAAGAGATTTCAAACCACATATGTAAATACACCTAATGCATCCTGAGTAAGGAGTTATAGCCGTTTGAAGTTGACCAAATACTCATTTTTCATAACTTAAATAATTTTCCAGATTTGTCGTTATTTCCAAAAAGGATTATTTCTAGTTATTAGCTTCTTCCTAGATATTTCAAATTGCGATATGTTACATAGTGCACACTCAGCTCTACTCTTCTTCCATTGATCCTACCACACTCTACAAACACCCTTCTTTAAGTATGCAGCTAGTTGCAATCACTCAACATCAACAACAATGCATGCAAAACCTCAAAAGATTTTAACTACCCTTCTGAAAAGTTTCTCGAATCCTCAACGACGCTTGAATAGGTGATGTCTAGAGAATTCATCACTCGAACTCACAGATAGTTGAAGTATCAGCCACCTTATGCCTATTTCCTCTATATTTACCAGCATTGTTTGTCACCAATTGACTCAACCTCTATATAGTCTCTTAGAACTCAAAATTAGTGACGTCTCAATGGGGCTACATTGCTGGTCCCTTAGGGACACCTTGATCCCGAGGATGAAAATTCCTCCTTGAAAGATGACCTCAAATATCTCTTTGTGGAGGTATGATCCTAAAGATACGCGCAAACACAAATTAAAATGAAATTTTATAGAGTTAATCTCCATCACTCGGAAAAAGTATGAAAGAAGTGACATAGTTCCTAATTTTTGCAGCCTGCTAGTTATTGATGTGCTACACTTCACATAAATAACTAGTAATCTACAGACACGACCTATAGATCCCATGGAACTCTTGAATTCTCTGCACTTATACTATGTTTGTGATGTTTTGAGCCTAAACCTTGGACGTGACCAGCACTCGAGAACCATTATTTGCCCCAAGTGAACCCTTGGACTGGCTCAATCTATGGGGAAGACCTAATCCACATAAGTTGAACTTTACAGTAAACTTTACTCAATTGTTTTACAAGGTAAATCAGAATTTAGAAATAAAACACCCAAATTGATCTCAAGGGCAAGTCAAGTCTATAACATGACAACTAAAAATAAAAAAGTCATGAACTACTATCTATCTATCTATGAAGCCTCTGCTATCATAGATTGCATTGGGACAAGACCAAGACATCATAATAACAAAACTAAAAGAAGAAAATATAAATGTGGGATCCTCGAGAAGCAATGAGGCAAACTAAAAAACTCTTGAACTTCAACATAGTCAATTACGCATCAGTTGATGATCTTGTTTACCTGTAATTGCATCACAAGAAGTACATACCATAAGGTATCAGTACATGGCATGTACGATCATGCAAGGTTAAATCTAAAACATGACATACTATTGAATAGGAGATGAAGAAAAAACTTACCTAATTTCAATTAACCTCAACCCCAAATCAACCGCATCTCATTTCAATGGAAAAGAAATAACAATATGTGATATAAATATAATCATTTAAATCACTAGATAAGAACTAAATGTACTCGAAAATAAAATATAACTCAGCTTGAAGGTAACAATAAAAAATCTACGATGTTTGGAATATTTCTAAATATTAACAATCACAATGAGCTTTGTGATGACACAACCTCTCACCCATATTGCCAGAGCTCTCTTATACCTTGACGGGATATAGAACTCGTCAATTAAGTCGAACCACTAATCTATGTTTAAAACTCAATAATAAATCATTTAAAAAGTATGGACCTTCTACCAACATTTGCTACATGTTTTTATGGGGATGTGAGTGTTTTGAACTCTCCCCCATATCTGTCCTCAATACTACTCCCAAATTATAACTTAGATCATATGTTTTAAGAAAAACATTTTCTCATTCTCAACTATGATATTTTTACACAACGGATTATCTCTTAAAAGATATATATGCTAAACTCCTCATGAACTTTTTCGGAAATTGGTGTTTCCTCTCTTGTTAACTGTAAAACCATTTCCTCTTTTGGCAGCTTAGTCCCCATATATTAATTTTATAATTCGTCTTAACTCATCCTCAAACTAAAGTACTCAAGTTTTAAAAAAAGTTTAAAAGATTGTAAAATCATTTTTAAAAGATTTGAAATAAGTCTCAAGAATTTACTATTACCTCTTCCTTGAATTTGAATTAGGAACACAAGGTTTGTGATTCATCTAATGAATGATCTATTGATATTTATATGTATTTTTGAGTAGTTAGATATGATAGGAAGTAAAGGTACCTTTAAAAGGAGTAAGACAAAGCAAATAACGGGAAAAGGGTGGGGGCAGGCGACCTTGGCGCATTGCTGGCGTGGGGCGCCAACCCTCAAATTTCAGAGATTGGTTTATGTCTCATTGTTGTCGCGACCTACACCTTGTAGCACATCAGGGACGTGCCGCCCCAGAAATTTTGTCACACCTATGGCGCGCCGCCCCAGATCTTGCACATCTAGGGCGTTCCACCCTTACCTCCCAGAACATCTAGAAAAAATTTCTTCTTGTTTTGTAACCCAAATTCATCTAGATTTTATTTATTTTCTCATGTTTTCGTTAGATTAAATTATTCAACACAAGTACATGAGAATCTACTTAAAATAAGCCTCAAACTTATGAGTTTATCTCAAAAACTCATCAAACCCATTATCATTCAAGAATAAAAGCAGTACATCATGAATAGTTATTAAGAACTTAAATTCATCAATATTTATGGGCAAATTCTAATATGTAAATCATGTTTGGCATGTGAGTGGAAAAACCCAAAATTATAAAAACTTGCATACCTCTTTTTGTCAAAAGAAATCCTCGATTCGCAAGAAACCTTGATCATTTTGGCTTTTCTCCTCTTTCCCTCTTCTTGAACTCATGTCATAACCCTAAGCGTAAATTAGTGTTGTAAAACTAAACCAGATAAGATTATACCACAAAATAGTTATTAAATTTGTTTTAATACTATATTGTATGGAAAAGACCAAAATAACCCTCACTAATTCATGTAACTTTCCTGAACTTGACATACTTACTTCAAACGGGCATATCTCCCTTATACAAGCTCAATATTTGGCAGACTCGGTGGCATTGAAAAGAGGATTAAAATAACTATCTTTATTTATCTTATGGGACACCTAACTCATTATGTACCAAAATTTATGGTCCTTTTAAGTTGACGCAAAAATCACAACTTAAGCATAACTTGTAAAATTTCAGAATTAGCTTTTTCAAAATTAGTTTTTTCTTATTTTAGCTCTTTCAAATACTGTGGTATTATTGTTTCAACGATTTAATTTAATTAATTATTTGAATAATTGAATTCCAAAGAAGAATCCAAATCAAGCAAGCGACAATGACGACAACACGAGTGGCTCCCATTCTCCAACCCTTTAATTAATTAGTATAAGTGTTTCTCTATTTAAACTCTTTAACTTTTCTTTCCACCAGTGAGGGTGAAATTTTTTATCTTACCGAAGCATAAAAGAATATTTCGAATTCCTCTTTCTATATTCCCTTCATTTTCTAATAATTCTTACTATGTACCCCTAAATCCCACATGAATAGGGAATAGATATAACATAAAGGAATGCATGAACGAGTATGTACTTCAAACAAGGATTAGTTAAATATGCATAAATAGGTTTCAATTGAACTTTCCTTAGTGAACATATCTGAGATATACTCAGTCAATTAGTAGATGTCATATCTTTGAACCATCGAGATTTGGTGTATACTAGGAAACCATATGTCACACAATCAACCCTTTACTATTAATGTTTCTTATGGTTGTGTTCATTGTTATCTCCTGTATACAAATTAGCAAAACAGAAGAAACAAAAGATGAAAAGAAAAACACAAAGAACTATCCAAGTCCATAGAATGCCCTGTGTGTCCTTATGAAATTTAATCCACTCAAGTACCCAAAAATGGATTAACCATCAAAGAAGTAGTGTTACCACAAACTTCAATAATTTCAACAAACTCAAAATGACAGCAATAAATCACACATAAAGACATGATCTATCGATTTTGTTTTGTAATAAATACATGCAAAAGAATGGAAGAATTCAATACTAAAAAATGAGAGACAACCTCTCTATTTATAGCCAACAAAGGTTTAAGGTCACAACTCTTAGGAAAGAATACTACCTTCTATAAAGGTCACAACACTTTGAAAAGGCACAGCCTTTCAAATTTTCATAGCCCTTTAGAGAGGATACAACCTTTTTCTAACACCCCGTGGCCAAAACAGATCAACAATATGTTTTTTAGAAAAATATGCAGGTGTGACAGACGAGACCATCTTTTGATCGTATCCTGATCCAGGGTCTGTCCTTCACATGCATCGATAGGATCAGAAACTCTAGAAGTTTTTAGCACAGTTAAATTGGTTAATTGTTCATCGACGGACGAACTTACAGTACATTAGGTCAGACTACGATCCGTAGTTCATGACCATCGATCAAGACACCATATAACCACTCTCTCACAAGAGCCAGGGATGAACAACATGGTCCTTAGGTGGACCTACGGTCTGTAGGTCTTGGTGTAGGTGGAAATTAGTAGATACTTAAGGGGAAATGCATTTGGGTCAACTTCAAATGGTCATAACTCTTAGCAAAAAATAAATTAGGTGTCCCATGACCTACCCACAAATATAGAATTGAATTATCTTTCCATAGACACCGATTTTCCTAAAATCAAACTTCCAAGTAAAACATTATGCCCATTTTAGTAAAGGGATGTGTAACAGGCCCAACCCAAGGGGGGTCGGTCAATCAACGAATCGTCAGTCCTGGCTGTCGATTGGATCGACAGTAACATTCACAGGTGTCTTTTGGACCTTTCCCACTCTGTTTAAACAATAATATATGTTGTTTTAACCCTAAAAATCATATCTTAGTCCGTTTAAGACTAGAAACATAATTAAAACATATCTAAGTCAAATCATTAAATAAAATCATAGAAAATTAGAAGCAAGAGGGGAGAAAAATCATAAGAACCCTAGTTCAAGAACGCCATAGGCTCCAGCATTTCAAGCTTTGAAACTTAAGTATTAATCCATGGTTTTCATCACCAATTATGTGGGATTTTACTAATGGGTTTCTTTAACCCATTGGGTCCCTAGATTTCAGTTAGTTCTTAATTCTTTTATCATGATTAAACCTAGGGTTTCTAGAACATTTATATAACTACATGAATTTATTAAATATATGTTCCAAAAAAGATTATCATGTTATTACTGAGATTATCGCATGGATTTTAGAACCCTAGCTTTGTATTTATTTATTTTTTAATTACACATGCTACATAAGATATTTCAGACACTTTAAATATACATCCCTCAGTTATAAATGAATAATTACAAGATTAATTGTTGCATCCTCAGTTTTCATGTTTAGTTTCAAGCTATCCAATATTTACAGAAACTCATACATAATTAGTTAATTTACAGAACTCTTTGGGAATAACATAATACCAAGTTGGACTAGGGTTTAGTACCCAATAGTCCCAGATTTACTAGACAAGTAGGTTGTAACTCCCCTATGTGGGAAATAAGTTAACTGATCACGCGAGGATGCCCTAATAATTTTGGTACGGTATATTGGGTCCTCTCGGTGGGGCGTATACATCAGACTCCACAGTTAGCTCATTTGGTTTTATTATCGGTTATTAGTAGATCCCATAGATCAGTACGACTCTCTGCATTGACCATTTATCAGTATATTAAGTATTCATTTTCAGCATGCTATAAATTGATCATTATATCCAGTTAGCTCAGAATTTAGTATATCATAATCAACTTAATATACTAGCTTTTATGCTTGTTCAGTTATGTTTTATTTCAGATTTACTCTATCCTACATGCTCACTACCTTCCAAGAAATGTCACATACATGCGCTACATCTTCTTGTGATGTACGTTCAGGTTCTCAGCTTCGAGATCATGCATAGATCGGTTTTGGATCTTTAGTTTAGCAGATTCAGTAGTGAGTTCTCATTCTCCGAGGAAAATATTCATGAGTTTCTTTTCAGTATTTAGTCTCTTAGTTTTACTTTTGCTAGATTTATCTGGGGCTTATCCGAGTATTTCTAGTCAGTCAGAGGCTTATTTCAGACATAGTTAGATTCAGCTTAGTATTGAATTAATATTTCATATGTATTAAACTCATTGTGTTCAAATATCTCAGTTATAGAATGTGATTATTCCCCATCTTTTCAGATTAAATTATGATTTCGCTTCCGCATCAGTTTATATTCTTTAATATGCTTATGATTATGCCTGCAGGGTTAGCTTGGCATCACTTGTAGTTCTAAGTTCCGTGTTCACGTCTCAGGGATAGCTAGGAACGTGACAAAACTTGGTTTCAGAGAATTAGGTTCAAGAGTCCTAGGATGTCAGAAAAACCCGCACTAAGTAGAGTCTTTTTCATTCGTTTGAAGTGAACCACATCTAATGAGAGCGAGGCTATAAAGTGTTTTAGGAAAACTTCACTTTTTCTTACTCTTATCGTGCGTAAGTATGATTTTATTCAATTATATCTTGACATTCTATGTTTCATATCATGCCTTCTCGTAGAGCTAACAGTAGGACTGTGAAATCCAGGAATGCAAAAGCAGCTCGCCATTCCCAGATCGAAAAGTCTCCAATGCTAAGTTTAGGAATGATATATAGATGTTGTCTTAGAGTATTACAAACCATCAGGTTGATGCTCCTGTGAATTAAAATGGTGGATAAGCAGTAGCAAGAGTCCATTACTTTGTAAAGATGAATCTGCATGAGTTCTTAGGTCACAGACTAATGAGGATCCTCGGAGTTTCTTGGATGAGATAAAGAAGATCTTTGAGGTTATGCAAGTCACTTGGAATGATCGGTTTGAATTAGCATCACTCCAGTTGAAGGATGTTTCTCATATCAGGTACACTCAGTGGATGGAAAAAAGGGGTGCAAATGGAGCTCCTGTCACTTGGGATTGCCTTAGTGAGATTTTTCTCGATAGGTTTTTCCCAATAGAGTTGAGAGAGGCAAAGGCTCAGGAATTCATGAACTTGAGGCAGGGTATTATGACAATACAAGAGTATGGGCTGAAGTTTAACAAACTCTCTAGGTATGCTCCTAACATGGTTGCTGACTCTAGGCTCAGATGATTAAGTTCTTCTATGGAGTGTCGATTTGGTGAAACTGAGTGTAGAAATGCTATGTTACTTTGAGATATGAACATCTCTACACTTATGAATCATGCTCACCAGGTTGAGAGTGATAAGATTACGGAACATGCTAAGGAGAATAAGAAGGCTAGGACTGGGAACTATGACTATTCTCAGCAGAAATCGGGTGGTGAAATCGCTCGCAGAGTTAGTTGAACATTTCAGCCCCAATCCCTTCATCAACTAGTGTTGCATCCTCTAAGAATAGGTTTGACCAGAAGGTTATAGCATCAGGACCTAAGTCTCAAAAAAGTGTTTCAAGCACCAAGACTTACCCCGCTTTCCCTAATGCTGGTCAGAACCATTCAGGCGAGTGTCTCGCAGGAAAAGTAGGATTTTTTGGGTAAGGTAAGTCTTGTCACTGGTTGAGAGATTGTGTTCTAGATAGGGTCAAGGAGGTGGTAATGGTAGAGATCAGTCTACAAATTGAGAAGCACCAACAAGTCTCCCAACTTAGTAGGGTAACTCATCTGGTAGAGGTGGTGGTCAGCACAAAAACAGGTTGTATACTCTTTAGGCTTGACAGGAAGATCAGAAAGGTTCTCTCGATGTAGTCACTGGTACATTACGTGTCTTTGACCTTGATGTTTATGCATTGTTAGATCATGGGGCTACTTTTTCTTTTATAACTACTTACATAGCAGTCCAATTCAGTGTCAGTCCAGAAACTCTCTCAGCACCCTTCTCAGTCTCTACTCCACTTGGTGACCAAGTTATTGCTAGATGGGTATACATAAATTGCCCTATCACAGTCTCTGAGAAAGTCAGCTCAGCATTTCTAGTAGAGTTAGAAATGGTAGACTTTGATTTCACTCTAGGCATGGATTGGTTACACTCATGTTATGCCTCAGTCTATAGGAGAATTAGGATTGTTCGTTTTCAGTTTCAAGATGAACAAATCTTTAAATGGAAGGGTTCTAATGGAGCTTAAGGATTGAAAGAGAAGTTGAAAGACCTTATAGATAAGGGCTTCATCAGACCTAGTATTTTACAATGGGTTGCACCAGTGTTGTTCGTAAAGAAGAAAGATGGTTCTCTCACAATATGCATTGACTATAGACAGTTGAACAATGTCATAAATTAAGAATAGGTATCCCATCCCCAGGATTGATAACTTGTTTGACCAAATTGAGAGTGCAATCCATTTCTAAATTATAGACCTCTGATCGAATTATCATAATCTTGGAGTAAAAGCTAGTGACATTCCAAAAAAAGCCTTCAGAACTCGGTATGGTCATTATGAATTTGTAGTTATGTCTGGAGGTTAAGGAAAAGTAAGAAAGTGACCCAATATACCTTGAACTTAAGGGTGCAGTTCACAATCAGAGAGTGGATATTTTCTCCCAAGTGGAGACGGTGTACTTCGCTACTAGGGTAGATTGTGTGTTCGTTATGTGGACGAGTTGAGACAACATATTCTTGCAGAAGCCCATAACTCTCGGTATTCTATTCATCCAGGTGCCACTAAGATGTACCGCGATATGCCTGAAGTCTTCTGGTGGAATGGCATGAAGAGGGAATTAACAGACTTTTTGAGTAAGTGCCCTAATTGAATGAAAATCAAGGTAGAACATTATAAACCAGGGGGTATGACTCAAGAGATCGATATTCCTACTTAGAATTGGGATGTGATCAATATGGACTTCATCACAGATGAACTCATACTCTTAGAATGCATGACTCCATTTGGGTGATAGTTGATAGGATGACTAAGTCTTCCCTCTTTTTGGCGGTCAAGACTACATATTTAGTTGAGGACTATGTCAAGATTTACATTACTGAGATTTTGAGGTTACATGGGGTTCATTTTTCTATCATCTCAGATAGAGTTCCTCAGTTAACCTCTCATTTCTGGAATTCATTTAAAAAGGGTCTTGGTACGCAAGTGAACCTTAGCACATCATTTAATCTACAGACGAATGGACAGACAGAGCGTACCATTTATACCCTAGATAATATGTTGAGATATTGTGCGATAGATTTCAAGGGTATTTGGGATGATCACCTTCCTCCTATTGAGTTTTCCTACAATAATAGCTACCATTCCAGCATTCAGATGACCCCTTATGAGGCTTTGTATGGGCGTACATGTAGATCTCTTGTTAGTTGGTTTGAAGTAGGTGAAGCAACCTTGATAGGGAAAGATTCAATCCTTTATGATATGGAGAAAGTGCAACTCGGTAGATATAGACTTAAGACAACCCAAAATCATCAGAAATCTTATGCATATGTAAGGAGAAACGAACTAGAATTCCAAGATGACGATTAGGTTTTTCTAAAAGTATTACCTATGAAAGGGGTGATCATATTTGGAAATAAAGAGAATCTCAGTCGTAGATATGTAGGCCCTTACAATATCTTGAAAAGGGTTGGCAAGGTGGCATATGAGTTAATGTTGCTAGCAGAATTAGCAGTAGTGCATCTAGTCTTCTACATCTCACTCTTTTAAGAAGTTTGTGGGTGACCCAGCCTCTATAGTGATATTAGAAAGTGTGGTGGTAAAATATAGTCTTTCTTATGAGGATGTACCATTTAAGATTCTTGACCGTCAGGTTAGAAGGTTGAGAAACAAAGAAGTCTCTTCAGTCAAGGTTTAATGGAGGAGTCTGTCCGTAGAGGGAGCTGCTTGGTAAGCAGAAGCAACAATAAAAGCAAAATGTATCCTTACCTCTTTCCTTCTGATTCAAATCCTGCTTGAGATAATAGTTCCTCTTGTGTTTTACAGTCATTCATGCTTAAATTAATTCTTAGAATCATGTTCCCTCAGTTTGTACTTGCATTTTCAACGTATTTGCATGTACTCGACACTCAATTCAGTAAGAAACTTATTTTTTAGTGTTTAGTAGTGGGGTTTGCAATTTTCTCCCTCTATTTCAGCTAGTTTAGTCTTTATTCGAGGACGAATGTTCCCAAGGGGGAGATAATGTAACACCTCGTAGCCAAAACAGGTCAACAAAAATTTTTTCACAAAAATCTGCAGGTGCAACAGACGAGACCATTAATGGATCGTATGATTACTTACAGTGAATCCTACACAACCCTCAATGGGATCAAAAACTCCAAAAAAATCTCAGCCTAGGAAAATTGGTTAAGTGTTTGTCGACGGACGAATTTACGGTCCATAGTCCATGACCGTTGATCAATACCCCCTACACCCACTCTCTGACTAGAGCCACAGATGACCAAAACAGTCCTTAGGTCTGATCATATGTGGGAAATTAGCAGTCATTTAAAGGGAAATATAGTTGGGTCAAATAAAAATGACCATAACTCTTAGCACAAAATGAATTATGTGTCTCATGACCTATCCACAGATAAATAATTGAATTATCTTTCCATAGTCGCCAACCATGCTAAATTCATGCAAAAGAGTAAAATATTATGCCCATTTTAGTGGAGGCCTGTCAAATAGGCCCAATCGACGGTGCAATGGTCAATCAATGGACCGTCAGTCTTGGACATTGATTGGTCCGACAACACTTTTCCCAGAAGTCTTTTGGACCTTTCTTACTCTGTTTAAACCCTAATATACGTCGTTTTGACCCTAAATCATCAAATTTTAGTCGGTTTGATCCTAGAAACATAATTAGAACATACCTAAGTTAATTTACTAAATGAAAACTTAAAAAATTAGAAGCAAGAGAGTAGAAAAATATCAAGAACTCTAGTTCAAGAACTCCATAAGCTCCAGCACTTCCAGCCACGAAACTTAAGTATTTTTCTGTGAATTTAATCACCAAGTATATGGGATTTCATAGTGGGTTCCTTTCACCCATTAGATCCCTAGTTTTAAGTCATATCTTGATTATTTTAAATCATAATTAAACCAAGGGATTCTAGAACCATGAAATAAATTCATGAATTAATTGAAAATATGTTCCAAATTAGATTATCATGTTATTACTCAAATTATGGCATGAATTTCAAAACCCTCACTTTGGATTTCTTTATTTCTTGTAGTACACATGCTAGGTCAGATATTTCAGATACTTCAAATATACATGCCTAAGTAATAAATGCATAATTACCAAATTAATTAATGCATTCTCAGTTTACATGTTCATTTTTGAGCTATCTAGTATGTACAGAAGCTCAGATATAATCAGTTAATTTACAGAATTCATTGGGAGTATCATAATATCAATTTAGACTAGGGTTTAGCGTATCCATAAGTCCCATAACTGCTAGCCAAGTAGGTTGTTATCCCCTCTGACGGCAATAGGTTTAGTAATCACGCCAACATGCCTTTATATCTCTGGTAGCGTATATTGGGTCCTCTTGATGAGGCGTATACATCAGACTTAATATTTAGCTCATTTTGTTTTATTATCGGTTATTAGTAGCTCTGACAGATCAATGAGACTCTCTGCATTGACCATTTATCAGTACATTCAGTATTCAGTTTCAGCATGTTATAAATTGTAAATTGTATCCAGTTAGCTCAGAATTCACTATATCATGATCAAATTATTATACTGCTTTTATGCTTGTTAAGTTATGTTTTATTTATGCTTTACTCTATCCCACATGCCCAGTACCTTTCAAGTACTGACGATACGTGCGCTACAACTTCTTGTGATGTAGGTTGAGGTTCTCAGCATCGAGATCACGCATAGATCGATTTTTGATCTTCAGTTCAGCAGATTCAGTGGTGAGTCCTCATTCTCTGAGGGCAATAGCCATGAGTTTCTTTTCAGTATTTAGTATTTTATTTTTAGTTTTGCTAGATTTAGCAGGGGCTTGTCCCAGTGTTTCTAGTCATTGATAAGCTTATTTCACACATAGTTAGATTCAGCTTAGTATTGAGTTAATATTTCTTTTGTATTAAACTCAATTTTTTTTCAAATATCTCAGTTATAAAATATGGGTATTCCCCATCTTTTCAAAATAAATTATGATTTAGCTTCTTCATCAGTTTATATTCTTTAGTATGATTATGATTATGCCAGCATGGTTATCTTGGGATCACATGTGGTTCTAGGTTCCATGTGCGCATCTCCGGGGTAGCTCGGGGCTTGTCACTTTCATAAAGATCACAACCTTCCGGCAAAGTTACAACCCTTCAAGAGAGTCACAACTCGTCTTTTCTTTTTTCATACCTTTAAAACCCAACAATCCCCTACATGAATAGGGAATGACTATTTTTAAGAAAATTATGCATGAAAGACATTGTGACTCGTAAGAAAAGGTTAATTGCATCTGGATAAGTAGGTTTTCCTTTAAACTTTCTGTAGTGAACATATATAGGATATACTCAGTCAATCGGTAGATTAAATATCTTTGAACCGGTGAGATTTAGTATATACCTAGACAACATAGGTCGCACAATCAACCCTTGAACTGTTTTTTGTTCTCATTGATTTGTTAATTTTTATCATGAACACACCTCGGTTATAAGTTCTTAGAGAACTCGCCTTACCGTATTCTCCTTTAATCGGATTATAATTCACTCTTAAATAGGTTATTTCTAAATGTGTTATCTCATAGATACACTATTTTATATACCCTGTATCAAACTTCGAAACCATTAAAAAGTACTAATGTCTTTATCCTTGCTACTGAATATTGCTTATCATGCGAATCGACCATAAAAAAAATATTTTGACAATGTCAAATCGTCATTAATGACTTTGTTTGGTCTCCATGAACCTAGATCTTGGGATCTCCAGTATTCTAGGTAGAGTTACCGCCACAATGACTGTTCTCGTCCGTAGTCTCATTCCCTTTGATACTCTATCAATTTCCTGTAGTTAGGCCTTTTATAAGTGGATCCGACACATTATCCTTTGACTTTACATATTGAATTATAATAATTCCACTTGAGAGTAGTTCTGTAACGATATTATACCTATGTCACATATGACGAGACCTTCCGTTATACATCATACTCCATTCCCAACCTAGTGTATGCATACAGTAGCTAAAGGTTTGGGACAAAAATCATTCAAGAAATTTATGAGCCATTCAATTTCTTCATATGTCTTATGAAGCGTGATAAACTCAGATTTCATAGTAGAGCGAGCGATACATTTCTCTTTGGAACATTTCCAAGAGACTGCTCCTTCACCAAGAGTAAATACATATCCAATCGTGAATTTTATTTCTTTTACCTGGTGATTCATTTTGCATCATTATATTCGTCCAATACTATTGAATACTAGTTATAATGGAAATCAATAGTTTTTTAAGTATGTTTTAAAAATAAAAATACTCAAAAATCTTTTCATTGTCAGACAATGGGTTGGATAAACATTACTAGTGAACGTACTCAGTTTACTAATAGCACATGCTATATATTATCTCATGCACTTCATGATATATATCATATTTTACAATAATCTAGCATAATCTAATTGCGAGTTACCTTTTCCTTCATTATTTTGAAGTACAAAACACACATTTATTGGATTCTAGTTAATCTTTAAATCAAACTACTTAAACTTTTCAAGTACCTTTTCAATCACATCAGTAACTTTAATTTCGTTCATATTGAAGTTACTTTCTAGCATATAGTTAGCAGGATTTATGTCATATGTGTCTCTTTTGATGATCAACATTTCATCAATATAAAACGAATAATGACATTGTGATTTTGGAATGTCTTTAATGAAAAACTTTTATCACATTCATTAATCTTGAATTCATTTGTCAATGTAGTTTGGTCTAACTTCGCATGTCATTATTGTGCGCTTGTTTTTAATCCATAAAATGACTTAACAAGTTTACACATTGTTATCTTACCAGGAACCATTAAACCCTCATACTGTTCCATATAAATTTCTTCCTCCAAAAAAAGTATTAGACATCTATTTTGATAAATTCGCAACTAGCGCGATTAATATTTGAATTGATGTAATCCTAGTTAGATAAAGTCTATGACAACAAAGCTTGCTTTGTATTTGTCAATAGTTTCATCAATTTTTTTCAGATCCTCTTTGAACCCAAAAGTTTATTCCATGATGGAAGATCAACCAAATCCAAAGTCTGGTTACTCAAGATTGAATCTATCTTACAGTTAACAGACTCTTTTTTAAAAAAAAAGAATGATTCCACAAAATACATATTTTTTCGACTATATTGACTCATTTTCAAAAAGAAATATTACAAAATAAAGTCATGAGGAAGTACTTTTTCCATTGACATTTACTCCGCCTCTGAATATCCTTATTAAGTACATTCTCCTTTGGTTATTTCCAAGGTCGTTTAGACCCTTTACATGACTATCGGGTGGTTCGGACTTATTAACCATAAATCAGCATGCTTTACTATTTGTATCATATTCAATGAACATACAATCCAAAGTCTTAGGTCCTAGTTTTACCATTTTGAAAATAGTTCCCTTATCTGCATTTCTCATATGTAATAAACTATATTGAAAATTGTTATATTAGTACTTTTCAAGAGTTATTATTTGTATATACTCTAAGGATCGACAAACAATTTTCTATTCAGATACAAAAGAGTCTTATAAAACTTTTTGTTGTTCCTTTCTTCACAAACAAATGTTTTCCATTTGTTGCTCCATTTATTTATAAATAGGACATTCAACATTTTCTTAAAAGTTAATTTTCTCCAGTCGACAATTTTATTAGATTGAGGTGAGAATATGAAGTAATGACAGTATTTTCTGCAAAAAAAAAGATTCATATTCTTCACGTCTACCACTTCTAATAATAAAATATTCAACTGACTTTCAACTTCAGTTTTATATTGTCTATATATTTCTATTGCTTCATCCTTACCATTTTGCAAATAAACATAACAATATCTAGTGCAACTGGCAATACAATTTCTGAAATAGTTTTTTCCACCACGAGATGGTGTTGACTTCATATCACAAATGTCAGTGTAAATCAATTCAAAGGTATGTTAATTCATTTAAACAACACATACTTGACATTGATTTATCGCACTAGAAGTTAAGCAAAACATCTAAGTTGATCAGGTTTTGCAAAGTTTTTAATTGACATGTTTGAAGGATTTATGTCATAAACAATTTGAGTCAAACATGTAAGAACAAACAAAAACGCTAAAATTTGAAAAAGACCTTGTGTGGGGTAAAATTTTTCCACAAATATTTTGTTCTTTACTTTTTATATTTTTTCTCAAATACGGAAATTATTTTACAATCAACACCATGTCATATGTCCTTTTAAGAAGGACATTTCAATAATATTCAATTAGTTATAGAAGTATGCATGAACATTGTCTCATTGGTCCAATAAGAGCAATATCACCAAATGTTTGTGTAACTACACAAACATAACATGTATCTTTTCACTAATGTTCATATTCATAACAAAAATTTAATAAACATATATTTTCATGAAAAATCCCAATATTTTAAGAGAAATTTATTCATAAAAAAATACAATTATTTTGAATGAGTGATATAATTTTGTGGTTCTATACTAGTCATTTCATATAATAGTAAAGTGAAACTCATTGACCATAATATCCAATATACTCCTAGAATTTTGTGGGTCTAAAATGATACAATAATGTCATCAAATTTCATATCTTGTACTTTTGAATTAAAATTATTTTCCATATATTCTTTCAAATTGTATAACATCAAAATACACATTGGCAACACAAAATCTTCTTTTGGAGATTTAATACATAGAACACCCATTACGGGCACAAAAATCACTAATTTTATGTTACTGCTGTTTTTTTTCTTTCTGTCATAACTAGACAGAGCACTTAGTATTTAGAATACAAACAATAAAGATTCAATCTTATACAACTTGTTTCTAGTTTAACAGTGAAGTTTTTATATTCTTCTAATCGTTAGAATGAACGTCAGATAATGATGATGTTTTATATATTCTTCAAAACAGTTTCATATTCAGACAGAGTAGTAAATAAAAAAGGTTTTAATATCCAGAAACCTCAAATAAAACATTGTTTCTAGCTAACAAAAACAAATCTTTTTTGAATCCTTTATTCTTAATATTCTTGACAAAGATTTTGTACTCTTCAAGTCAAAATATTCATTGAAACAGAGTGTCGAACCATTGGTGAAATTTCTCTAAACTCTAAACCGATACACAATTTGATTTGTTTGTGAAGTTCTTATATTCTTCAAACCAAAGGAGTACAAAAAAATCAGAAGATTCAGTCTCCAAATGTCAAGCACAATCAAAGGGTTTTTTTCCCTTGTAAACATAATACATATAGTAATAATCATTACGTAATGAATATCTATCCTAAAATTTATGAGATAAATATTATAACTTATAAAGGATATGGAGGAAAAATAAAATAGTCAAGTTAAATAAAAATAGAACTTTATTTTTACTTTCATTGAGTCATATTTTATCTGCCAACAATCATTTCATGCAAGTCACTTACCTGACAATTTTTTTTCATTTTCTTAATTTCCATCATATTCTTATTTTTCACAAGAAGACATTTAATGCCAATAAGAAACTAAAATCAGTTTCAAATATTTGAATATTTTCTTCCTCTCATATAGTTATGTAAAACCAAGAATATTAAAAAAAATTATGTCCATATCATAACCTTTATGCAGAAAATAACTTTTATTATTGAAAAGAAAACTAAAGGGGTTGCAATGCTTGAATGCACTATAAAAGAAAATAAGATTCATTGTACCCATGAAAGAAAAACTTACTACATATTATATACTCGGACATATTAAAGTAGTAATAATTCATCTCAAATCTCTTTTATCACACAATAATATAATTTCTTATTCTTCTTCTTCTTTTAAACAAAAAGAACACAGAAATTAGAAGTAATTTCTTACCATAGAAAATACCAACAATTTAAATTTCATAAGCTTGTTATCTCATGTATTCATATTAGCAAACCAGAAGAAATAAAATATGAAAAGAAATACACAAGAACAATCCGAGTCCACAGAATTCACGGTGTGTCCTTAAGAAATTTAATCCCTTCAAGTACCCGATGTTACATATTAATTCCTCCCAAGATAAATCGGATTAAACATTAAAGAAGTAGCAGTGCCTTAAACTTCAATAATTTCAACGAACTCAAAATGACAGCAACAAATCACACATACAGACATGATCGATCAACTTTGTTTTGTAAGAAATGTATGAAAAAGAATGGAAGAACTCAATGTTGAAAAATGAGAGACAACCTCTTTATAAAGCCAACAAAGGGTAAAGGTCAAAACTCTTAGGAAAGAAGACTACCTTCTAGAAAGGTCACAACATATGGAAAAGGCACAACCTTTCAAACGGTCATATCCCTTTAGAAAGGACACAACCTTTCATAAAGGTCACAACCTTCCAACAAAGTGACAACCCTACAAGAGAGCCACAACCCTTCATTTCTTGTTCATACCTTTATAACCCAACATTCATTTCATCCGTGAACACCTATTGATTTAATTAGTATAAAAACAGGGTTTGTACAATAAGTCTCTTTCAATTTTCTTACACTTCACACTCACATAAGTGATTTCATACGTTGTCATCGCGTAGATACACTATTTGGTCAAACCAATTAAACTAAGGAATATTGTCCTCTAATCGATGAGGACTCACCAATACTTCATCTTAAACCCTTAGAAACCTATCCATCTGCCATGGCATATCAAGAATTTCAATCCAGCCACTTTAGTCAAAAAGGAAAAAGAAGGGGTTAGCACATATAAAACTTTATGGAATTTATGCAAAAACCATGAATAAAGGACATTTAGTAAAAAACATGCTTTTCATGAATTTTGATTAAAATATCATACTATAAAAATATGAACAACAGTTAAAACTTTAGAAACATATAAGAAAGATCATAAGAAAATTATTATTTTTTAGGAAAATAAAACAGTAAACACATGTCACCTTACATTGACTTAATTACTTGATTCAGTAAGATTGTGAAATTTCTCAACTGCACAAGGAACACTTAATAGCATGCAATCCTCTCACTAAATGTTATCCTAACCTTCACTTAAGTAAGACGAAGAGAGACCTCCCATATATCCTCTCTAGGCACACCTAAATTATCATTTAGACTGCCTATAATGAGATACACACTTAGAATACACCAAACCCATACACATGAGATCCTCCTACCAAAGTTTTTTTGAAGGTTCACATGACTGAGTTGTTAAGTGAGTGCCATATAATCCCTTTCACACACACTTAAGAGATCCTACAAAATAACCTAGGATAAGATCATCCTCACTTAACATAACAACATACATATAATATGACATTCTCCCTTGCAAAGGTTATCAAAAGACTTACTTAAATAAATCAAGAATATAACGTCCATTATTTACCTCTCCAAGCTTACATAAATAATTCTTAAGACTACCTAAGTTTGCCTCATGCCTACATAATAAGTCAACTTCCGTAACTATAATCAATGCTAAGTATTATCTAGGTAAGATAAGAAGTGACCATTCATATACACCCTTCACACCTTAACTAGACAACCGTTAACATCTTTAGATATGTACTTATTCCATCAACATACTTTCTAAACTTAAAGTCATTACATTCATTAGTTCATTTAAGAGACATTCATCACATAAGTACATTCAAGTAATGGTCTTACAAAAGAGCTAGGGACTCTCCATAACATCTTCGAAGCCTATTATATAATGTCTAGATAGCGTCTCATGCAACAACCTAAACTTCATTGAACTTCTATAATGCTAGTAGGTATACCATAAGATGAGACTAGGGAATAACCGACATATACCATGGTAGAACTTGGACACATCCCATATAGGCACATGGTTTAGGAATATAAAGGGCTTATATCGTACTGTAGTGTCGATCTTCAGTAGACATATAATGGGGACAATATATCTGTTAATGATTTTCCTAAGGATGATATGATCTCAATTAAGCTAATCAACCTTAAGTCCATAATTCATTACATGAAGGATACAATTACGACTTTCAACTTCCATGTTCATAACCATACCACTAGGTTTAAGATTCCACACAAAGAACATTCTAAATATCATTCAAGGTCTCATATAATTCATACATTAAAGACTAAGAGGATTAATCAACCTAAGTCAAGACATAACATATTCATATTCATCCATGTAACAAGTAAGGGACACAAATCTACCACACAAGACACTGCTTTCTCATAACACATGAGAGAAGTCATTATGGACTACCTTAGTCATACATAGCCATTTAGTAGTACGACATGTTAATCATAACGCATCCATATATGGCTTCATCATATATCTTCACACAAGAGGAATCATAACATAACCACTCAAACAAGATCATACAAGCACTATAAGGGACCCTTATCGTCAACCTTCACAAATATCACCCATTATCTATCATGGTTTAAACCATATGTTAATACAATCCATAAGGTCTTAAGTATAATTACATTACTTCACATCAAAAACATCACATTATACCTTCATTTAAGTCCTTAACATTTTACTAATACAATTCATAAAGTAATGCCGACGAGGCCACATTTTTCAGAAAGGTAACACATAAACACCGCAGCAATAAGTGGACAATATGAATCAATCATTGTAATACAAAAGCTATACATTATATTAAGATATTTAGGGAAGGATACCGCCCATCTTATCTCACCACTTCCTCCTATAGTCAAATAATCTAACACAATACTCAAAGTTACTTACGCATCACCATGAACATAAATTCAATTAACGAAGCCTAATATAAAATAGATCTAAGAATATACAATAATAGTGTGATCAATAAGAAAAATCCTATAAATCATACAATCATAACCTATACATAAATGAAGATCCCTTTACAATCTACAAATGAATTCATTACTACTTAACCAAGATCAATGTACCCATATTTTAGTCAAATTGAGGGATTTGAGAAGGTCGAGTGTTCATGGATAATTTAATTGGAAAACATCAGTTAATACATCAATAATATCATATCTTTATTTTTTAAAACGTTTCATGCAAGAAACAAATTCATAGAGTATAAATTAGACCTTTTCGTCTTTTTTTAATCTTTAAAAATCATCTTTGAGATTGACTAAGGTGATAGCAAGCCTTATATTAAGAGATACCATGAATTATCAGAATAACCCTATGATAATTGAAGAAGAAACTACATTGAAGATCCATCTTCAAGCTACATCTTCAACTTGAGCTCTCACGGAGTTTTTCAGAGAAACTTTGGGAGGGAATGAATTTTGATGTAGGATCTAGGGTTAAATGAAAATTTAGTGATATACTCTTAAAATAAACATAAACACCTAAAATAATCGTCCTCCAATTTTATCTTACTTGGAGTGAATTTCCCAAAGAAAACCCAAGTCTTAACAGAAAAACTGCAAGAATTGCAGCACCATCGACGGCCCTAGCATCGACGGTTCATGGGTAAGACCACGCCCCGTCGATGTGGTGCGTTGGTTGTGTTTGAAAATCCTCAACATTAAAGCTAAATGGATCTATCATCTCAAACTAGCAAAGGGTCGTCGTATGATCAAGCGACCGTCGTTTGGGGCAGTTGATTGCCACTACCTAGCAGTGTTGAGCTCCAAGTAGGGGTCCTCCTTGTAGGGCACCTTGTGGGTCCTAGGTAGAGTCGTACCCAGACATTTAACATCTTAAAACACAATTCTAGGTATTAGGAACATCTCAAAAAAGCTTCAACATCAAACAAGCCACACAACATTCTAAAACACATCAAAACTCACAAGGATGTCCAATGGCTATCTTTCAAGTTTCACCAGATGTTCTGGGGTGTTTGACCTCAAAACCATACAAAACTCAACATGCTGACTCTAAACACTATTATAAACCATATAATGACCTCATAAACTCATTACACATACATAATCACATGAAAACACATAAGTCACATAGGTGACTAGTTGTCGAACTTCTTGGTCGTCCCTTGATGTTTGACTTCAAACTTAATCCAATTAGACACTAACTAAAAACATAATTTTAAACCATATTAATGCTTAAAAACTTCATTTCACACACATTAGGACCTAGTTTAACCTATGTCATTTTTGGAGGGGTTATAGTTTGATATACCGATGCTAAAACTTCCCCTTCTTTCAAAATCTCATAACACCCTTTACCCTTTATAGGTGAAACTTTTAAATACACCTAATGATTTTATTTGAACTATAATACTCTTCTCCTAATCTTAGTGTAGGATTTCTAAATACTCTGTGCAATTTTCAACCTCTCTTTATTACTTTCACATTCTTCACAACTTTATGAACTAAATTTGTCATATAAACCCTACTTAATCACTTCAAACCATCTATTAAGAAAAAAGAAAAAAAAACATCTATTAAGAGATCTGCATATTAACTCATAAAGAGTTCCATAATATCCATTTTTATACTCGAGTGGTAATTATTGTTGTAAGTAAACTCGATCCAAATTACCTTCGGAATCAGTTCCAGGTGCTTTCAACATATCCTATAAGGTGTGGATTGTGTGCTTTACTTTCTCATTTGTACGAGGAAGAAAGACTATACTTAAGTTCACCTTTGAACCCATAATTTATAGAAGATTTCAAGATTTGTGTAGTAAATTGTGCACCTTTATATGAGATAATAGAGAGAGGAACCCCATGGATTCTTACCACCTCTTGGATATGCTTCTTACCATAATCTTCGGGCCAATGGGTAGTCAATACGGGTAAAATGTTTGTTGATTCTGTCATGCAATCCACAATCACACAAAGTGAATAATAGTGCCTGTTGGACTTTGCAAAGCCTGTGATGAAATCCATATTATTTATCTCCCACATAAATTCCTAAAGTTCTATATTCTAAGCCAAACAATCAGGCCTTTGATGCTCTACTTTAACTTGTTGGCAAATAAGACACATGGCTAATAATTATGCAATGCCTTTCTTGATACTACTCCACTAAAAAACTTCTCTATCAAGATAAATCTTTCTAGGACCCGGATGAATGAAATATGTGGAGCTATGAGCTTCCTCAATGATCTTCTCTTCGAGTTCATCAACTATTGGTACACACAAGCTACCTTGATACCACAATACACCAACTCCACACTCTTCAAAAGCTAATACTTATAGATATTTAATATTTGCCTTCAATTGAATAAAAAATGTATCTTGATCTTGCTTTTCTTTCAATTCTGACGTGAATGTTGATTCAACCCCATTCATCACCATTACTACTTATCTATTAAATCCAATAGACGGACTCCTAAACATGTAAGTTCATGCACATCTTTCCCTAACTCTCTCTGTTTTATCCTCAAAATAGGCGGTACTACCCATATACAACCTTTTTAAATAATAAACAACAACATTTTCTTACTTGGGTGGTAGAGAATACTAATATCATAATCCTTGAGTAATTGTAACCACCTCCTTTATCTTGGATTCACCTCTTTGTAAGTAAACACATATTGAAGGCTCTTATTATCAGTGAATACATCTACCCGGACAACATACAAATAATGATGTTATATCTTCAAAGAATATACAATTGCAGCCAACTCTAAGTCATGGGTTGAGTAATTCTTCTCATGAACTTTAGGATTTTGGGATGTATAAGCTATAATCTTGCCATTTTGCATCATTACACAACACAAACAAACTCTAGATGCATCACAACAGACCATGAAGCCTAGCATATCTTCATGTAAGGTCAACATTGGGATTAGCCAACCTCGTTGTCAAATCTTGAAAGTCTTACTCATAGGATTTAGAACATTGATACTTCAAATTTTTCTAAGTTAACTTGCTCAAACATGTCGAAATAGATGAGAACCCCTCTGAGAACCTTCAATAATATCCAGCCAAGCCCAAGAAAGTCCTAATATTTGTTGGAGATATGGTTCTAGCCCAACTTTGCACTTCCTCTATCTTTTGGATATCAACTTTAATGTCATCACCGTAAACTATGTGACCCAAGTATACCATAAACTCGAATGAAAATTCACATTTAGACAACTTAACATATAACTCCTTATCTTTCAAAGTCAGAAGAACTATCTTGGGATGGCTTGCATGACCTTTTTCATTCCATTAATAGATTAGTATATCATTAATGAAGACAACAAAAAACATATCTAAATATGGTTTGAATACCCTACTCATAAGATCCATAAACCTTGAATAAGCAATTGTTATATCTTCCGATATAACCAGAAACTTATAATGAGCATAACAGGTTTTTAATGTTGTCTTGGGAATGTAACACTCCCTTAGTTTCGACTGATGTAAGCTCGATCTTAGTTCAATCTTTGAAAAACAAGAATCACCCTAAAGCTGTATGTAAAGATCTTAAATTCGAATAAAAGGGTACTTGTTCTTGAGGGTAAGATTGTCCTACTAATAGTAATCTAGAAACATCCTAAAGTTACCATCCTTATTTCTCACAAATAATACTGGAGCTCCCCAAGGTGAGACACTTGGTCGAATAAAGCTCTTGCCTAAAAGATCTTTTAAGTTCTCTTTGAGCTCTTTTAACTCTGCTAGTCCCATTCCATATGTCGGAATAGAGATAGGATGAGTATCTGGAAGATTATCTATGCCAAAGTCTATCTCACTCTAATGAGGCACTCTGGGTAGATGATCTTATAAGACTTCTGGAAATTCGGTTAATACAAAGATTGACCGAGTAAGAGGTATCTCAACACTAGAGTCATTAACTCAGAATAAGTGATAGATATTCCCCTTGGAAGCTAACTTTCTAACCTTAAGGTATAAATTAAAATAACCCTTAGGTACTACTAGTTACTTTTTTACTATAAGATTAACTCATTAGGAATTCGAAACTTGACAACTTGAGTCGTACAATCTATTGACACATAATAGGAATGAATTCATTCTAGACTAACAATAACAACAAAATCTACGATGTCTAACCCAATTAAATCAACCATGGTGTCATTGTTATTGATAGAAATTACAGAATAGGTAATATTCAACGGCTTGAAAAAAGAACATCAATGATTTGGTTATGGACAGCATAGTCAAAGAATCACGTGAGAAATTTGGACTAGATCAGGATTAAGGGTCTATATCTATCCTCAATAATGCCAAAAATCCCTTGGAAATAGATATGCTGGATATAACTATCAAAAATGAACTTTCTTCGACAGTCCCAAAACAGAGGAAAGACAGAAAAAAGAAAGTCAAACAGGACATACTAGTCAGGCATGACTTTTACATGACAACATCCAACACAAAAGCTCTCATCCCTATAAACTTAAATGATTAAAGCAATCACATTGATTATTAGAGGTATGAGGT
Organism: Solanum peruvianum; assembly: GCA_027705065.1. Taxonomy (NCBI): domain Eukaryota; kingdom Viridiplantae; phylum Streptophyta; class Magnoliopsida; order Solanales; family Solanaceae; genus Solanum; species Solanum peruvianum. The sequence continues at coordinate 48,287,895 of JAKWJD010001761.1, forward strand.
CAAAATGGGCTTTTGACAGACTTATGAAACTAGTTAATCTTCACACAGTAAATTTTATTACATTACCAGAACCCTTCCTCATTCCCAATCAGCTTGGGTAATTTTGGACCCTTTTGGATTTGATCATGCTATATTCAATATCAACAATAAGATTTCGGGTTTTGTGGAATGACTCCATAAATTGCAGCCTCGTCTCCCATAACAACCAATAACTAACCTTTCAAGTAAATAAGATCAGTGTATCATATGATATTTTGGTCATAATTTGTATGTCTTAAAAGGAAATCTAGAAGAAAATGAGATTATGGAGAGGTCTTCAGATAGTTTGTTGTATGATTAATGCTCCTTGGGCTGTGTTAAGAGATTTCAATACTATTTTGAATGCTATTGAGAAGAAGAGTGGACTGCCTCATAATTTATCCATGACCTTGGACTGTATAAGTTGTATGGATGATTGTCGTCTTATGGACTTGGTGATTTTCTTATACTTGCTGAAGTACTTAAACTTGTTCTAATGGTAGGGGAATGATTTGGAGAATCATTAACATACTTGTCAGAGTTATTAATAATGATGCATGTGCCTCCAATTTTCCCCTCACCAGAATTGATCATCTCCCTCAGATAGGTTTTGATCATAGGGTTTTATTTCTTCAAGGTGCACAAGTGAGTCCACCCACATTAATATAGTTAATGTTCATTAATCTTGAGATAGAACATGAAGGTTTCTTAGATTTGGTCAAGGAAGATTGGGACAATGAGATCACGGGTAACCCAATGTGGAGACTACGAAATAAAATTAAAAACCTTTCTAGAGCTCTTAGAAAATTGCTCAAAGAATGCATTGGAGACGTTTTTGATATTGTCAAACAAAAGGTGGAACATAAAAGGTTAATGGAAAAGCAACACAAAATGAATAACCCAGACCACAATAGAATACATTTTCACAAATCAATGGCTGATTACATTAAATGGATGAAGCTTCAAGATTCCATTCTGTTGAAAAATTCTATGGTTAAGTGCACAAACAAACGTGAATATAACTCTTAATATTTCAGTAGGTTCATCAAAGGGAGAAGATTACTACTGTTTTCTCCATGGATGCTAACAGTTATACATGTCCAGGCGTATATAATGGTATGTTTTTCTGTTTTATTGGAGTTCTCTCAAGAAAGACATTACTGACTATGTACGAGTTTTTTAATTGTAGTTAATTTTATTGGGTTCTATTCCAACTGGAGCTTGGTTTTAGATCAAAAATTAAAGACTCCTGATCAATTTTGACAACTGATTCCTACAAGCTCGAGAAATTTTACCAACAAAATACTCTCAAAAGTTCTTTCGTTGAGACGGCTAAATTCGATATGTGAAAGTCCTACGATAAAAAATCTTGGTTTTTACTCATGTCTTTCCTCAAAAAGCATGGCTTCAGAGAAAGTTTTATATAACTCATATATAGATTTATTTCAATCATTTTGTATTTTGTAATTGTTAATGGGTCAAGACATGGTTTGTTTAGTTCTTTGGAGGTCTAAAATAGGGTGATCCTTTGTTTGCTTCTTTAGTTATTATATATGTTGAGGACCTCTCTTAGATCTCAATCATCTTAATAACAGAACGGATTTCAAATGTTTTACTATGAGCGAAAATGGACCTCAAGTGTGCTGGAATGTATATGTCCAGTAAATACGATATAACCAGTTTCTTAACACAATTACCATTAACAGAAAATAAGTAATAAAAATATAGATAGAACACACAACTCTAAGTGAAAACCTCCTTCTCAAGGGAGTACAACCACAACCTGTCTCACAAGATTTTCAAAATTCTTTTACTAAACTTCACAAGCAAAAATGAAAATTATTTTACAACTCACATGACATTAACCTTCTAATCTTTATTTTGAGTAACATATTATCACTCAATAAGAAAATTTAATGCCTGCATTGTCCACTATACTAACCGAACATATTAATATAGACTTTTCGTAAGACACGAAGTTGCCATCAACTAAGTTCTTAAATTATTCGCCCAAGGTTAAAAAATTTCTTTCACAAGCGAAATGAATCTTATAATTTAAGCACAAATAAAACCAATCAACGTAACAGTATGTTCATGAAGCACTTAGGCGGTCTATAAGGTCCCTTGTTGTTTTGAAGCTTGAATATCGCTATTTCAATCAATGAATATTTTGTTGATTGGCATTTTGAGTTTATCAAACATCAAGAGTTAATACACATTAAGCAAACTCATCCCTTCTGATACATGTAGTATATTGAAGAACTCTCAAACTTCTGACACGCACAACTTTACACCTATAGAATATGGGCCTTCACAACATACTCTATAGAGGAATGGGTCCCTACATTTGTGTGGACATTATAAAAACTTCTGGGAGCAATAAGACATTTCACCCTCCCCTTTTTTGATGATGAAAAAACAATCGTGAAAGATCCTCACATCTGTTTAACATTCATACAATCAAAAACATTAATTCCCCATATTAGTAATATCCCTTTCTTTTGTAATACAAAAAACATATGGCCAGTTCATCCCATCTTCTGATTTCACAGTAGTTGCAATCTATCTATGCCCCGTTGGACATTATTGAAAAGGAGTAGCAGTAAATATACTCAAACTGCATGCAAAATGTAAGGAATTCAAGGTCAGGGGTCACACATTACATGTAAAATTAAGTAGTTATAGTGAAGATAAAAGCATACAAGGCAAGGCATAAGAAACAATTTCATTAGATCAAAGAGCTGACCAAAGTATTAGGACAAAATAGTTCACTTGCCACGTAGAGTTAAATAGAGAAGAAAAGAAACGGGTGACAACACATATTTGGGACAGAGGGGGAGGGGGATTAAAAGTTCTCGTTATCAAAGACATCCGCTCATTTTCATTAACGTGAGATTGAATGATTTGCATGTTGGATGCCTTTACTTCCCCACTAATTGAGGCATATGTTTACAATGTCTGCTCATTTTCATCTCTCTACTTCTCGACCTTTTCACCATCCACGACATTGGTACGAGCTCACTTGGAGATGTCCCTTTTAAACTAAGACTTACGTTACACTATCTAAACCTACTTTATTCAGGACCACTCTTAGGCTAGTTAAGTCTCATTTAAGAGAAGTTTGCTACTCTAGAAGATCTTATACACGATACCTGCCCTTTTCCTTTCCTTCAACATATGCACATTCAAAGATAATATAGTGAACATTTTTACAGTTTCATGTACTCCACATCCACGAGGCACTTCAAACTCTTTAAACACATGATTTAACAAATAGCCATAAGGATTGCCATGTTTGGATGACTTCCAATTCATCAACTTGCGCATACGTTCAAACATTATAGCGGGAAGATTACTTTTCTCAAGTTCATCAATTTTTTCATTAGAAACAGATCAGCAACAGATGCTACAGTTTTATTTTTTGTCCTTGCTACAGATACATTTTTGAGGAATTTAAATTTCAACTTGTACTCTCTTTGACAAATTTCTTTGGCATACCTGCACGTTTGGTGTCGTTATATTTGCAGCTTGTTTAGTAAACTAACAAGATGGTTTTTACACTTCAATTGACCGCATCCCTTTCAAAGGCACACACATAATGATTCAAGAGATTCCACATCCACAGAAATCTTGATCTCTCTAACAGTAAGCATATCCCCCTCATCACTCAGCATAACCCTCGTACTCACACATTTCTGAGTCATGCAAGCAAGTATGGTGTTGAGCCCTCCAATAGGTGACCCCGTCCTCAAAATGTACATACAAAATTGTGTTAGGATTTTTTTGTCGAACACTCTAGCATTCAACAGCTTTTAGTTCTCTATCTCTGATTTATGTTTTTTCCTTATCATCACATTTTCCTGAACCTACTTTTCAATTCGAGGACATGGTCCCTTGATGGACAGTTATTTCAAAGTGATCTTTTTACTCACACTCTCCTTCTTGACTGTAGAATTTCTTATTGACTTGTGATCGTCTTTAGATTTAATCATCCTAATCTCTAACTCGTTTCTTCGTTTAGCCACAGCCATATGAATATTATCACGATAGGGGGGAGAATCCGTCGACTCACACAGGGCCCGCCATTCGGGGTCTCGTCTTTGAGGGTCAGGTTTCTGCTGCATATAAGTTGGTCTCATTGAATTAGTTAAGGTGTTAGGTTGTTTAATTAGGGATTGAGGTATTCTAATTAAATTTATTTAAAAACCAATATAAATACTCCCAAATGTCAATAATTAGAGACAACTCTCAAATACAAACTCTTACCGTGTCTCTTCTTTTTTCTCTTTACTTGAACTCTCAATTGAAGACTAACAACGAGAAGGGTTTGGGGGGTTCAAATGGGACAAATTCACCATCAATTATTCATAAAACATTAAGGTATGGGATCTAATTCACCTTTGAGACTCTTTCCATAAAGGATTCCTTCAAAATGAATTTCAGAAGTTGAGTTTTCTTGTGAGTATTATCCAATAACGAAATAGATGTTGTGAACTAAGTTGTTTATGGTTTTTTTAGGTTTTAAGTGGTAGAAAAACATGTAATTGAACTTAATTAGTTTTAATTGTCATAGTTTGATTCTAGTTGAAGAATGTGGCCTTTTACCCCCTAAACCTAGAATGTAATTTTGACCTCTGTTGTATTGTGATCATTCAATTTGCTTAGTTGTTGTTTAGATTACTATCCTATGATGTTTTAGGAATTTTATAGGCTTATCATGCAAATTCTTGAAATATGATTTAGGTTATTAATTATATTGTGAAATTGGCCATTATGTTTTGTCTTAAGCAACCATCAAATGTTGAATTATGTTATAAAGATGCAATTGATCTTGTTATCTTATTGATTATTATTGTGTGATTATGTTACTCCCCTAATTTGGTTTAGTCATGGGTTGATGGTAAGAACTTTATGATGAACTGTAAGGAAAACTTGGTAAGTCTTAGAATCTCTATCTTTACAACCAATTGTGATTAAATGTGGCTATGTCATTACATTATATTGGAGTATCCCTTGTATTAGGAATGATAGGGTGGCATGATGTTGAATTGAAATTTCTTGATTAAAGTTGTGAGGTTGCTAAGATGTAAAGGTTATAAGGGTGGTGATATATAACAATGTGCCTTATTATGAAATACTATATAATGTGTTAACCTCACCTTTATTAATTGTAATGAAAGGACTTACACTCATACAATTCTTTTTTGATCTAATGGTGATGATGATTATACAAGGGGTAGACCCTCTGACCTAAATTAAACTATGATTGATAATTAAAGGCTTAAAGACATTCAAAAAAGGACTCTAGCTTAATAGCGAGTGAAATAGATAGATGAGTGTCCCTTCCCACATAGGTAAGTTAAAAACACTAAATTAGTTTTCAGATGGTAGACTATTATGCATGGTTCATAAAGAGTGTCCCAACTATATCTCCTAGTTCTTCAACTATATTGCCCCCATAGGAATACGAGCTATTTGATCCACAGAGTTTCTATGTTTCATGTTTTTGTGCTACCTTGGCAAGTAGTCCACCTTTTAGTGTAGTTTTTTGTGACACCGGATTCCACACTAGCTCATGTGGTCTATGTCGGTTGGGGAAAGGTTTTCAAAAAAGGTAAAATGAATTAAAGGACATGAACTCTAACTAGGATAACCTACGGGGTCTAGCTTAGTTTATGTAGGGGTATGGGACTCAACCTAAGCATTGCACTAGTAAGACTTCAGGGAAGTCTTAGGAGTATTTTTTTTATAGGTATGTTTATGTTATAGTGATATATGATGTGTATATGATGAACTTGCACATTGTTTATACTATATGTTGAATATTTCACTCATGAATATGTCTTAGGTTATATTGTTAAGATAAGATTAAATGCATATGTAAATGTGATATTAACTGAAGTTGATCATTAATTATGTTTTCTTGTTAAGGTATCTTTATTGATTAGGGTTATGGGGCATTGATTTTTCATTACACTGGTTGACATGTTAAGGATTCATGAGTAGATGTTTTACTTAATATGATGGTATTATTTATTAACCATGTTGGTGATGTCATTCCTTGTTGTAAGGGTTGTGATAATCATGGGTTAAGGTATGTTGGGATGTCTTTTCCTTGTTTGAGTAGTAAGGATGTTTGATTGATTGGTATGGCTTTTTTAGTTATACATGAGACCTTTAAACTTGTAAATTGACACGTTTTGACTTAAAGTCCCTTTTTAGCATGTTTGGACATTATGTGTGCATATGGTGTCATACTTAGTACATGTTGAGTACTTTATCCATTGTATTCCCTTCTGCCGAACATTTTAGATTCCGATCATTGAAGGATTTGCAAGGGAACATTGTTGAAGGCTTGGATTTTTCATTTCACCCAAGTAGGATAGGTCCTCCATTTTTTAGGACAATATTTTTCATTTCTTTCATTTCCATCGAGTACTATAATTTTGTATGACATATATGGAGTCTTGTTACTGATGTAAGGGCTTTGCCTAAAGTTTATATATTCCAAATAGATTGTATGAGATGAGAACTATGGTATTTTCTATAAAATAATGTGCAATAAAAGTAGAAGGCTATGTAACATTCCTATACGAAGGGTCTATGTATACTCGATACGACTATATTATGTGTATGTAGAGGCCTACGTAAACCTCCAAGTAGATGTAATGAAAAGTTCTAAATTTTTCTCTCATGTCTTTCATAGTGAACTTTTGGACAACATGCACTTAGTAGCATTTATATCGTCAATATATTTACTAATTAATAACATGCAATCAAAATCCAAACTAGTAACGATTTCATGATTCAGAATGTTTATAATGTAGACACATTTATAACACTTGTTCATCTTTAATCAATTTGCCAACATCGTTTGTTAAAATTTAGCATGTCATTGTTTGGGTGCTTGTTTGAGCACATAACATGACTAAATAAGTTTACACACTTTCTGTTCTATACCTTGAAATACAAACCCTTTAGGTTGTTCCATATATTTTTGTTCCTCCTATTCTCCATTTATGAATTTTGTCTTCATATCCATTTGATTGATTTTAAGATCATGCAAATCCTCTAGTGTTGTTAACACCCTAATAGTGTTATCCTCATTACTGGAGAGTATGTATCAATGTTATCCAGACCATCCTTTTATGTATACCATTTTACTACATATCGATCTTTATTTTTGTCAATAGTCTTATTAACTTTTATTTTCCTTTTACAGATTCATTTTGAGCCAAAAGGATTATTTCCTAAAGCAAAGTCAACCAATTCCCAAGTATGACTATTCAAAATTCATTGAACCTCACTATTGACTTCTTCTTTCCAAAATGTTTACTTAGATGAACACATCACTGCTTTAAATGTTTAAATGTCATTTTCAAGGAGGTCTGCCAGAATATCTTTCCCGAAAGAACTGGAATACCGTTGGCAATTTCTAAGCCTAGGATCCTCGTTATGTAGTGAATTTTCTGTTGATTTTTCCCATATATATACGGGTCTTATGAACATACATTAGCCTATTGGAATGAGTGATTTTTTTCACTAGACCAACTCGAGATAGGAGAAAATCATTATCTTAGTGAGAATATTTATAAACTGATTATTAGTATAGTGAGGTTTTAACACACACACACACGCGCGCGCACACACACACACACACGCGCGCGCACACACACACACACGCGCACACACACACACACATGTATGTATGTAAGTATTACTAAAAGAATTATACAATTTACCTCCCTAAAATAAATATATTATATAATTTACCTCCCTAAAATAAATAATCAGTAAACTATTTTAATATTATAGTAAAAATATCACTCTATTTTTGTCACAGACTTATTTACCGAGTCATGGTAAAATGTTCTATAATTCACCGATAGGTAAGACAACCCGCAACCTAGAACGACAACTAATGGTTATAAGGGTAGAGCCGAAGTGAAAGAAAAGAATTTAGCAGAATAGAAGGAGAAATAAGCATAAACATAAAATATATATAAACAAAACCTTGAAGTAACAAGTATAGAGCTGCTAGAAAATAAATAAAGTCCCAAAAGTGGACCCTAACATATAGACATGTCTCAAAATTTAGAAGACTGGTTAACTAAATACAGATGGAGACATGTATGATCCTGAACACCATGTCCTTACCCTTACCTCTTGATACTGGGGTTGTTGTCTCTCAATGTTGATAGTTTGTAGTAGGACCCGCATAATGAAATACACGCAAAGTGTAGCACGAATACCAAAATAACAAGAACTTGGTACTCATCATAGGGTGACTAACAAGAAACGGAAAAGCAATATAAAAGGAGAGAATTTAACATAACAGAGGTCAAAGAGACGATGCCTAATAAATATGCACACGAGTGTAGAAAAGAACTTATATGAGGTAAGTGAACAACTAACTAAAACTTCATGGACTAACATAATTACTGAAGGTATACTCATGGGCCAATTAATGTAAAACCCTAACGGACTCCATAATCCTTATAATTGCACAATAGAACTACAACTACAAAAAACAAAACCTTATTAATCTAGAGCTGGAGAGTTTTTAGTTTGAATCTTAAACCATGGGCATGCCTCCCAAAAGAACGTCAGTGGATCCTCAAACCCATATAAGACTCTCTAAAGGACTAATAAAATCAAGATGATAGGCATTTGTCTATAGAGGATAAGGGGATTGAATCATGGACTACACATGTAGATCATTGATTAGACCTTGAATTTATGACAGTAAAAGAGAAACGTGACCAGCCCTTGAATCTTCAACCAAAAAATAGGTAGCTGAAAAATACCAGGTGAAATTAGTAAAGCAACATGAATATACCTTTAATTCGTGACCAGTAATACAATGCTGAAAATTCTCATATTCGAATCATTTAAACAAGTCTACCTTGGAAATTCGTCAATACTAAGTTAATCAATACTACACTTCAAGCCTGGACCTAATCCAATCTCAAACAATTGAACAAAGCTCAATATTGGAATCTTGAACCACTAGGTCATAGAAAATACGAGTTATGGATAACTGAGTGGTTTAAATTCTTAATGTAACATCTAAACTTTAGCTAAAATTGAGCTCAATTGATATAGCAAAAGCCTCGAGGATGGTTTAGTCATTAAAAAGTAAAACTTATTTTCAAAATGCCTTATCGGAATGAAAACTTAAAACCTTTCTAATATTATCAGTATGACAGATAAATGTTTGTACCCAAAAATGCTCACTTGCCATATCTTCCCTCTATTTCCTTCTATATATAGCAGAGGTAGAAGTATTTCCTAGGGTTTACTTCTAGCCGCTTATAATTCACAACACACTTTGATGACCTGGGTTACATTGTTTTTGGTGCCTACAAGAATCAATTAATTCAATTTTCCTTTTCCTAATATTTTCCTTCGTACTATCTTGTACGGTTCAAATCGTTGTTGATACTTCTTATAAAGCTTTAAGTGCAGAATTTTATGTTGAATTTCTAAAAGATGAGTTTAACTGCTTTGATATCCTTTGCATGATCCAAGAGTTTGTCTAGAAACATGATTCTCTATCTACATAAGGATTGAGTAAGGTTTTGGTGTGTTGTTATTGTATGATGAGTTTAATTCTCTCAAGTTAACAATTTTCAAAAAAAATTCTAGTAATTAAGCTTTCTCTAAGCCAAAGATTTATCAAAATAGTCACTCGTGGTTAAGGACACAAATAACATGTGCTCTTTTAATCATATCATTTATAAAAGTACTTTTAGATAAAAAAAATTGTCTTTTGTGTTGTATGTGCTAAAAATTGTTTTTTTTTTTTGCCAACAAATCAAATTTATAAAGAATCTTCTCTTTTGTGCTTTTAGTCATCAAGAAGCCACTCACCAAATAGGCTACTAAAAACATAATAATTGCTATTCTTTCAAAACACACATAGACAACCCAAAAGAACAATTATATGGAAAAATATAAAAAAAATATTAGGAATGAGATCCCTCACTGAACTAATTACCCTTTTACTAGGCCAAAATCATTGCTCTACCTATCAAGGTTTGTCATATAAGAAGAAATCACTCATTGTTTTTTGTCCTTCTTAGGATTGAAAATCAATCTCAATTATAGTATTTCATTTCATAGCTCCCCAGTTTATGGTTGTGTGCATTGGATCTGCTTACAATTTTGGTTTTTTCATTACTTTCTAGTACACTATTGACAAGACTTTTCCCCTATTACTGGCAAGGTGAATCGACCAGGAAATGGCGTGCAAAGGCGAGGCAATGACGAGTAGTGAATGGGAGGTGAGGCTAGTGTCACATTTTTTTATATATAAAATGGCCCTATTTCATAATTAAAAGGTAAAATTACAGTTTATTTGGAGTTTTGGACAAATCCAACTCTGTTTTTGCTTTTTTCTCTCCAATTCGTAGTACTGACTCTGTTCTCCATTTTTGCGACCTCCAAGAGGTAGTTCTTCGGCCTTCCGCTTCAATCTTTCTTTCTCCTATACTTCGTGACCTTCAGCAGGTACATTTTTAGCAATTATTTTCTTCTTTCTTTTTTTTTTCATTTGTAGTCAGGTGTGTGCAGAGTTTTAATTTTTTATGCTCTGTTATTTAATCTCTACAGATTAGTTCAATATGCCTATTGTTTTTGTAACGACCTGTTTAGTCGTTTCGAGCATTAGAATTACTTTTGAAAATAACTGATTGCGTCGATGGATCACACGACGGACCGTCATGGTCACGACGGACCGTCGAGGGTCTCGTTCCAAAACACTTCAACTCTGAAAAATCTGGGTACGGGGATCAACTCTCTGAACTTCGGGAATTGCAGTACGGACCGTCACAAAACCCCTTTACTGAATTTGAGTCTCTGAACTCTGTGACGACCCTGCAGGACGGACCGTCGCAGGCACGACGGGCCATCACGAGTGGCGTAACCTTGACTGGGTCCGAATTCTGCTAAAAGTTTTTAAGGGGCGTTTTGGACTATTCATGCTTATAATTAGGAAATTAGTGGGGTAAGTTTAATAAGTTAATTACTTGGGGGTTAAAGAAGATAACCTTGAAATAAATAGTGGGTTACTTTTGTCATCTTTTATACATAATTATATGATAATTAGGGTAAAAGAAAAAGAGTTTGAAAAAGGAAAAATAGAAAGAATAGAAGAGGGGAAACGAACGAGCGAGAGAGAGAGAACGAAGAGGACAGCAAAGGCATTGGGGAAGTAGATTGTTTGATCACGATTCTTCGGTGGATGTAGGTTATGGTTTATGCTATTTCATAGTAAACTCTAAATAGCGATTGATATGTATTGGGTGGTATTGTAAAGTCTTCTATATGCTTAATTGTGTTGTTGCATGTTGTGATTATGTAAATGGTGATGGATTATAATGATGATACTGTGGAATCTTCAAAACCTTAAATCCACTCTATTAATGATGATACCTTGACATAAAGAAATGTTGATGAACTGGAAAATAATGAGATTAGGGGATAGGGTGTCACGAACCGACACGTAGAATTAGGGGATCGGGTGTCACAAACCAACACGTAGAATTAGGGGATCGGGTGTCACAAACCGACACGTAAAATTAGGGGATCGGGTGTCACGAACCGACACGTAGAATTAGGGGATCGGGTGTCACGAACCGATACGTAGAATTAGGGTATCGGGTGTCACGAACCAACACGTAGTATTAGGGGATCGGGGTGTCACGTACCGACACGTAGTAGTAGGGGATTAGAGTGTCACGTACCGACACAAGGAGAATAAAGAGAATGAATCTTGAATTATGTTAATATACTCGAAGTTAAAGAACCTATTTCCTAAATGAGTATGGTGTGGAGGCTTGAGTCCTCATATATGTGCTTGGGTTGTGGCCAATGGTTATGGTACTTGTTGTTGTCACCTGTTGAGTATGGTAGTCGATTTTATGTTATTATCTGATATATATTGCTTTCTATTTTGAGTTGGCCGATGATACCTACTCAGTACGTGTTTCTTGTATAGACCCCTACTTGTATTTTCTCTTTGTTATTTGTGGAGTGCAGCAAACGTGCCATCAATTTCGACTCGCCCGCAACTCTAGCCAGTATTCATCACATCAGATTTTAGGGTGAGCTATTGTTCCTAGCTCGGACTGGATTCTCTCTCATTCATGTCTTGATGTCCTTGAAGTTCGGACATGGACCATCTGTTTACTTATTTTAGCTTCTTAGCTACTCTTAGATTTAGTAATTTGAGGATAGATGTTTTTGGTGTGATGACTTCCACATTTTGGGAATAATAAGTATTAAATTTTAGATGTTATTTATTGGTTATATTAATGAGTTTTAAGTCTTCCACATTACATTTGGTTCGATATGGTTGAAATATTGTTAAATGATTGGGGTTTAGATTGGTTGATTCTCTCAGATAGGAGGATAAATGTGGGTGCCACTCGCGGCTCATTTTGGGTCATGACAAACTTGGTATCAGAGCATTAGGTTCGTTGGTCTCATCACACAAGAACGAGTCTAGTAGAGTCTTAAGGAATGGTAGGGGAACGCCTTTACTTTTCTTTGAGGGGCTATAAGACTTTAGGAAAATTCAATTCTTTCTTTCTTTCGTGCTATTACTTGGATCCAATTGGTATCTAGGTGATACAAATTGGTATCTCACATCCTCACTCGATTTCGCAGATGGTTAGAACTAGAGAAACAACTGTGCCAACCCCAACACCAGCAAGACAGGATGCGTCTGAGCCAACCACTGGGCTGTAGCTCGAAGAGGAGCAGTGGCAAGAGGCCGTGGTAGAGGTCGCGGGAGGACGTCCTCTAGAGGTAGAGTACAAACACCTGGTCCAGCTAGTACTAGGGCGGTGACTCCTTCACTGACTGATGAGGTAGTAAGAGAGGGTGAGGATGGGAAAAATGAGCAAGTGCAAGATGAGTAATTACAACCCCAACCTACCCCAGAGATGATTAACCAGGTTCTTGCTTATCTTAGCGGGTTATCTGATCAGGGCCAGGCACCTCCAGTGTTTTCTGCACCAGCACCTCAGGTTCCGGGAGTACAACATGCAGCTGTTGTGGCTCCCCGCATGGATGCCTCATTGGAAATAGGCACGTTTCCTCGATTGACTACAGGGCCTATAATGACGAGTGATCAGCATGAACTTTTCACTAAATTTTTGAAGTTGAAACCTCCAGCCTTCAAGGGTGCTGAATCTGAGGATGCCTATGATTTTCTGGTTGATTGTCATGAGATTTTACATAAGATGGGCTTAGTAGAAAGATTTGGCATTGAGTTTGTGACCTATCAGTTTCACGGGAACGCCAAAATGTGGTGGCGGTCATATGTTGAATGTCAGCCAGCACAGGCACCACCTATGACTTGGACATCATTCTCTAGCTTAATTATGGAGAAGTATATACCCCGGACTTTGAGGGATAGGAGGAGAGATGAGTTCCTGAGCCTAGAGCAAGGCAGGATGTCGGTTACTGCTTATGAGGCTAACTTTCGTGCACTATCCAGGTATGCCACCCAGCTTTGCTTCAGTCCACAAGAGCGGATTCGTCGTCTTGTGAAGGGATTGAGGTCAGATTTGCAGATTCCAGCCTTACAGGTAGCTGCTGCAGCAAAATCCTTTCAAGAAGTGGTTGATTTTGTGATAGAGGTTGAAGGGGTGAAGCCAGACGATTTCACCCTGGCGTCCACATATAAGAGTTTCCGTAAGGGAGGTGAGTTTAATGGTTCTAACTCCAGAGAGTAGAGTTTAGGAGGTTACCCCGCCCGACCTATTCAGTCTTCACTGCACGCTGTAGCTGGGGGTCCATCGCAGACCAGCCAACATTCCTCTGAGTTTGGAGGTAATCCCCAGACTTCGTCTTTCTCACAGAGACCTATGCTTGACCCCAGAGAGTGTTATGGATGTGGGGAGACTGGACATATTAGGAGATATTGTCCAAAAAAGAGTTACAGACCCCCAATAGTCAGAGGTAGAGGTGGTCATGGAAGAGGCCGCCATTCTGGAGGACGTGGTGGCCAAGGTAATAGTGGTCACAAAATCAACCGGGGTGGAGGGCAAGCTGGAGCTACTGCAGCACAACATGGTAGGGGCAACGGACAGACAGGTGATAGGTCCCATTGTTATGCTTTCCCCGGGAGGTCTGAAGCGGAGACATCTAATGTTGTTATCACAGGTAATCTTTTGGTTTGTGATTGCATGGCTTCTGTATTATTTGATCCTGGATCCACATTTTCATATGTATCTTCCTCATTTGCTATTGGTCTTGATTTACATTGTGATTTGCTTGACATTCCCATTCGTGTCTCGACTCCTGTGGGTGAGTATGTGATAGTTGAGAAGGTGTATAGGTCTTGTCTTGTGACTTTTGTGGGGAACAATACTCATGTAGACTTGATTATTCTAGAGATGGTTGATTTCGATGTAATTCTTGGTATGACTTGGCTTTCTCCAAATTTTGCAATCTTAGATAGTAATGCTAAAACTGTGACATTGGCCAAGCCTGGGACAGATTCGCTAGTGTGGGAGGGTAACTATACTTCCACCGCAGTTCGTATCATCTCCTTTCTTTGTGCTAAGAGAATGGTGAGTAAGGGTTGTTTAGCTTTCTTGGCCCATCTCAGAGATGATACTTCCCAAGTACCTTTGATTGAGTCTGTTTCGATAGTCCGTGAGTTTCTGGATCTGTTTCCTGCAGGCCTTCCTGGTATGCCACCGGATAGGGATATTGATTTTTTGTATTGATCTGGAGCCGGGTACTCGCCCCATTTCCATACCCCCTTATAGAATGGCTCCAGCAGAGTTAAGGGAGTTAAAGTCCCAACTTCAGGAGTTGTTAGGTAAGGGCTTTATTAGACCAAGTGCATCCCCTTGGGGTGCTCCTGTTTTATTTGTGAAGAAGAAGGATGGAAGTTTTCGGATGTGCATAGAATACATGCAACTGAATAAGGTAACTGTTAAGAACAAGTATCCTCTTCCTCGCATTGATGATTTGTTCGATCAGTTACAAGGTGCTTGTACTTTCTCAAAAATCGACTTGAGATCTGGTTATCATCAATTGAGAATACAGGCAGCAGATGTGCCAAAGACTGCCTTTCGAACCAGGTATGGGCATTATGAATTCTTAGTAATGTCTTTTGGACTTACGAATGCCCCTGCTGCTTTCATGAGCCTGATGAACGTGATTTTTAAGCCATATCTGGATCTCTTTGTCATTGTATTCATTGATGATATACTGATATACTCAAAGAGCAGGAAAGAACATGATGAGCATTTGAAAATTGTATTGGAAGTGTTGAGGGAGAAAAGGCTTTATGCCAAATTTTCCAAGTGTGAGTTTTGGCTAGATTCAGTGTCCTTCTTTGGGCACGTGGTTTTTAAGGATGGGGTGATGGTGGATCCTTCTAAGATCGAAGCAGTGAAGAGTTGGGTAAGACCTACCAATGTTACAGAGGTAAGGAGCTTTGTTGGTTTAGCTAGCTACTACCGTCGATTTGTCAAGGGATTTTCTTCTGTTGCCTCTCAACTGACAAATTTGACTAATCAGATTGTTCCATTTGTATGGTCGGACGAATGTGAAGAAAGCTTCCAGAACCTCAAGACCTTGTTGACTACTGCACCAATTCTTACCTTGCCAGTGGAAGGCAAGAATTTCATTGTTTATTGTGTTGCATCTTATTTTGGGTTGGGTGCAGTGCTAATGCAAGAGAGAAATGTGATTGACTATGCTTCAAGGCAATTAAAAGTGCATGAACGTAACTATACTTCAATTTGTCTTCTTATAAAGAACAAAACTTGTTCATTTTGTTTTTCCTTATCATCTCAATTTATATGCTTATGTATATTCCTATTTTTAATGTTCCAATTATATCCTATGTGCTCTTGATTAATACATATATTTCACTGAATTTGCAATCTACTAAAATACACGGTAAAAAGCATGTTTTCCACAAATTTATGCAACAATAGCATGCTACAATTTGTACTTTTCTTGTAAAAAGGAAATAACATGTCCTGATGCATATTTAAAGCAATTAATTCTCTAGTTTTATACCTTTTGCATATGCACATTTTGATCAATTTTTTTTATAAACCAAGAAATCTTCTCAACTATTTCAGGTTTTGGTGAGAGGAAATTAATATTATGCAGACACCAAATCAAGGTATTTCTAATCCCTAAACAGTAAATCATCATTTGAAATAATGTCATCCAGTGTCATATAGTTCTGTGGTGAAAGTGTGTTTGATATCTTTGCAAATTAAGAACTTCACCCTCACTATATTGGACTGTTGCCCTCCATATTTAGCTACACATCTGTTTTTTTCATAAATCTGGTGCTTCGAATTACTACGTATCTTATTTTTTTTGTTTTCTTAACTCATGGGTTGCTTAAGCTCTCCTCAGTATCCATTTATCTCTTCATTGCTAGTTATGCAAGGCATAGATTTAATATGTGATGTTTCATGTTATTTTGGGTTCAATCAGTGTATATAATTGATGTATGATTTGATAGTGCTTGGTTTATAAATGTACTGGCAGTTATTCGATTTGGATACCATCGTTTTATACACCATGCTATTCTGAAATTTTGAAGGCTTATATGGGAAAATAAGTGAATGTGCAGATCATGTTGGGGTTATATAATTGTCACCTTTCCTCTTTTGAAATGATAAATCCAGAACTCCGAAAAAAAAAGTAACGTGCAAATATTGGTGTTGTATAATTGTCAGCTTTGCTCTTCTGAAATGGTACAAATCTATAAAGCAAATTTTTGGTCTTGACAACTTAGCTCTTCTGAAATATCCATAACATAACATAGTAACTATTTTTGTGTGGTTGTTGCTAATTTGTGTTTGTAGTTGTGGCTGATTTGTATATGTTATTGTGGCTCCAGCTTTCCTGCTAGAATCTTATGTGTGCAAGTACATAATTAATTTACATATTATAGAATTTGTTTATAGAATCAGTTTATATAGTGACGGAAATTCTGAAAAGAGTTGATAACACTACTTTGTTGGTCTTTGTCCCATCTTGAACTTCTGTTAAAAAATGTTTCAGCAGTCTAACTTGTGACATACAGTGTGCCAAATCTTAACATTTACCTATTAATAACTAGAAACATAGTTATATGCATTCACTAGTGTTCTTACTATACTTCTTTATTGCAACAAAAAAGTCTCGTAATGTCTGGTCCAGTTGACCTATGAACAACAAAAATGAACATGAGATGCACACTAATGTTGTGGATGTGAATATTGTTGACCTGGAAAATGGTAAGGCGTTAGTGGAGAACTATAAGGTGGACAAATTCGAGTATATCCAAACATGTTTCTGCACTACATGTTTCTTGTCATTCCTATATTTTAAAAGTTTTTTTTGGTGCTCCATAATGTGTCTATTTTATCCTAAGGCTAATCTTGTTCTTGGAATTACAACATATTTCATTTTTTTGTTTTCTTAACTCATGGGCTGCTTAAGTTCTCCTAGGTGTCCGTTTAACACTTAATTGTTAGTTATGCAAGCCTTAGATTTAGTTTGTGATGTTTTCTGGTTCAATAAGTGTACATAATTGATGTATAATTTGCTAGTGCTTGGTCTATAAATGTAATGACAGTTATTAAATTTGGATACCATCGTTTTATACACCATGCTATTCTGAAATTTTGAAGGCTTATCTGGGTAAATAAGTGAATGTACAAATTGTATTTGTGTTGTATAATTTTCAGGTTTGCTCTTTTCAAATGTCTAAATCACAACTGTGGAATAATAAGTAAATGTACAAGTGTTGGTGTTGTATAATCGTCAACTTTGCTCTTCTAAAATGGTGTTGACATCTTTGCGCTTCTGAAATATCCATAACTTTATATAGTAACTGTTGCAATCTGACTTTTTGTTTGTTTTGATTGGTAATTTCATTTTAAATGTGTAGTGAAATGGAGCTGATAAAATTTGAAGGAACCCCACAAGTTAATTTGATCTCATTAAAGTGAAAGTGGATGATGAGTTTTTGAACTATTATAAATGTTTGAACACATTATCTTAAGCTATTGCATGTTATATTTTGTGTTATTCACATCTGCACATATATTAAGAATATTTCGATGTATGTACACAAGACTATTATTTGATGCTTATTGCAAATCTATATACTTGAATTACATATTAGCTAATTTGATAGTTCAGAATATTCATTGCAGAACAATATTGGTGTTTTTAATTAGAAATATGGCATATAAATATTCTATAGACAACACTTATAGGCGTAGTTGCAAAAGTGTGGCCTTTTCTCCCTTTAGTCTACGCTTTTAAGTGTAACTGATAAGGCAACACTTCTAAGCGTAGTTACAAAAACGTGGACTTTTTGCCTTTAGGCTACACTTTAAAGTGTAGTTGTATAAGGCAACACCTTAAAAGTGTTGCCTAAACTCTAAGGTAACACTTCATTCGGCCACCACCCAAAAAGTGTGGCCTTTTACCAAAGATCACAGTTTTTGTTAGTTTAGGCTACACTGTACTGGAGTGGCCGTAGTCCTAAAATGTTGTAGCAAATCCGCATTTTTGCAAGGTAGAGTTTCTTAAATTGTCAAAGTCCTGCCTGTTTGTTCCCAAGTCCTTTTAAAATTAGTCCTCAACCTCTACAATATATAACAAACACACAAACATTGTTGTTTGCAAAAGAAGATGTGACCTTTTTGCCTTCCATGTTCCAACACACTTTAAAAGTAGTGTCATCACCATTTTTAGTTTTTACAATCTTTGTCTCCTTCATTTGATCATATATTTATGCATTTATCAAATGACCCACCGGCCAAGTATTCGCCGAATGAACTAAATGCAACAAAGTGAACAAGCTCTCGGGATTCAAATGGTAGATAACTTACTCAATAAAAAACCAAAAGATTGGGTCACGATAGAGTTCATAGATATGAGCCAAATGAGTTTAATTTTTTTATTAGATCATTGAAAATAGTTTATGGAACTACTCCTCCTTTTTTCTCCTACATGAAATGGTATAGAGTAAAATAAAAATAGAAATTTTGTTTAATTGATTTATATAAAATGTCATGCCTATTGAGCCAAGTGTAGCTATAAATTTATTGGTGATACTATTTGCTGGTTGTTATGTGTTTGAATTGTGTGCCTTGTAAAAAGTATTAACAGACACTTTTTGAGTGGTCGAATGGTCACAAACCATGTTTGAGTTATTTAAGATGTTGGAATTATCTAGTCTTTTTGAGGCTAATTGACCCTTAAATTATATAATTGAGTAAGAAAGTTACTACTTGTGTTTTTCTTCGGTACGCTTCAAATAGTGGAGTCTATATATTTTTTTAATCTTGAAGATAATATTATAATTGAATCTGGTGATGCTATTTATCAGAAAATAAATTCGCTTTTCATTCTAAAAATAGTGCGGGTTAAAAGATTAAACAAAATATTTTGTCACTACCATGCTCTTTTACTTCTACTTCTACTTCTACTTTGAGACAAAATATTGATGATTTTTAGTTAAAAAGAAGTAAACGTGCTAAAGTAGAAAAATATTTTTATCCTAATTCTCATGTTTTTAATTTTAGAGATGAACATTTCATGTTACAAGAACTTTTCCTTTACATGATTCTACTTTTTTGAAAAGAGGTTGTAATTAGGAAATGAAATCCGTAATTTCTAGTAAAACTTGAAAATGATTGATTTACCATTAGGTTGTGAATAACTTATTGCAAATGGGTCTTAATAAATACAATTGAAATGGAATGGTTCTATTGATAAATATAACGCTAGGCTAGTTACTATATGTTTAAGCAGCTAAAGACCTATATTGATTTTTACTTATTCTCTAAAAATAAGAATTACATCCATTAAACATTAAATGATTACAGCTGCAATCTTTTATTTGTATAATCATCAAATTGTAAAAAGGTAAATCTATTTTTAAAAACTAGAGACCTAAATGAGGAAATTTATATGGAACAACTAAATATTTTTTGTAGGCACACAAAAGCAAAGTGTCTAAACTTACTAATTTCTTATATTACATGAAACATGCACCAACACAATGACATGAAAAAGTTTTATTTCAACATGATTTAAAATGGTTTAGAAACATAATGAGTATGATAAGTACATATATCAGACGTCTTGTAATAATTTACATGTTATTATAAACCTATATATTTATAATTTATTGAGTTTTGACTCTAAAGTTTCATAATAAATATAACTTTCTTTATTGCAAAGCATGTTGTTCACTTGTCGGGGTATATAGGACAACAATAATATATGGATCCATCCAATATTCCTTATAAAGAAGAATTGAGGATTTACGAGAAAGTTATACGATCCTATCCTACGGTTTCTTGGTAGTTTATGGGTATTTAAGTTAAAATAAACTCTTAACCAATTTGGTGTTCAATAGTATTTCAAGAACAATCAATATCAATTATGCTCAATAGGCGTGTTTAGGGAGCTGGTTTTTATTTCATTATCCTCTTATCTTTTCAATTGACAAATAAAACATATGAAACCATTCATCATATTTTAAAAACACTTTTCAAGTCATGGATTTATATGCTCATGGAATCACTTTCCATGTCCGA
Source organism: Solanum peruvianum (assembly GCA_027705065.1). Lineage (NCBI taxonomy): Eukaryota > Viridiplantae > Streptophyta > Magnoliopsida > Solanales > Solanaceae > Solanum > Solanum peruvianum. The sequence continues at coordinate 48,308,510 of JAKWJD010001761.1, forward strand.
AATTAATGTATAGAAAAAACTCATGTAGAATTCTTTTTTAAAATGTGAGTTTATTAAATATGGTTTAAGTGATAATGAAACATGAACAACAATGTGATTATCACGCCCCGAGCTGCCCCCGAGATGCGGACAAGGAACCTAGAACCAAAAGTGATCCCAACCTAACCCTGCTGGCATAATCATGAGCATACTAAATAGTATAAACTGATGTGAAAGCTAAATCATAATTTAATCTGAAAACATGAGGAATACCCATATTCTCTAACTAAGATATTTGGAAACAATGAGTTTAATACCAAATAAATATTAACTCAATTCTAAGTTGAATCTAACTATGTCTGAAATAAGCTTCTGACTGACTAGAAATACTGGGACAAGCCCCAGCTGAATCTAGCAAAAATTGAAACTAAATGACTAAGGTCTGAAATAAGACTCATGACTATTGTCCTCGGAGAATGAGGACTCACCAATGAATATGATGTACCGGAAATCGGAAATCGATCTATGCGTGATCTGGTAGGTGAGAACCTGAACCTACATCACGAGAAGATGTAGCGCACAAATACTTCAGTACTTGAAAGATATTGTGCATGTAAGATAGAGTAAACCAGAAATAAAACATAACTGAACAAGCATAAAAGCAATTATAATAATATAAACATAATATGCTGAATATTTGAGCTAACTAAATGCAATGACCAATTTATAACATGTTCAAATTGAATACTAAATATACTGATAAATGATCAATGCAAAGAGTCTTACTGAACTGTGGGAGCTATATATAATCGATAATAAAACCACATGATCTAAATGTGGAGTCCGATGTATACGCCCAATCGAAAAGACCCAATATACACTGCCAAAGGTATAAAGGCATGCTGGCGTAATCACTAAACTGATTTCCCATAGAGAGGACTTAGAACCTACTTGACTAGTAGTTCTTGGACTATTGGGTATGCTTAACCCTAGTCTAACTCGGTATTATGCTTCTGCCAATGAATTCTGTAAATTAACTGATTATGTTTGAGTTTCTGTAAATACGGGATAGCTCTAAACCAAAATGCAAACTGAGAATGCAACAAATAATCTAGTAATTATGCATTTATAATTGAGGCATGTATATTTGAAGTGTCTGAAATATCTGGCTTATCATGTCTTATTCAAAAACTAAAAAATAATAAAGCTAGGGTTCTAAATCCTTGCGATAACATGAGTAATAACATGATAATCTAATTTGGAACATATATTTAATAAATTCATTAAGTTCTATAAAAGTTCTATAAACCGTAGGTTTAATCGTGATAAGAGAATCAAGAACAAGCTGAAAACTAGGGACCCAATGGGTGAAAGGAACCCGCTAGTCAAATTCCACATACCCGGTGATGAAGTCCACAGAAAAATACTTAAGTTTCGACGATGGAACTACTGGAGCTTGTGGCGTTCTTGAACTAGGGTTCTTGAGCTTTTTTTCCTCTCTTGCTTCTAATTTTCTATGTTACGATTTAATGATTAGACTTAGATATGTATAAATTATGTTTCTAGGCTTAAACATACTAAAATCTGGTGATTTAGGGTCAAAAAGACGTATATTAGGGTTTGAACCGAGTGGGAAAGATCCAAAAGACACCTGTGAAAGTTGTTGTCAGGCCAAACGACAGTCAGCACTGACGGTTCTTCGTTTGACCGACGCTCCGTCGTTGGGTACGTCGGTTAGGCCTGTTCGACAAGCCTTTACTAAAACGGGCATAACGTTTTTCTTGGAGGTCTGATTTTCGCAAAGTCGGTGTCGGTAGATCATGGGACTCTCAATTCATTTTGTGCTAAGAGTTATGATCGTTTGAAGTTGACCCAACTGTATTTCCCCTTAACTGTTTGAAAATTTTCCACCTACGGACTGTGCTTGTCATCCGAATCTCTTGTAAAAGAGTGGGTGAAGGGAGTATTGATCAATGGTCACTAACTACGGACCGTTATATGATCGACGGACCGTATATCTGTCCGTCGTCCAAGACATAACCAATTTTTTTGGGCTGAAATTTTTGGGAGTTTCTGATCCCATCAACGATTGTGCAGGACTGACCGTGGCTCAAGCTACGGTCCATCGTGGTTTGTCAATTCACCATTGGTTGCACCTAAAAAATTTTCTGTAAAGATAATTTTTGGTGTGTTTTGGCTACGGGGTGTTACATTATCTCCCACTTGGGAACATTCTTCCTCGAGTGAAGACCAAACTAGCTGAAATAGAGGGAGAGAGCTGCAAACCCTACTACTAAACATTGAGTACTGAGTTATTGACTTAATTGAGTTCCGAGTACATGCAATTACGCTGAAAATGCAAGTACAAACTGAGGGAACATGGTTCTAAAACAGAATTTACCCATGAATGACTAAAAAACTGAAGAGGAACTATTACCTCAGGCTGGAGTGGAATCAAAGGAAAGAGGTGAGGATAGTTGGCTTTCATGGCTGCTTGTGCTTCCCAAGTAGCTCCCTCTATGGACAAACTCCTCCACAAAACCGTGACTGAAGTGACTTCTTTGTTACGCAACATATTAACATGACTGTCAAGAATCTCAACTGGTACATCCTCATAAGAAAGACTATTATTCACCGCCACAGTCTCTAATTGCACTACAGAGACTTGATCACCCACAAACTTTTTCCAGAAGTGAGATGTGGAAGACCGTATGCGCTGATGCTAATTCTTCTTCCAACTCTAACTCATATGCCACCTTTGCAACCCTTTTCAAGATCTTTTAAGGGTCTACATATCTAGGACTTAGCTTCCCAATCTTTCCAAATCTCATCACCCCTTTCATAGGTGAGACATTCAGAAAAACCCAATCAACAACTTGGAACTTTTATTCCCTTCTCCTTACATCTGCATAAGATTTCTGATGACTTTAGGCTTTATTAAGTCTATCTCTAATGAGTTTGACTTTCTCCATAGCATAAAGTACTGAATCTGGCCCTATCAAAGCTGCTTCACCTACTTCAAGCCAACCAACTGGAGATCTACATCTACGCCCATATAAAGCGTCATAAGGGGTCATCTTATTGTTTTAATGGTAGCTATTACTGTAAGAGAACTCAATAAGAGGAAGGTGATCATCAAAACTACCCTTTAAATCGATCACACAAGCTCTTAACATATCCTCTAGGATCCGAATGGTACGCTCTGCTTGTCCATCTATCTACGGATGAAATGCAGTGCTAAGGTTAATTTGAGTACAAAGACCCTTATAAATTACTTCCAGAACTGAGAGGTAAACTAAGGACCTCTATTTGAGATGATAGACAAAGGAACCATGTAACCTCACAATATCATTAATATAAAGCTTGGCATAGCCCTCTGCCGAATATATAGTCTTGACCGCCAAAAAGTGAGAACACTTAGCATCCTATTAACTATCACCCAAATAGAGTCATGGTGTCTGCGAGTATGCGGTAACCCTATGATGAAATCAATATTGATCACTTCCCACTTCCAAGTAGGAATGTCGATCTCTTCTGTCATACCTCCTTGTTTCTGATGTTCTACCTTGACTTGCTCGGAATTGTGCAGTTACTCACAAAGTCTTTTATATCCCTGTTCGTGCCATTCAACCAATAGAATTCCCGCAGATCGCGGTATATCTTAGTGTCACCTTGATGAATAGAATACCGAGAGTTATGGTCTTCTGCAAGAATATTCTATCTCAACTCGGCCACATCAAGAATATACAATCTACCCTGGTAGCGAGGTACACCATCGCTTGCTTGGTAGAAAACCTCCACTCTTTGATTATGGACTGCACCCTTAAGTTCAAGCATGATTGGGTCATTGTCTTACTTTTCCTTAACCTCAACTGCCAAAGAGGATTCTTTCCCAGTCTAAACTGTTACACTTCTATCTGATATGCTCATAAGGGGAACTCCCAAGCGATCAAGCCTGTGAACATCCTTCACCAGCTCCTTCCTTTCTTTCTCAACATGGGCTACACTACCTATAGCTAATCTACTAAGAGAATCGGGTACGACATATGCCTTACTAGGATGACAATGCACACTCATATCATAATCCTTATGGAACTCAAGTGATATCCTCTTGCGAATATTCAAATCTTTCTTGGTAAACACATACTAAAGTCTCTTATGGGCAGTAAACACATCAACATGAACACCATAAATGTAGTGTCTCCATATCTTGAGTTTAAACACCACTTCTCCAGGCTCAAGGTCATGACTTGGATAGTTCTTCTCATGCACCTTAAAATGTCTAAGAGCATAAGCAATAACCTTATCTCATTGCATCAACACACAACTAAGGACAATGATGGATTCAGCGGAATAGATCACATAACCATCTGAACCCTCTTTTATAGTCAAGACGTGAGTTGTGGTAAATCTAGTTTTCAATTCTATGAAGCTTTTCTCACAATCATGTGACCATTGGAACTTTACCATCTTCTTAGTCAACCTTGTCAATGGTGCATCTATGGATGAAAATCCTTCCACGAACATTCTGTAATAACCCGCTACACCTGAGAAACTTCATATGTCTGTAGCAGAGGTAGGTCTGGGACATTATTTGTGATTCTAAATCTACTAAGATTCCTTTGCTAGATAGAATGTGACCAAGGAAAGCAACAGATTGCAACCAAAACTTACATTTACTAAACTTAGCGAATAACTGGAAATCCTTGAGAGTTTGTAGAACAACTCGCAAATGACTTAAATGTTCTTCCTCACTCCTAGAGTAAATGAGTCTATCCTCAATAAAGACGATAACAAACAAGTCAAAGTACTATTTGAACACACTGTTGATCAAATCCATGAAAGATTCGGGAGCATTAGTTAGTCAAAACGACTTAACTACAAATTCATAATGACTATACAGAGTTCTGAAGGCTGTTTTCAGAATGTCACTATCTTTTACTCTAAGCTGATGATAACCCGATTTGAGGTCTATCTTTGAGAAATTACTAGCACCCTGAAGTTGGTCAAACAAGTCATCAATCTTGGGGATGGGGTTGTCATTCTTGATTGTGACCTTGTTCAAATGGCTATAGTCAATGCACATTCTGAGAGAACCATCTTTGTTATTTATGAACAATACTGGTGCACCCTATAGTGAAATACTAGGTCTGATGAAGCCCTTATCTAGAAGCTCTTTCGAATGATCTTTAAATTCTGTAAGCTCTACTGGATCCATTATATAAGGAGGAATAGAAATAGGCTGGGTATTTGGAATGAGATCAATTCCAAAGTCGATTTCCCTTTCAACAGGGACTCCGGAAAAATCTTTTAGAAATACTTCTAGAAACTAACAAGTTACTGGAACTGAATCAAGAGTTGGGGTTTCAGAGCTAGAATCCTTAACCCGAACTAGATGATAGAGATAAACCTTTGATATCATCTTAATGGCGTTAAGGTAAGAAATAAATCGACCCATAGGGTCTAAACTACTACCCTTCCATTCTAAGATTCATTATTCCAGAAATTAAAAACGAACAATCCTAGTTCATTAATCGACTGAGTCACAACATAAATGTAACCAATCCATTCCTAGAATGACATCAAAGTCTATCATTTGTAACTCTACTAAATTTACTGAGGTGACATTCTGAGAGACTCTGACGTAGGAATTTTTGTATACCCGTCTAGTTAAAACTGGATCACCGACTGGAGTTGAGACTGCGAAGGGTTCTGTGAGAGTTTCTGGACTGACAGTGAATTGGACTACTATGTAAGGAGTTAGAAAAGAAAGATTAGCCCCTAGATATAACAATGCATAAACATTAAGGAAAGACACTTAACTTACCAGTGGCTATATTAGGAGAATCTTCCTAACCCTGTCGAGCCTGAAGAGCATAGAACCTATTTTGACGCTGACCGCCACATGTTGCAGATGAGTTACCCTGCTGAGTTGGCGACTTGCTGGTGCAACAGAATTTGTAGACTTAGCTCTACCATTTCCACCTCATTGACCCTGTCTAGAGGGACAATCCCTAAACCTGTGATCAGATTGACTGTACCCAAAACATCATTATTTTCCTGTCAGACACTCGCATGGATGGTTTTTACCACACTAAGGGCAAGCATGGTAAGTCTTGGTGCCAGAAACACTTTCCTGAGACTTACAGCTTGGTGCTCTACCCTTCTGGTCTAACGTGTTCTTAGAGGATGGAACACTAGTTGATGAAGGGAGTGGGGCTGAAAACATCTGCTGACTCTACAAGCGATTTCTACCACCCGATTTCTGCTGAGAATAGTCATAGTTTCACGTCCTAGCCTTCTTATTTTCCTTAGCCTGTTCCCTAAGCTTATCACCCTCAACCGGCTGAGCATAAGTCATAACCCTAGAGATTTTCATATCTCCAAGTACCATAGCGTTTATTAACTCAATTTTTACCAAATCTAACACTCCATACAAGCACTTATTCATCTGAGCCCAAGAGTCAGCAACCATGTAAGGAGCATACTTTGAGAGTTTGCTAAACTTCAGCCTAAACTCTTAGACTGTAATGTTACCTTACCTCAAGTTCATGAGCTGCATTTGCACCCATATTCTTCTTCCACTGAGTCCACTAGATATAAAAAACATCCTTCAACTTACATGATGCCAACTCAACCTGATCATTCCTAGTGACTTGCATTACCTCAAAGATCTTCTTTATCTCATCCATGAAATTATGAGGATCCTTATTAATTTGTGATCCTAAGAACTCAGGCTTATTAATACTAACAAAGTCACGCACCCTTGCTACTACTAATCAACAATTTTCATTCAAAAGAGCATGAACCCGACTGTTCTGGTTAGTAACACTCTGAGCCCCCTTATGTATGGCATTTCTGAACTTAGCATTGGAGACTTCTTGATCTGGGACTGGATGATCTCTGTTTGAATTTCAGGCATTCGCATTCCTAGTGTTAGCTCTAGGAGGAGGCATGATCTGAAACGTAGAACATCAAGTTAGAATGTAATAAGATCATGCCTAACACACGATATGAGTAACAAGAAAGTTAGGTTTTCCTAAGACACTTTATAGTCTCCCTCTCATTAGATGTGGTGCACTCCATACCCATGAAAAGAACTCTACTTAGTGCGGCTTTTCAGATATCCTAGGACTCTTGAACATAGGGATCTGATACCATGTTTTGTCAGGCCCCGAGCTACTCTTGAGAATCAGAATCAGAACCTAGAACCACAAGTATTCCTAAGCTAACCCTACTGGCATAATCATAACCATACTAAACAATATAAATTGATGCTAAAATAAATCATAATTTAATCTGAAAAGATGGGGAATACTCATATTCTATAACTAAGATATTTGGAAACAATGAGTTTAATACCAAAGAAATATTAACTCAATTTTACGTTGAATCTAACTATGTCTTAAGTAAGCCTCTAACTGACTACAAATACTGGGACAAGCCCCACCTAAATCTAGCAAAAACCGAAACTAAACGACTAAATATTGAAATGAGGCTCATTATTGTGGTCCTTAAAGAATGAGAACTCACCACTAAATTTGCTGAACTCGAGATCGGAAATCAATATACGGATGATCTGGTTGCTGAGAACCTGAACCTACATCATGAGAAGATGTAGAGCACGTATGCGTCGGTACTTGAAAGATACTTACCATGTAGGATAGAGTAAAGCTGAAATAAAACATAACCGAACAAACACAAAAGCAAGTATAATAATTTGAACATAATATACTGAATTATAAGCTAAATGAATGCAATGACCAATTTATAACATGCTAAAACTGAATACTAAATATTCTTATGAATGATCAATGCACAGAGTGTGATTGAACTGTGGGAGCTACTAATAGTCGATAATATAACCACATGAGCGAAATGTGGAGTCCGATGTATACGCCCAATCTAAAGGACCCAATATAACCTGTCAAAAGTATAAAGGCATGCAAGCATAGTAACTAAAGTGATTGCCTACAGAAGAGACTTAGAACCTACTTGGCTAGTAGTTCTGGGACTATTTGGCACGCTAATCCCTAGTCCATCTAGGTATTATGCTACTCCCAAAGAATTCTATCAATTAACTAATTATCTTTGAGTTTCTTTAAATACTAGATAGCTCGAAACTGAACTTGCAAACTAAGAATGCAATAATTATTCTGGTGATTATGCATATATAATTGAGGCATGAATATCTGAAGTGTGTGAAATATCTCACATAGCATGTGTTATTCAAGAACTAAAGAAATACAAAGATAGGGTTCTGAAATCCATGCGATAATCTGAGTAATCACATGATATTCGTATTTGAAACATATATTTAATAAATTCATGAAGTTCTATAAAAGTTCTAGAAACCCTAGGTTTAATCGTGATAACAGAATCAAGAACTGACAAAAAACTAGGGACACAATGGGTGAAAGGAAACAACTAGTGAAATCCCCCACACATGGTGATGAAATCCACAAAATAATGTTTAAGCTTCGGCAATGGAACTACTGGAGCTTGTGGCGTTCTTGAACTAGGGTTCTTAAGCTTTTTCTCCTCTCTTACTTCTAATTTTCTAAGTTTCGATTTAATGATTTGACTTAGATATGTTTTAATTATATTTCTAGGCTAAAAATTACAAAATTCTGATTATTTAGGGTCAAAACAACATATATTAGGGTTTAAACCGAGTGGGAAAGGTCCAAAAGACCCGTGGGAAAGTTGTTGTCAGACCAAATGACGACCAGGGCTGACGGTCCGTTGATTGACCATGCTCCGTCGTTGGGTCCGTCGGTTGGGCCTATTTCAACTGACTTTTACTAAAATGATCATAACGTTTTACTCAAAGGTATGGGTTTAGCAAGGTTTGTGGCTATGGAAATATAATGCATTACCTATTTGTGTGTAGGTCATAGGACACCTACTCAATGATTAAGCAACCAAAACTCAGGACAAGAAAACACAAACCGGATTAAGATTTTTCGAGACTATGCGTAGAATCCTAAACATGTCTTTTTAGCGACTGAATTTAGATGTAGGGCGTGAGGACAAACTTAGTCCATTACTATGATTTTCCTTATGTACCATAGTGAGGAGTCTTGAAGAAAAATCTTAGAAGAGGAAGTGTGTAGAAGAATCATTAATAAAAAACCTTTGGCATATCTAAATGAACCTTAAACTTGAGCCTTTAGAAATTTGAAGGTTGGACCCTATCTTGTAGTTCTCGTTCTTTAGAAGGAGAATTATGAATTATTAGAATTTATATACCCGTAATGATGATTTTAAGTTTAAATATGGACTTCGAAAGGTTAATTTAAGGTAAACGTTAAAGAATACCCTTATGAGAACATAACAATAACATATAATTCAAAGAAAATTACCGTTCAATTAAGTGCATCGGTAAAATCACTAATCTTGAGGTCCCCTCATCAAAATATTGGTTGTTCAACAAATGGCATTCATATCACAAAAATATCCAAAAACTTGACGCTTTAAGGCTATTTCAGTGAGCCAATTTGGTAATTTGTGAAATTATTCCGTGAGTTGCCTAATGGGCAAGTGTCGATGTCGAATTTCTTAGCCCGCTTATAGTCCAAAAAAATAACCATAACTTCTTATTCTAAAGTCAGATTGGTACAGACTTGTTGGGTTGGAAAAAAGACTCATATGACTCAATTTGATAGGTCATTGGTCACCTGACTCTTTATATATTGAGAGATAGGGTAATTTGATGTTTACCTCTACATGAACTCATGCGAGAACTTAGCGATAGGAATTCTTTGAACTTGAATTGGTGTTTGATATCCCTTATGACCCAAGATAACTTTTGATACCCTTGATACACATGATAAAGGACCTTAATACACAAGAACAAGTAGTGCATCACCTTGTTCAAGATCATATACTTATGATGAACGATTCATATTATAATGGTAGAGTTGCAATGTCTAAAAAACTTATTCTGGTCTTAGCTTAGAAATATTCAAAGTGTTATAGTGGAGTACACCTTCATTATGCCAAATATTTTGCCATAGTTAATACTTTTATTTAGTATTAAAATGAGTAAGAAATTGTTCTTTCTAGAACTTTTTTAAATATTATAAAATGTTATTTTTTATGACACTGATCACAGTAGTGCATTATTCCTTGGCATTAAGAATTTGTATCTTATGTTTGCTGCATTACTTTGCACATTCAATTTATCAGTAGTTTTATCTATTGATTTGTGCAACAATTGCTTTTTCACGTTAGTGGCATTTGGTTGTCTACATTTTTTCCATTATACCTTTTAATTTATATAATTTGTGGTTTCCTTATCTTCCAAATTGATAGAATTAGTGTGTTCACTATCATTTAATTGACAGGTCCGTTGACTAAGTAATAATGGTAATGAAGAGTAAAAAATGACACAAGACAACACAAGCAGTTTACGTGGAAACCCCCTTGCTAAAAGGTGTAAAATTACGACTTGTCCTACATAATTTTCAACTTTTTTTAATTTCTTCAAGAAAAAGTGAAACACAGATACAACACCAAATGAGATTAAGTTATTGATCTTGAGGCTAAGTAGTAATCCTATGATATACTGGGCCTAAGTGGATATTACACTTCCCACTAAGCTATCAACCCTAGATAAGATAGACTTTAACTTAGAAGACTCAACACTGCCCAAAAAATAAACAAGCCCTAGATGACTTAAAATTATCACTAGGCAGTTACAAAACTACCCTTCCATTTTCATGATAAGTTGTGACAATTATGAAATGTTGTAACTTTTTTGAAAAAGTTGTGACTTTTATGAAGAGTTGTGATTTTTGTACAAAATTCCTACTTTTATGAAAAATTGTGACATTTCTAAAAGTTTGTTTCATTCTTCGATGTTTGTTTTCATTTAGCTTAAACTTTACAATAAGTCATAGTGATTAATCTAACTATGATAATTTGTTTTTTCTTATGTGGTGACCTTTTTTTTTTTTAATATGTTAAAATTTCACAAAGGGTAATTGAAAATTGACATTCTCTTTTCTACCTTTCTACAAGCTTCTTAACATTATTTAAGGAAATTGATTTTCAATTTGAATGCTACATTATTACTCTTAGACCTCTTAGTCCACAACTCATACACTGCTAAATTGTTGATGATTGAATTTATTATATTCTATTCTTTAGTAAATAAATGTTTTATTTCTTTTATAATTATTTATATATTTTTTTCGAATTCAAATACATTGATTAAGCTTCTTATAAAGTCTATTTCATTTATCAAAGTTTTCTTCCCCCTATTTCATGAAGTATAATTTTTACTTTCAATCATAGTGACACATGTATCTATTGCAAATTCTTTTTGCTATTTTGTTGACTTTTTTTGAATTATGTTAAAAATTAAAGTGAGGAAGATTGAAAATTTATCTTCTCTTTTGTTGCTTTCAACAAGTTCTTTTCATATAGTTTTTGATAAAATTGCTTGTAGGTTGTGCTATATTTGATAACAGACAACAACAAATATTTGATAATTAATATGGAATCAATGATCAAGTTTGTTAAAAAGAACCATAATTGCTACTTTCTTGCTTGCCACAACTAGTATATTATATTGATTTTTTTTAAGGTAAAAACTTTTTGTATGTCATTGCACTATTTCTAGAATATTCGTATAGCCACATATTTATTGCAAAGTAACAAATTTTTCATATTTCTTCTCTTCTTATTTTTGAGCGTAAAAAGATATTAAGTTTTGGTCAAACTAACAAATGTCTAAATGCACTATAGCAAAATTATTTTTTATCGGCAATAAATATGCACATTCACAAATAGTGTTACAACATTTACCGATATTAATTGACTGTCATTTAATTCAATGTTTCTATAGACTTTAGGGACATTTATACTGAGTATCAATTTCCTCTGAAAATACATATTCAATGACAATTAAGCTATTAATTATCATGAAATATCATTTTTGTTGTAGTGATAACTCATTCTATTGATAATTTTTTTAAACTTTGATAAAAAGAAATAACTCTTTATTTTTTATTCTTTCAATTCAATTAAATTTGTGAACCGTAATCTTTTATACAACCCCAAAAGATTATATTTTTGAATAATATATTAGAAACATGCCTTTTTCTTCATGATTTTAAAGAAAATAAGGTCTTTTATAATAATTTTTGATATTTGTGTGTTCAAGTTTTCACAAAATTATGTTGTTACATTTTAATATGTTATGTGTAAAATTTTTGATGTGTTATATCCCTTGTGAACATTAAGATAACACCTACTTCTTGGTTGAAAATTGCATTAATTTTTTGTAACTACATACTATAACCATAATAATAACAATGCTTTAATCCAAATAAGTTGGGGCCTGTGATATGAAACCTTAAAAATAGCAATGACTATTTTGAAACAATGACAAAAAACATTTACGGTAATAACAGTTTTAGGGTCATTTTAAGCATAAACTTTGTATGACATACAATAGTAAAAAAGAGATTGATTGAGGTTCATAAGAAAGCAGTCCAAAATCCTCTATTGAATTTAGTTACTAATAATCTTTTATAATCCTGATTTTCCACTTTACTTGGGAGTGTTGTTGTTTAACGGTTTTTTGTCTCTTTTTCATGTCTAATATTTTTATTTATAATTTTAGTACAATTTAAAATTTTTCATTTCATCTTACCAACTATTTCCAGGAAATTTTCTTAAACTTCTGTCTCATAATTAAAATCTATCTATGACTCATAATTTTTGTATAACATAAATAAATTTTAATAAATATAGCACTTAAAGATTTCGGAGAAGCGTTTTTCCTTAAGATAAAACTTTTTTGCCAATTATGTATTGAAAATGTGAATATTATTGATTGATCATATGTAAGCTTAATAAAGTAGTTCAATCACAAATGGTCGATATTTTTGATGGAGAAGGTACATAAGATGATGTGTAGATGGTCACTAGATTTATTTTGTTTAGGGAGTCCAATATTTGGTTGGAAGAGGAAAGTGATTGAGATATTTTAGAGAGAGAAGGAAGAAAATTTTTTGAGAGATAAATATTAGGGATTTTGGAAATAATCTTGAGAAGAGAATTTTGAAAACTGAAGAGATGGAGTGGAGGGAAGATGTATGAGAAATAAGGTGAAATGATAATACCAGAGTATGATTCGTCGATGATTTACATGTGGAGATTTACAAATTTTTTATTTCAAAATTTAACAGAATTGTAGCGAGTGCTAACTGTTAATCATTACCAGGTCCCCTACTACCTGAGAAGCGTGACATTTGGATTTTTCTGATAATTATTGCTCCTGTGATTTTCCATGAGTGTATACCTTGATTAAAATCAATGAGGATACTTGTCCTTCAAATCATAGCCAAAGGAAGATTGGATTCCTTCGGATAGTGGAAGGTCAGTTCATGTTTATCATCCCCAGCTTTAATCTATTACATTCAAATTGATCTTTACTGAGGGCTTTTTTCAAAAATATCTAAAATCTAATCTTTCAAATATATAGTTATAATGTTTATTTTCCTTTTTCTAACATTGTATCTCAAGAAGTGATGTAAGACATCAATGTGTTTCATCCTCCTGTGATGAAGTAGATTATTTCCCATGATGAGTTCACTAATATTATAAACTATGAGTGGAATGGTATGAACAAGTACTCCAAACTCTTCAAGTTGTTGCTTGATCCATATGATTTGGGAACCACATGATGCAGACACTACGTACTTAGCTTTAGTCGTAGAGAGAGCAATTGAATTTTGCTTGTTTGTTTCACTGGAAATTAGTTAGGAACCAGAAAGCGTGCCATTTAAGACGTGCTCTTGTTGTCCTCCATATCACCTGCAAAAATAAATCATCATTTGCATACCAGAGTAGATTAACTGAGTGTCCTACTAAATGAAATAGGACCTGGTACCCTGTCTTCTTTAGATACTTTATAATCCACTTGGATGCTTTGAGATGTGATTCCCTAGGACAAGCCTGAAACCTGTCACAGAAACCAATACTGAAGACAATACCAGGTTAGCTTTCTATAAGATATATCAGTTATCCAATAACTCCTCTATATACAAGGTTTGATTCACCAATGCATCAGACTTACCAGCTCCCATTTTTTAGTTTTTACCCATGGGGTGGTAATAGCCTTTGAGTCATCTATATGAAAGTTGTTTTGTACCCATGGGGTGTTAATAGACTTTGAGTCATCTATATGAAAGTTCTTTAGCAAATCCTTTATGTACTTCTCTCGGAAAATTCAGGTACGACTTGAGGTTTGCTTGATCTGCAGTCCAAAGATTAAGTTCAACTCTCCCATCATGCTCATCTCAAATTTATTTCCCATCAAGGTCGAAAGATCTTCAAAACGAACCTTAGAGGTTGCTCCAAATATAATGTCATCCACATACATATGGATGATAAGCAAATCCTTTTCCCATTTCTTCAAAAATATTGTGTTATCGATCTTTCCCCTTTTGAATATATTCTTCAAGAGAAATTTAGTAAACTTCTTATACAAAGCTCTTGGAGCTTGTTGAAATCCATACAAGGCATTTTTGAGTTTAAAAACATGGTTTGGATAGTCAGCATCCTCAAAGTAAAGTGGTTGTTTCACATACACTTCTTCCTTCAAGTCACCGTTTAGAAAGACACTTTCTTACATTCATTTGGAAGATATTGAATTCTATGATGGATTCAAAGGTAATAAAAATTCTTACGGCTTCTATTTTAGAAACATGAGCAAATGTTTCAGCATAGTCGATGTCTTTCTCTTGATTCTATGCCTAAACAACTAGACTTGACGTGTTCCTTGTAATGACTTCGTTCTCATCAAATTTGTTTTTTAACAACCTTATAGTCCTTATAATAATTTTTTCACCTAGTTTTGGGAGGAGGAGATTACTTTGCTCCGTTCAAACTCATGGAGTTCCCTCTGCATGGAATTAACCCTGTGTGCATCTTTCAAGGGCTCCATCACTTTTTTGTTCTCAATGGTTGATAAGAATATTGAAACTTAAACAGATTTCTAGTCTTAGACTTTGTTTGCATTCCACAATTCAATGGTGAAGTGAAGTTACCAAGGGGATGAGATGATTGATGCTTCCATCCTGATTTAGAGTTCAAGGGTTTAGGTTGATGTTTCTACTCTTCTTTTTTCTATGAATCAATAAGCAGATTGAGGTGATTATTCCTGGTCTACATTGTTTAAAGGACAAGGTATTTAATCACTCTTGTTAGGTACATTACTTATACTAGATTGACCGAATTAGGTTCCATAATAATGTTGATCTTCTAGAACTTATGAATCACTCACTTAGTCTTTGTGTCTGAAGCAACTCCTTAAGTTTAACGTCATCCTTCTATGCCCGGTTCATTAATTTACCACCTTCATAAAAAATTACATGAAGAGTTTCTTCAATGCCCAACTTTTTCTTGTGGAAGACTCTGTAGGTTTTGCTGGAGGATGAGTACCCTACAAACACACTTTCATCACTTGTAGAATAAAATTTCCTATATCATCCTTACCATTTTAAGCACAAACACTTGCACCCGAAATCACTTAAATAACTCAATTGGAATTTTTGTTATTGAGGATTTAATAAGGAGTTGTTGAAAAAGGACCTAATCAAACACTTGTTGGGGACATAGCATGCAATGTTAACTACTTTAGCCCAGAAACTTTGAGCAAGATGTTAATATATGAGCATAGTTCTGGAAATATCAACCACAATTTTGTTCTTCATTTCAACACCACCATTGTATGAGTTTTTCTAGGTTTTGAGAAATTATGATGAATACCATTATCAGCATATAAGGTACAAAGCTTTATACTCTAAAACATACTCCCATGATCGGACCTGATCCCTGCACTTATGCACTGAAGCTTTGTCCTAATCATTTTAAAGAATATCATCAGTACATAAGTCATTAAACATTTGGACTAGACAAACATAGTCAAAGTGAATCTTGAGCAGTCATTCACAACTACCAAAATGTACTTCTTTCAACCGCCACTTTGAATCTTCACAAGCCCGCATAGATCCATATGAATCAACTCAAGAGATCTTTATGATATTACTTTCTTATTTGGCTTGAATGAGAATCTGGTTTCTTTGAAGCATTCATCACACGCTTTGTTTTCACTGAATTTTAGCTTTTGTAAGCCTCGAACCAGGTCCCTAGAGACAACTTTGTTTATTATAGAAGAGAATACATGAGCTAGCCTTTTATGCCATAAGTTGGGACTTTCACTTTGAGTGTTGAGCCATGCTAGTTCGTCTCCCCAAATAGTATTTAGGTCTACCACATACGTATTTTTCTTCCTTCTGGCCGTCAGGATCACCTCATTAATTGACAAGCTTGTAACAATGCATTTTTCTGTAGAAATCTGACCTCGTTTTCTTTGCCGCATATCTTAAAAAATACTTATAAGAATGTATTTCAATCCACCCACATAATAGACATTTTCATAGAGTGTTCAAGTGATTTTCTGATTCTGCCTACTCCAAGAATATATATCCCTTCTTTGCATCACCAAAAGTGACACATGCACCTTTAAAATCCTTGAGTGAAGAGAAGTTTTCAAACATTCTAGTAATGTGCTTCGAGCATCCATTATCCATAATCCAATGCTAACTTGTGCCTCCTTCACTCACCTACAATAAGAATCATTTGTTACACTTTAGAACCAATTTAATCTAAGTTCCCAACATGCTGATAAGCTCTAATGAGAGTGCTTCCTGCCAATGAGGTAGGTTAGTTATTTTCCTGTTGAAGGACATAGTAATATGACTAGGTCACTTTTTTTGTGTTATTTTTTAACTAGAGTAGATTAAAACTTTTCAACTGAGAATTTGTAGGAAAGACAATCCCTTTTCAAATGACCATTGCTACCACAATGAAGACACAATAGATTAGTTTATTTGACATGTGTTGTTAGAAAGTAGCTTGGTGGAGCTGGTCCATTTTAGAGAATTTTTAAGTCTTTCTCTTTGATGGACCAGGTTCCTTTTAATATGATCATTTCTCTCCAAGGCTAGAGCAAGTAATGTCTCAAAAGTATTGAGACGAGTTTCAAGGCTACTTGTACACTACTAGCCTCATCTTTTCTTTTTCCATATTTCTCATTAATTATGGTCAATTGTTCCTTGAGTTATAGTTTTTCAATTCATAGGATTGTCAGTTGTTCCTCGATTATAGATATGTTGACACTCATGGTTTCTTTTCTTCACTAAGCTTGTATAGATTGTTTCTCATAGAGTCCTTTATAGTTGTTAACTCTTAAACATAGTGAATCAGAACACAAGTTATATTTCTTAACCTCCGAACATAATAAATTATTCATGTTTTGTTTAAGGTCCAAGAGTGATGCCTCTTCTTCGACTTTTTTGTCATTTTATTTAGCCATGAGTGAGAACATGTCATTAAACATTCTCATTGTCTTTAACGGCTAGCATGGTTTCATTATTTAGATATTCTAATTCTTTGGACTTGCTTGACAAGTCATCCCAAACAACAAAAGTTTTCTTCATAACATAGTAAGTTACGTCTTTTCTTGCTTTATTCTCGGGTACATCTATTTTTCTCACCTCCAGAACCTGGATACTATCTTGCTTAAGATTTATATCTTTTTTTGATCTTTTTTTTGTTGGCCTCATTGTAATAATAATGATTCTTATGAACAAGTCTTGCGATTAACAATCCTTTTCTTTCGTTTTTGTATTAAAAGGTCCATCAAACACAATATCTCTTAGCTCAGTATCCTCAGAATTTAAAAATTCATGCATCCTTGTTTTCCAAGAATATAGATTTGGACGTTGAAATGAGGTGGTCTTGTTGATAATCGTACTTCTTCTAGATTCAGTGGAGCATCCATTCTTCCGCAGAAATCTCTCTCTTGATGTTAACCAGCTAGAGACCACCTGCACTGATACCAATTGATAGATTATGTGTATCTACTATATGTTAATGGACCAGATTCCTTGACTCAGTAATAATCGTAATGAAAAGTAATGAAGTGTAAATAATGAACAAAAGCTAACAAAAGTAGTTTGCATGGAAACATTTTTTCTCAATGGATTAAAATCACGATTTTTCCCTCAAGATTTTCAACTGTTTTCACTAATCTCTTCAAGAAAAGGTGAAATACAAATACAACACCAAATGAGATTAAGTTATTACTTACTAATAATCCTGAGCAGATACCACATTGACCACTAAGCTGTCAACCCTTGATAAACAACGACTTTAACTAATCGAATACAACACTGCCCACTAAATAAACTAGATCCTAGATAACTTAGAATTTTTACCAAGGAAATACAACACTGCCCACTAAATCAGCAACCCCTAACTAATTTCGACTTCTACAAGTGCATAAGAAACTTGAATAATTTAATGATTAGGTTCATAGTTACAATTTAAGAACTGAAGTATAACTCCTAAGATGCTATGACACTTGTAGCTCGATTAGGTTCATGGTGTACTTTTGGAGACTTCAACGAGATGGTCTTTTCTTGTATACTTCAGACATTCAAGATGCAAGAACTAAGGTTATATCTACTGAACATAGCCTTTATGAATAAGAGACACAACCTTTGAGGCTATGCTATTGGCCGGGGTTTTTGTCACAGCAGGAGACTGTGCAGAAAACAAATGTACTTTTTATAGTCTGGCATTTCATTGTACGTTGACCCCGGGATCAGGTCCCTTTAGAAGGTCCTACGGTTTTTCCAAATCATCAAAACAATAACATAGATTTATTTCGCCACTATCTTTCTATTGATATTAAGGATGATCTCCTCAATTATAATTAGTGCTGATTTTCCTTTTCTTTATACAAGAAAATATAGAATGCATAAAAGTTAGTAATAAAATAAATTTCCATTAGTTGAAGGGGAGGGTTGTTGTTGTGGACTTTTGGACTCAGCTCTTGTTTAGAGTTTCTTGAGTTATACTTTGTGAATTACCTATTGAAAGATCTTAGGCATATTTTTATGCTTAAAAGCCAAATGAAACCAATTTGAACTAAATTTGAGAACAAGTTTCTATGTGTTTGTAGTTATTTAGTCTTATTTATGTTTTTTTTTTGGCTCAAAAATTTTTTAGGTGTCGTAGGATATAAAACATGTGCATTAGAACTCAGAACGTAAGAAATGGATTGGAACTGAGGATGAAGTCAGAACCAAGTCTGCTTGTTAAAAAGAGACTGAAGAAAGAACTGAACTTCCCTTTCACTCCATCTCACTAAACTGAGAAGAAAAATATAGCTCCAAAAATAAAATGGAACCAAAGGCCTCTGAAAAGTCTCTTTCTTGCAGAGCTTTCGTGGATCGTATAAAATGCAAAATAGTCGAGTCTTCCGGGACTTCATTTTGCGTACCTGTAGAACAAAATTTTTTTCTGCGCTTTCCAACCTATAAATGAATTCATATTTTTGTTGTACATTTATTCCTTTCCTAATTTTTTCGTGTAAAATACAAGAATGAATTTTTCTTGATTTTCTAGGGTTCATCCTTGTCACATCCAGGGAGCACTCCCTAGAATTAACTGGTGTCTTCGTTCTCAAAGAGGACTTGGACTTATCTCTTAGCATACGTCATTACATTTCATAGGTTAATTTAGCTGAAAAGTTGAAACTTTTAATTTATTTCTACATTGAGGTTTACTTAGAACTCTCGCTTGTACTTCATATTTTCATATCGAGTATACGTGGACACTTCGTATAAGAAAAACACATAGTCTTCTACTTTAATGACTTATATATATATATATATAGATAAATAGATGCATAATATAGTCTTAAAACGGATGTCTCATAGTAAACCATCTAAACAAGAGTATAACAATTGGGAATAACGCGTACATAAACACAAATAAAGCCACATATTGTCTATACAATCATAGTACTCAAATAAAGGTGAATGAACAAAATGTATTTAAGACTAATCAACATCTTACGCTAGAAAGTGGCGTTGTCCTTTAAAGGTGAGGACCCACCAAATCATTGGGGAATATCAAAGTAATCTTCAAAGGCCTTCTATAAGCTCAACATCCAGACCCTACGTATTGTAGTAACCATAAAATACGAGATAGTACACACTTGTACTAAGTATGAGTGTGTGCACATAAAATAATATCATGCTAAAGTGGACATTTGTTCGAAACATGCTAATATGATTTAAAAATCCCTAAGCACATCCAAAAACCGATATGATCCAATGGACATAATGCTTAAGTCAAGACAATGTACAACACAAAACAAACATCATTAAGTATAGTCATTTCAAAATTAATAAGAGTTCATTACATCATAATATAATAAAGACCCTTACTTATAACCCATCATTTAACCTATGAGTGCAATGACAGAGTAAAGCCCAATAACCCTACTCAATCAAGTAAACTAAACAAAGGACCACAAGCAATAGCTAGTTGAACAATACATGATATCAATAGTAGCCATAATCATATTTATAAATATAGACTAATACCATGTTCATGAACGAAACTAACATAATATAGGAGTATCAACATATATAGTCAACATATACATCACATATACATCATAGAACACAATAACAACCTAGTAAGGGTTCCCTCAACGAAAACTAGTGCAAAACATTGGTAAAGTCTCATACCCCTACCTAGGCTAAGTCAAACCTCTTAAATCACCCTAGTTAGTGTATACTTAATTATTTTATTTTAATTTCGGGAACACTTGTCTTAACCGACATAGACGACACGAGCAAAGGGTGGAATCCGGTGTTGTAAAATTTTCACTACCCACAAATACACCGTAGAAGTTAGACCGTCCTTGTGTAACCACACGGGAAATTAAACTTCAAAAAGTCTGATCTAAGCCACTTGTATCATTCATTGCATTATAATCATAATAAAATGATTAAGAATTTAAAAAATTCTTCACACACGAAGAACTCTTTTCATAATCATTAAACATGCGAAAGACTTTCCTTGAAAAATTATACCTTTACAACAACTCGTTGAACCATCTAAGCGTTAGAGTAAACAACACGTGGGACTAATCCCATACAAGACAATAAACTAAAGAATATGACATAATGGACATGGGGATATTGTCCTTGGATCGATGAGGACTCAAAAATACTTAATCTTCAAGCCTTAGAAACATATCCTTCCATGACACATCAAGACTTCCAATTCCTTACACTTTAGTCAAAAAGGGAAACTAAGGGGTTAGCACATTAGATGTACTAAGTATGGAAGCCATGAAAAAACCATTAAAAAGGGACATTTAGTAAATTACATGCTTTTCATTAATTTTTATTTGAACGTCATATTATACGAATAACAACAACATTTAGCAACATAGAAACACATAAGAAGTCAGTTAAGCAAATATCACATTCTTAGGAAGTATTACAGTGAACTCACTTCATTGTACAGTGAACTCAAATAATTGTTACAGTGATGTTCTTAAGCTTAACTTTGCACACTTGTAACCATATAAGTCCCTCACTAAAAGCTATCCTAGGACTCATATAAGTAAGAAAAAGAGATACCGACCATACACCCTCTCTAAGACACCTTAATGATCTTTAAGACAATCAATAATGAGATCAACATACATTTACATGACATCAAACATATGAACATGAGATCATCCTACCAAAGGTGATTCTAAGGTTCACATGAGTGAGTTGTGAAGCGACCGCCCATACAATGCCTTACATACACTCAAGAGATCCTATACACTACCTAATATAGAATCATTCTCACTTAATACATTAGCATACACATATACATGACATTCTCTCCTACCAAGGTTATCAAAAGACTTAATTAAATAAAGAAGATAACGTCTGTGATTGACCTATAAAAGATTACCAAAGTAATCCTTAAGAATACCTATTTTTGAATCATCTCCACATAATTAACCATTTTTCCGAGCACGAGCCATTCTGAAGACTCATCTAGGTAAGAAATGAAGTGACACATTCCTATACCCCCTTCACACGTTAACTAGCCAACACTTAACTACTCTAGATAAGTACTTACTAATTTAACCTATATTCTTAATTTAAGTCATTACATTCATTAGTTAATTATAATATATTCATCACATAAAAGAAAATTCAAGTAATGGTCTTGGACAAGACCTAGGGACTCTCACTAACACATTCAAAACCTATTGTGCAATGTCTAGATAGCGTCCCATACTACCATCTACACTTCATAGAACTTGTCTAATGCTATCAGGTATCACATATGACGAGAATAGGTAATAACTGACATAGACTATGGTAGAAAATCATGGAATTCGGATTTCAAACCTATTCTGATGAGGGTGTTCTACTTTCCACTGGTAGAACTTGGACACATCCCATGTTGGCCCATGGTTAAGAATTATGGATGGTGTTCTTTGTAATCTAGTCTTATTGTTAAATTATAACTACTTCCCTTACCATACTCAATACTAGACTTTGTTCTCATAGAGTAATTTTCATTAACGGTTCAAATAAAGGGGTTCTATATCAAGTTCATAACCCAATCACATTCACCCTGCTAAAGAAAGGTCCACTAGGGCTACCTCACAATGGTGACAAAAAGCTCATGATCACTTCCGTAAGGATAAATATGAGGCCATTTCATCAAATTAACCTTATGTCTATCATTCCTTTACTTAAAGGATATCATTACGACTTTCAACTTCAACATTCATACCTTACCACTAAGTTCAAGGTTTCACATAAAGACAATCTTAACATAATTTAGGATCCCACATCATTAATACAATCAAGACTAAGAGACCTTAGAATCCTAATTCAATACATCTCATATTAACATTCCTACATACATCAATCAAGGGAAACAAGTAAACCATGACAGGACAGAACATATCTCACTTTAACACATATTACAAGTCATTTTAGAAGCACGTAGAAGTAACACTTATCATTTTTTAAGTCATCCTATATACCACCATTTCATCATAAATACAACCATCATTGACTCATATAGTTAAGTAGGAACAACCATGCATCAACCCTAAGACTGCACTTATAAGCACATAGTCATAGTCGACATGATTTCCTAACATAGATAGAAAGAACACATACTTTCACATTACTTCAATATAGATAGATGTACTCGTACTTCACATAAAACAACTAAAAAAATCATCATAGTACTTCAAGTAGTGCTGAAAAGGCCATGATCATTATGTTGCATAAAGTAACACCGATAAGGGCACATCAATTCACATAGCATTACCACCATAAGTGTATCATACCAATCACAACATAGTTGATGTCTAATTAACATAAAATAAAGGTAATTAGGGCCAATTACCTCATATTCATCAATCTAATACAACATAGATAGCAATTTACTATATTTTTTAACTCAATCAACAGCCCATATAAAACTACATTAGAATTCATGAACCTTAAGTTAATATCAATTAAACAAGCTTAATATTCTCATGAACCTTATGTCAATATCAATTCAGTAAGCTTAATATTCAATATATCTAAGAATATACACTATACAATTGATAATTATTGAACAATCTATAAACCAATTATTCATCCATACATGAATCAAAAGCCCATAACAATCTACTCATAAATTCATTAATATCAAAGCATGATCACATAACCAATATTTTTTTCAAGTTGAGAGATTTGTGAAGGTCAAGTGTTAATGTAGAAATTAATTTTAAAGCATTATTTATACATTAATAATATCATATCTTAATATTTGAAAACCTTTCATGCAAGAGCCCAAGACTTAGAGTAGAAATTGGACTTTTCATCTTTTTGAAATCTTTGAAATTGGCTCTATGGTATAGAAATCCATATATGAATAACTAATACATTATTATAAGAACAAAATGATAATTGAAAAAGAAACTCCATTAAATAACCATCTTCAAGCTCCATCTTCCCCTTGAACTCTCATTGAAGTTTTTGATGAAACTTTGGGAGAGAATGTATTTTGATTTAGGTGTTAGGGATAAATGAGAGTATAATGACTTGTATACTCTTAAATTATCCATAAACATTCAAGAAAACCATAATCCTATTTTATGATACATGGGTTGAATCCCCATAAAACCTCAAGCTTTAATAGAAAACTGGCATGAAAGTCAGAGCACTATCAACGCCAAACATCGACGGTCTGTAGTCTCACCCACACCCCATTGATTAGGTCTCGTTGGTTGTTTCTGAAACTCCTCAACCTATCGTCCAAATGTCTACATCGATGCCACTTATCGACTGCCGCCTGGTCGACTGGCCGTCGTTTGGGTCAGTCGATTGCTACTGCCTGGTAGTGTTGAACTCCAAGTTTGGATCCTCCTTTAGGTCCCCTTATGGGTCCTACTAGTACTCCTTCACTGATATTTAAAACCCAAATATATTTGAATACAAGTTTAGGACCTTCCACATGAATTTCATCCTAAACAAACACCTAAATCTCGATAAAACATACATAGACACGCAAGGTCGTGTTAAAGCAAACCTTTCGAATGTCATAGACGGTCTTAGATGTTTGAACTCCAAAATTCAAGTAACTTGAAACACTGTGTAATATACTATATTTACTAATATAATAACCTTATAACCTCATGAATCATTCATAAACACATAAAACAACATATAAGGCACATCTGTGACTTAATCGTCGAATGTCTTGATCTTCCCTTGAAGTTTGACTTCCAATGCACAAAAACATTATAAAATTGCCTCAAAAAAATATTAAAATCCATTTTAGGACATTAGACAATCATTACAACCATGTTAGGCTCTAGCTTCACCTATGTCCTTTTTGGGTCTTATAAAAACCTTACACCGATGGAATATGGTCTACCGACCAAGGTAGAACAAAACATGAACGTAGCATCTAGGTTAATCTACTATATAGTATTCAAATGGTTATAAATTATTTTATGGTGCTTGGGGGGCTGTCATGGAAATATCACTCTATTCCTTTTTTGGGCTATGAGGTTATCCACCCTGTGAGGACTATGGTGAACCCTACCTTCCCTCCTTGGGAAGACGCCACCCTCATCTTTAAGTTCACTTGGTTCTAAGCTAGATTCCCTTATGAAATGTCTTTCATTAACAATCATAATATAATTTAATTCATAGGGATCTAACCCGTTTTATATTCATTGTCATTAGCTCAATAGGTATTGCATGATAATTGTCCTTTCGTTACAACTCTTCATTTGTTAGATTTTAATATTATCATCATCATATCATAGTAAGTCACATAGATAGTTCATAACCAACCTTATATCATTTCATCCTAAGCATAATCTCACAATAACATAGTAACGACATTTCAATTCAACATCATACCAAATCCTACTTAGGTTAATCACAAGACACACTTCAATTAAACTACGTTATCAATCACAACCCATCATAATTGGAGTAAAGGTTAGGATCATAAAGACATACCCAATCTCCTTCAATAGCCATCATCATTATCTTAATATCAACCAACAAAATCTCATTTAATAATAGGTGTAGTAACATCATTATAGAGTAACTAAGTCAATTGCATTATCATTATTCAATTTATCTTCAATTAATAACCTAGAGTCTGAGGAAAAGGGTTCATCATCAATTCTTCAAGATATAGATTCAATTCAAACAATATATCACTCTATGCTGTCCATGAATTTATAAGAACATATAAAATCAAGTCTAAAAATCAATACATTCATCAATTCCCATTAATGTTATAAGCATGATAAGAGTTTTGGGGAATATGGGGGAAATGACTTGATCAACATGAAATTTCATCAATTAAATCAATAACCAACAGACTACACTTAATAATTCATAGGTTATCATAATTAATCATAATAAACCATCAATTTGAAGTTTAGAAGAAAACCCATTTGAAAAGAAAAACCCTTGAAATTGGGTGCTTTAGAAATCATTCTTGAGAGGACCTCTTGTGGAAAGGAATTTCAAGAGTGAAGAAATCATATCTTAATAAAGATTAATCCACAAAAATCAAGTGAAATCCTAAAAAAATTGCTCTTCTTCATCAAGCTTTGTTTCTTCCTTCAATAGAGGTTGAATAGGGAGAGAAAGTATAGAGAGGTGAGTGCTTTTGTGTTTCGATTTGGGGATTTGATTTGAGTAAGTAAATGTAAGGAAAAACTGATTTAATATCCACACATAAAACTCTCATGAAAAACAAAAAATACCCCTCACTTAAGTATATCCTTTAATGAAGTCATACATGAATTACAAATTTTAGATTTTCATCGAGAAACATGTCTGCGATACGGAGCTGCTCCGACATGATTTTCTAAATTAATTTTTCAGAAAGTGGATTCCGCGACCTGTCCAGGACGCAAAGTAGAATTTTGACAAAGATCCACCTATGTCCGCGACATGGACTTCTCTCTGTTAAGTGTATTTTTGTTGTTTCTTTTGCTGCTTGCCAAGCCATGTTTGGGGTTCTTTCGTGGATCCCGAAGGCAACCCTTGGGGAGTTTGGACCTGGAAGTTTCCACACTATATACACGGTTTTTCATATTTAAAGTCATTGTAGAAATTTAATAATTCATTAAACACCCCTAAACCTCTTCGATACCTAAGGACGTTTCACTAGATAAATTAGATTAACTTTTGGACGTCTTGGACGTTTCTTGGCGTCTTGACTCTAAAACTTCCTAGATGGTTTATAATAAATCTTTAGGCTTATAAACAGTCTTTCTGACCTAAGATCGAAATGTTACGCTCTAGCTAATATTCAATACACATTTTAAGGGACCCATCCTTCTTCTTCACAAATAATATTGGAGCACCCCATGGAGAATACTAGGTCTAATGATGCCTTTATCTAGTAAGTGTTTTAGTTGAGCCTTTAACTATTTAAATTTTGTGTGAGCAATCCGATAAGATGGAATTTAAATTGGCTTGGTATCCAATACCAAGTCAGTACAAAAATTAATTTCCCGTTCAAGAGGGATACCAAGAAGGTCATTAGGAAAGACCTCTAGAAATTCCCGCATAGTCGGACTGCCTCAATGGGTGGAATTTCCATGTCTAAATCATTAGCTCTTAAAATGTTGTATAAACACCTTTAGAGATCATCCTACAAGTTTTTAAATATGTAATGATATGACCTCTAGGAATAAAATTTCCTCCCTTCAACTTTAAGATGGGTTCACTAGGAAAGATAAAATTCACCACCCTTGTTCTAAAAACTATGGAATCAAAGAAGGCATGCAACCAATCCATACCCAAAATGACATCAAATAGTTTCTATATACCATATTTGCAACCACTGATTCACCTTCCAGGGTAGTTACCATAACTGGTTCATTTAGGAAATCGGGATAAATATGAAACATGCTATTTATCAAAAGGGTAACAAAAGATAATGTAGCACTCGGGTCAAGTAAAGCATAAAAATCAAAGAACCACCACATCGGAGGAAGTGTCGTGCTCACCACTAGAGCGGAGAACGTAGAAGTGATTTTCTTCAAAGCATCAACATTAGAACCACTTGCTTGAGATTGACCACTACCCTTTTCTTGATCTTTCAAGTTTGGGAAATTTTCACCTTGTGGCAACTTAACATAACTAAAGCAAATGTCCGTCCCAATGACACCCTATCATCACGATCCGTAGGGATCTTGTAAGGAACTTTATTAGAAAACCTTTTTTTGAACCTAGGCTTGTCTTGGATATCAAGCATACACATTGAAGAACCACCATGAAAAGACATTTCCCTATTTGAATCTCTACTCTTCCTCTTAACCCTTGTCTCCTCAAGCTGTTGAGTATGCACCCATGAGACATGAAATGTTCATATTATCATGTAGCATAGTTGAACAAAGTTCTTCTTTCAAGTCACCGGACACTCCTGTCACAAAGTGGCTCATCTCATTCGTACGATCAGAAACCAAAGAAAGAGAATACTTTGAGAGCTTAGTAAATTTCAAAGTGTAGTCAAGTACACTCGTACCTCCTTGACGATTGTTGATGAATTTTTCCACTTTGCCTTTTATATTTATCCTAGGAGAGTAACTATAAATAAAAGCCTTCTTAAAAATCTCCGATGTCACCGGACCACCCCTCAATGTCCTATTCTATCTACATTGGATGTACCAAGTTTGCGCCAGGTCCTTGAGTTGGTAGGTGGCTAACTAAGCCTTTTCACTAGTAGTCAACCCCATGACAAAGAGGATTTTGTAGGTTCCATCAATGAAATATTGGGGGTCTTCCTCCACTTTGGACCCATATAAAGTAGGGGGATTCATCCTTCTTAAATCCCTCAAATGGGAGGGCATGATGCTAACATGTTTGTTTTCTCGGAGTACCATCTCTAAATTAACTTGGGCGTCATGACTTGAGCATAAGTAGTAACAACTTGTTCTTCAATAGTAATGTCTTGGGCCATTTGGAGAAACATTGTCTTTATATCCCCGTCTGTCATGATTGCAGGATTGGCCGAAACTTGTATATCAATAGCAATTTCCTCTTGAGGAAGAAATTTTTTGTCATGTGCCCACACAGTAGCAATTCCTTCTTCGAACCTTCTTGCATATGTTTTTCGAGTATTAATACCCATAACCACAATAAAAGGTGTAGGCGAAAGCACGCATAAACTAAACTCTAGAGGCACGACATTGGATTTCCAAGAAAATGAGAATTTCCTAAGAATCGTATAGCTTCTAACTCATACGTGTGGCGCACTCAACAACAATTAATAAGAACCTATACAGATGTTGTTTAATGAGATATCAATCCTAATGATATTCAGCCTCATGCTTTGATACTACGTTTTTCACATTGTGGGAGCACCCCCTAGAAGTAACAAATGTCGTCGTCCTCGAAGAGGAATAGGATTAACCTCTTAGCGTGCGTCATTACATTTCATAGGTTGAATTAGCAGAAAGTTTAAAACTTTTGATTTACTTCTACATTCATGTTTACTTAGAGCACTCACTTAGACATGATATATGCATATCAAGTATGCATAGACCTTTCATATAAGAAAAATACATAGTCTTCTACTTTTATGGAACACACACACACACACATACACACACAGTCTTAAAATTGATGTCTCATATTAAACAATCTAAACAAGAGTATAACAATTGGTCATATCCCATATATCAAAACAAATAAAGCTACATATAGGCTATACAATCATAGTACTCAAATGAAAGTGAATGAACAAAGTGTATTTAAGACTAATAAACATCCAATGCTAGAAAGTCGTGCTTTTCTCGAAAAGTGAGGACCTACCAAGTACTTGGGGAATATTCAAGTAGTCTTCAAAGGCTTTCTATAAGCTCAACAGCCAAACCCTAAATTTTATTGTAAACAATAAACATGTGTTAGTACACACTTTTACTAAGTATGAGTTATGGACATACAATAATTGAAATTATTCTAAAGAGGACATTTGTTCAAAACATGCGAATTTACTTTGAAAAGCCTTATGCACATCCAAAAACTTATATGATCTAATGGTTTCATAAATCTTAGGTCAAGACTATATAGAACACAGGTCCACCATCATCATGTATAGTCAAGTAAACATATAAAGAGTTCATAACATCATAATATATTCAACCAATAACCCATCGTTTAGCCTACACAATCAAGTAAACTAAATAAAGGACAACAAGCAATACAAAGATCAACAATACATAATATCAATAATAGTTATTATCATATTTATCAATATAGACTAGTATCATGTTCATGAACTAAACTAACATCATATAGGAGCATCAACATGTATATTAAACATATACATAACATATATATTATAAAACACAAAAATAACATCCTGAGGCTTCCCTCAAGGCAAAGTAGTACAAGACATATGCAGAGTATCATACCCCTTTCTAGGCTAAGTCAAACCTCTTAAGTCACCCTGGTTAGTGTTTACTTGATTACTTCAATTTACTTTAAGGAACACTTTCTTTAACTGACATAGACCACCAAGAGCTAAGTGTGGAATATGTTGTTGTAAAACTACACACAGATAGAAGGTGGTATATCGGCCAAAGTAGAATCAAACATGTACATAATATCTAGGTTGATCCACTAGCTAGTATTCCTATGGTGGTAAAATAGTTTATGGAGCTTGGGGGCTGTCTTGGAAATATCACTCTATGCCCTTTTTGGGCTATATGACTATCCACCGGTTAGGTCTATGGTGCACCCTATCTTCCCTCCTTGGGAAGGTATCACCCCTCATCTTCAAGTTCACTCTGTGCTAAGCTAGTGTTCTTTTTGAAATATCTTTCATTAATAATCATAACTTAGTTTAGGTCATAATGGTCTAACAACCCCTTGTATAGTCATGGTCATTAGCTCAATATGTATTGAATGAGAATTTTCCTTTCATTACAACCCTTCATTTATGAGATTCGCACATTATCATCATCGTATCATAGTAAGGCACATAGGTAATTCATAACCAATCTTATATTTCATCCTAAGCTTAATCTCACAACAATATAGTCAAGACATTTCAATTAAACATCATATTAACACCTACTTAGGCTAATCATAAGACATGTTTCAATTGAACTACAACATCAATCACAACCCATCATAATTGAAGTAAAGGTTAGTATCATAAAGACTTACCATATACCAACCAAATATCATTGAATAATATGTGTACTAGCATAATTCAATAGCAATAAACCCAAAAACTTAGTGAATTGCATCATCACTATTCAATTTACCTTCAATTCATAACCTAGGGTTTGGGGAAAAGGGCTAATCACGAATTCTTAAAAAGATAGATTCAATTCCAACAACACATCACCCTAGGCGGTCCATAAATGGATTAGAATAGATAAAAACAAGTCTAAAAATTAATATGCTCATCAATTCCAATAAGTTTAAAAACAAGATCCAAGATTCAGGGAATTTGGGGAAAAGGACTTGATCTACTTGAAACTGAATCAATTAACATCAACTAACAAACAATCTACACTCAATTATCTATAGGAAATCACAATTAATCATAATCAACCGTCAATATGAAGTTTAGAAGAAAACCCATTAGAAAAGAAAAAACCTTTAAATTGGGTGTGTTACAAACTAACTTTTAGAGGACCTCTTGGGAATGAAATTCAAAGAGTGAAGAATCCATACTTTAATGAAGATTAATACACAAAAAATCAAGTCGAATTTCAGGGAAATTGGTCTTCTTTTTCAAGCTTTGCTCCTTCAATGGAGGTCGAATAGAGAGAGAAAGTAGAGAGGTGAGAGCTTTTGAGTTTTAATTTGGGTATTTGATTTAAGTTAGTGAATGTGAGAAAAAACTGAATTAAAATAAATATATAGACCTCACATGAATTACCCAAAAGACCCCCTAACTTAAGTTTACCCTTTTATGAAGTCACACTTTAATTAAAATTTTCGAATTTTATCGAGGAACAAGTCCGCGATGCGGAGCTTCTTTCGCATGGTTTTATAAATTAATTTCCGAGACAGTGGATTCCACGAGCTGCCCTCGACAGAAACTTGAATTTTAATTAAAGGCAACCAAAGTCTGCGACGCAGAATACTTTCTGCCAAATGTATTTGCTACATCTTCGGCAGCTTCCCAAAAGTTTTGGGTCCTTTCAGGATCCATAAGGCGGCCCTTTTTGGGGGGTTGCACCTGCACGTTTCCACCCTATATACATGGTTTTTACCTATTTATATTCATTTTACATGTTTAAGAATTCATACAACACCGCTAAACCTATCCGAACTTAAGGACATTTTATTAGTTAAATTAGATTGCTTTCGAATGTCTTGGACGTTTCTTGGCATATTGACTCTAAAACTTCCCAGATGGTTTATAGTAATTATTTTAGGTATAAAAACAGTTCTTCTAACCTTATATAAACTTGTGAGGCTCTAGCTAAGGTCTTGGACTTTTGAAGTCTTATGATCCTGCTCTTTTTCATATTTTAATTTCTTGAGTGTATATTTAAGATCCAAAATTTGTGAATCAAATTATAAGTAGCTAAATCCGTTTATTCTAGAGTTGTATCTACTGTTAATTGTTTAGTATCAAATCTATAGAACAAGTTTGGTTTATCAATAAAAGTTATTACTTTTTCTTAAAGTTACTATTTTATTGTTTCAACACCATTTGAATTAAACTATTATATTTTCTTTAACTCGGGAGACGAATTGAGAGGTCTGGAGTTTAATAAAAGAAGAATGGTAAATTTTTTCCCAAACATGATATTGATTTGTATATAATATAGAGATACACTTACTTATGATGCTTGGTATTTAAATAAAATGAAAACTTAATTCTTTGTAGTTACATTAACGTATCTCCGCTAAACGATGTAGTTAGATTGTCAATTGTTGTAGATTCTTAGAGCTTTGGAAATCATAATCATAATATTAATCTTGTGAATCAGTAATTTGAAAACCATTTAAGTTTACCTGTTAAAGATACTACGCATAAATTCTTATTTAAGATACAACCCTTACATTTCCAAAATCATAAATATTACTCAAACTGATACCGAATCCATATTAGTAAATTTTGTTAATGTTATTATTGTAATATTTAGTTTAAAAGTACAATAAAACTCTCTCCACATGCTTGAACTAAATTGTAGTTACAAGTAAAATTAAATATGTTCTTATCAAAAATCATTTGGGTTCGATAATCCGGATCTTAAGAGTCATTATATTACCTGTGTGATCATGTACACTTGCATGTGCATTTGGAAGAAACATTGTATCTTGTAGGAGATAAGTAAAGAAGGCTAATGCAGTACTATAAAATACTAGTTGCAATTGTTTTTGATGGAATTTTGTTGTTGTCAAATCGCACACACAAGTGCACGTGATAGTATAAGCAATAGAGTGTCTCTTTTTGACAGCCAAGTTTTGTACCCACAGGGACTTACGATTAGGATTTATCAGTTAATCTAACTTGCATATCCACACAAATATAATTTGCAGATTTCAAGAGTTATTTATTATCTACTTCTAACCTAAAATGAAATTTAACTAATATGATTAAATTTTATGGGTTTCAAAGAATTACTTGGGGAACGATCCAGGAATGCAGCTTTTATCAGGAATAAAGAAACAAATATAATTTCAATGGTTTATTATTAACTGTCAAAACACAGAATCACAGGTTAGATGTATGATCACGGTCTCCCGACCTCTAATTCCCTATAATACTTAACACTCTAAGTACATAATTGAGCGGGGATAAAGTGATTCAATACTGAGCATTAAGCTATCTTCCAGTATGGTTACCAAAAAAATGTCTCCAGGTTTATCCCTATCGTAGAATCAAATCAACCATAGCTATTTTGACTTCAACAAGACCCCTATTCCCCACGTTTTATCCCCTTATTCCTATCCCGATTTCACTTCGTACAATATAATTATTTCTATGCTAATCAGGCATGAAATATAAAAATAAGAAAATAAGAGAGATTCAAGTGATAGTCAACAAAAAGCCCAAAATTAAAAAAAATTACATTCATCCTGTAGCCAGAACCCTAGAACTAGGGTATTTAGTCACTCATAATCCCCAAATCAATCAAACAATGGTTATGAATCATAACAATGATTGAAGGGAAACGACACTAATAAATAACCCTAAAAGCTCCAAAAGACGTCTTCTAAGTCGCCCTCTTTCAAAATCTGAAACAGAATAATAAATAAAATATAATAAAACATTATTTATACTAATAGGTGAAACAACCAATTCTACGCCTCAGGTGCGGGACACGGATGCCTTCCAAATTCTCGTTCAAGACTTGTTACCCATTAAGAGTCGCGTGAGCAACAGGGCATTCTGTCCCAAATTTAATTTTCCGTACAAATATTACAGTCCTTCTCAGCGACGTGGAGGCAGCATGCAAATGCCTTGACACTTTTTCTTTAGCTTCTTCCTTACTCTCTGTTGACTCGAATCTTTGGATTTCTTCATTTGTCCCGTATTGCGCACATTTATCTCATTAAACTTATCTACACAACTAATCATGTTTTTTAGCTCATAAATACACAACTTAATTAATACGACTCTAAACACATACATATAGAATTGAAACTATGCACAAGTGTGGACATACTTAGCCTTATTGGAGTATAAATATGCCAAAGATGAAATTTATACTTAAATAAAATACTATTTGATCAATTACACATTTTAATGCTACTTTATATTTATTCGCAACCTTCACTTATGTTATTTTGCCTCTTTTTTCTTATTTATTATTACTCATTTATCATTTTTTGGGAACTCAACAACAACCACCCTTTTCTTAGAGATTTCTCACTACTTTAGGTGCACATTGACCTTTTTAGGGAGAGGGCCATCATCGAGGTATATTACTAAGTTAGCAACCTTCAAATCGGATTTCCCTTTGTTCGAGTTCACAATGTCCTATGGAATAGGGCCAACTCATATTTCTACTTCTGATGCATTGCTTTACCTTTTCTTTAACTCTTCCCCGACAACCACTCATTCTCACCCTATCTACTTTTTCCTTTGCTTCTACCTTTTATCCTGACATAGTGCATTAGGGGTTGAGATTATACTATGGTATCAATGAAAGGTATTGGCTGATCATGTGGGTTAGAACAAATTCAAGGCAAAAAAAAAAAAACTCAATTGGGCTCGACTAGGGATATTACTTCGAAATAGGGTCAACCATCTTCAAAGGAATGCATGTTGTCATCTCTCAAGCAAAATAATACTTAAATTTCACTTCAATAATAACCTCAAGAAGTTCTTGACACAGAAACATGTCATGTATATCATAGAAAAGTTCACCCCTCATAGCACAAGTTGTATTCGGAAAGGATCAATTTCAGTACAAAATCATGTTTCGCAAAAGATTCAATAAATCTTAAGTTTCACGTTTAAATCACACACAAACATGTCACTGCATTTATACATCACTTCAATCATGATTTTGATAAAATTTCTTTTCAAAGAATTACAACTTCGGCACAACCCAACCTAAGACTCAAATTAAGAAATTGCCCTTATGACGGTTGTCATCCATCTATCATTGGGAAACTTGACTAAATCTATTACTACAAACTAAATACTATTAAAAAAATCTTTTTGTATTTTTGCTGGCTTCAAACGGATTATTGATGGTGAAAGAACCGAAAACAATTACCAAAGAACAAAAAATCAAAATAAAACAAAAACACTATTCCAACATACAATATGTCAAATCAGATTTGTTGTTCACACCCCTACCCACACTTGTACAATAGCAGTGCCCTTAGTGCATTTCAAAAATTAAATAAAGTTTGAACAGCAAGGTAAAGTAGCTCTCTTATAAATATTCTATATCATTGCCATCTACCTCGTCGCCTACTTGGGCTGGGTCAATCTCCTCCTCAGAATCGAAGTCCACATCGGAGCCCGTGTGCAGGTTCTCCTCATTAATTGAGATGTCATTCTTAATAGGCTCCCAAAAATCAGGACAAATTCCAAAAAGTTCTTTTGCATCCTCATTCAGTGGGTGTCGCGTGTGCGCCTCTCCAGTCTATGGTCAGTAGAAGACCTACCACCAATTGTTTATCGGAGCATCTCTCGGCCATACATTATTTCCTTGATTAAATCATCCTAAATTCCTATGATGTTGAAAAGTGGTGAGAATTTGTCCTAAATTAGTGTCAGGACCCTTTGTACGGGTAATATTGATTGTTGTTGGGTATAATGGAGCCATGCAATCCATGTTCTTCTTCAAGACCCTTGCAAGACAACTTATTTTTGTGATGAGACCACCGACATCATACTTGTTCCCCTTGTGGACACGATACTTCGACATCGTTGATTTAATGATGTCTCCTATGTTGAGATTTATATCCGTCATCTATGCATACAATAAACACACATAATCTAGAATGATGTATGTGTAATGTAAGCGTGGTACTAGATAGTTCATCACTACCTTTAACCACGCTGTGAGTCTAAATGATGTAAGAATATGAAAGATATTTGTGATATCTCTTCCTATTGTATTATTTTTCCACTAGGCAATGGACTTCGGTCCATATAGTAAATGTCATATGGCTAGGTGGGGGGACCTGATATTCAGCCTAGTCAATACCAAAATATAAATGTTCTCCACAGTACGCAGAATATCATTGATTCTCGTGGGTGTAATAGGGACATTCTTACCTCAGACAATAAAATAATGAGCGCGGGTTTTCGGCACCCATTTGTCATAGAACTCACATATTATGCTGAGGTTGCATTCATCTGGCTGAACAGATTATAAATCCATTATAAGCGCTCTTGTCCTCATAGAGATAAGCAGGAACTCACGAGCTAGGCTATCCCAGTTAATGCGGACATTGGAGAATTAAGAAGCCTCAGTATGCTTCTTGCACCAACTTTTTCCTTCCTTCAACACGACCTTTTCTATTTATCCCTTGGTTTTCCCTTTAGGAATTGGAGGTACTATTGGTACATTTCCGCTTCTTAGCCAGTTCCTTTGGGATGACTAAGCAACAGGTTTGCCAGGACGCTGTGATGTAGACATGGTACCTACAAGATATATCGAAGTGTAACCCCAAGTGCAACATCAAAAATAAATATATGGGTGGTGTGTGCAATACCCCACACTTAGTCCCGAGTAATTCTAACTTTGGTACTCAGCGTCCCCAACAAGTTAATGCATAACATATTTAAGCAGGCACCAGGTTCGTCAACTGGGATCAACCACACATAGAAATAGGTAAAAATTACCTATATACACATCTTTATTTTCCTTATTTTCCATAATTCCGTTCTATTTAAAAATATTTCTTAAATCCTTTATTTTCCCAATTCTAAGTTAACATATACATTTCACCTAACAAAACAAACACATGTTTCCTTTCCTATTTTTGCTCCATAAATCTCTCCTTTATTTCACTCCCTTAATATGATCCTCAATACTAATTTGAATTTTAAAAGGTTTCTCTCTCTAGTTAAAATAAATTTCAAATCACGTTTTCATCTACTCCATTCGTATGTTCTTCAATTTGCTTTGAAGTTTTTATTTTCTTCAACTTACATTTAATAAATTAATTTCAACTAAGATTAACAATGCTAGTGCTTATGAGAACGACGTCCTTTCTAATTAATTCTCTGTCATTACTGATTACAATCCCTAATAAAAGTCTTTTTTTTCCATCGAGGTGAATTTTTCTAATTTATTTTAGGTATGGGTGTGTTTGAATATTCTTCCAATGGTACAAGAGCGATAGAAAGGAGTGATCGTCAATTAAAGATAAAAAATATTAATTAATCAAGTTTTAATGAGTATTATATATACAATTTTTACAGATGTTTGGTATTTTCCTTTGTTAGTTGTTTTTAAAATCTGACATATTGATGAAAAAGTGTTGTTCTCGTATTTAAATGTATAATAAGTTAAATCATTATATAGAAACGTAAAACTCTAATTTTGTTCTCATTTTGAATAGGTGTTATGAATATATGAAGTTATAAAGTTCACAATCTAGAAAAGGCTATAGTTTGTAGAGTGTGGTATCATATATAATATAATTATACAGGATACATATGTGAAGTTCAATTCATATTTTACATAATTTTTTGACACGTTAACACTTTATGAAGTTGTAATGAGTATCTATATCAAATAAACAATTAAAATACTTTATATTTGCTATTATGTATCATATACTTAAATTTTGATATCAAATTCCAAAATTTGTTTAAATGTATCACATGCACATTTATGTTAACATTACAGTTTACTGATTTTACTGTTTCTCATTTTGTTTAGATTATCTGCGTACATGATAGGCAATCCTATTGTAAAAAATGGCACTAAATAGGCGAATATGTAAGTTAAAATGAGAATTCACCACGGCCTAAGTGTGAATTCACAAAACTACCTCAAGACGATTTGGTTAATGTTGAATAAAGATTATCTAAGCAGTTGTTAGACATTTTTTACTATGTTATTGATACATTAACTCTAGTTTTAGAGTTTTTTATAAATTGTTTTAATATACTTGCACTCAAGTTTTAGAGTATATGTAACAATTATTAATTTGACTTTAACTTTCATAATTTTTAGTTGTTATTTACTGTACGAAGTGTCATGCACATTTGACTTATATAAAGTAAAACAAAATTTTGATAAAATGAAGTATAAGATAAATTAATACATAAACACGTAATATTATTTCTTCTATTAGTTTTTGTTAACTGTTGATACATTTTTACACATAACCAATGTAATGTCATTTATAAATTCATTAGTTTTCTCTTAATTCATTCATGCATCTAATGGAAAAATTAATTCTTATGTACTGTGATACATTTTCTTTCCTTTTACATACTACTTTTCGCAATCTTATTGTATCATATACATTTTCTACTAGACCAAATAAAAAAATTTCATGAATCAAAGACGTTATAATAACAACATACTGAGTCACCTCTATAATATTCCATTACATATACATCAAACTAGAACAAGTTGAAATCAATAATGAGTAGTGATTTATATGTGCATATTCAAATTCAGAAATAAGAAAAAAATTCACATATGTCTGATAGTTCATATTCACAGTATAGTAAGTAACACATCTGCAAACTCATAACATATATATGAAAGTTTAAATATATCAAGTTATAATAAGTAATGTATCATAACTTATCCAATATAAAATTTAATAAATGTAAAATAATTATTAAATCACATGAATATGTGTTGCATATTTATTGTTATCATATCTTTAACTCAAAAATTGAAGTTATCGCAAATAAAAATAACTATTTTTGCCCAAGTTATTTATAAAATAACAACTTTCAGTTACCTTCATATTTGATATCTGCCACCACACAATTAAAGAAACCACCAATAAAAAAATAAACATACAAATAAAGTTGAAAACGAATAAATAAGCCACGTCTTTACAAATAATATAGAAGTCATCTAATCTTCATGTTGCTAATTAGCTAACTAGACTTCATACACTCGCATAACGAACAAGAACTAGAGAAGAAACAAATAAAAAAAAAATGTCATCATCTCCGAAATAGATATAATATTGTTATATTATAAAAATATAAGTAGTCCCACAGCCAAAATTATGATTTAAAAACATAGGCCTCCAATTCATTTGTACCTCAACTAAAGATGGATGAAATGCTTGTTGAACTATTCTTTTTCTGTAACATGAAAAACAAGTTGAAAATTTAGTAATCCTTCAGTTACTTGGGACATCAACAATATCCATCTTCAAAAAGTACTTCATGGGGATCTTCTCAATACCTCGTCTTCACCTACCCTCAACATTTTTTCCTCCCCTATTATACCTAATATTTGAATGTTGATAGTGAGATCTATGTAGAATTCGAAGAACTCAAAAACTATGGTCTTCAATTTTTTTCATTCGAAAGTGTCAGTAAAAATTCAAAATATTCATTATGTATATTACCAAATTTTCAACAAAAAATTTTTGAATCGTACCTGAGAGTTCTTCGTTGAAATAGAGACAAATGTGAACATGGATTATTTTTTATGAATTGATCTGTTATTTTAGGATATACGTATCTCTGATTGGCAAAGTAAAAAGGAACTGAACAACATAAATTATGGAATTTTAATTAGACTATCTATTATTTTCCCCTTTTTTAAGCTTAATAATCATATATATATATATATATATATATATATATATATATATATATATATATATATATATATATATGTAACATAATTAATGTATGTGGAATAAATCAATTACGTATCCGAATGACTAATATTTTAATGGGTTTTTGGAAAATGAAAAAGAGTAGGGATAAGATGTAATTTATATTTTATACTATGGGATTTATGTAAATTATACAAATAAATAATGCCCAAGCAATCAGTTAGGCATTGCTTCTCAAAAATCCACCTACACCAATGACCCAAGAATGCATGTAATCTCCAAGAAACTACCAACCATGCACACTTTAAGCACCTCATTTTGTGTCCACTAAAAACATCAATACTAGTAAGGAATGGAATCTCTTCTCAGAATTTGAGAATCAAACAGTTACAAGAAGGAGGACTATATTCTTGTGCAACTACAGTTTTACTCATGACTTAAAACTAGCAATCATACTTACATGATGCCACAAATATAATCATCCTAATAAACACAACAAACCACATTGTATGTTCCTACTCAAGAATTCAAAACACAATTAGCATATCCACCTTGTATTTCGGCATAGAAACATATTATTTCAGATCACCCACATAATAAAACACAAATAATTCATTGTCCAAATTTAGACCTTATATATCCACAACTTACCCTAATCAATAATTTCAATTTAACCAACAACAACAAAATGAGTGTGGCCTACTCAAGATGTCAAAACACATGTGATTTCTCATGAAATAATCAGTATTATAGAAAAAATTCATACCCACACCCCTAAAATATATTAAATCAAAAAACTATGTGCTTTTAACTTCATCCACGCTCACAATACAAAAACATAATAAAAAAACATCTTTGGTGATGGACAATTGAAGAAAAACGAAGGTGATGAACCCCACATGCTGCACGACAAGCAAAGAGGAGGAGAAATTGTTAGGGAGAGAGTAAAGGGGAAAAATAATTAGAAAATTAGGGAAAGAATGATGGAAAATAGGGTAAAATTGAGCATTAAGAGGGTAGGGAAAGGTTTGAGTCGGGTTATTTCCTATTAGAAATGGGTAAAACCCATTTAATTATATCAAAGTGGAAAAAATTACTCGGGCACACGACGCGGGGCTTACACAGTTTCTTCTGGTATTTTAATTCAAGTTGACCCAAAATTTTAACCTACTCGTGCGACACCTGTTTTTATTGATGTAAAACTAATTTACTATCAAACTCTAATTTTGACGCCCTTTTGTGATGCGAGAGCTGCACAATGCTCTTTGCCCCAAATAAGAATTTCACGTCGAATTTTTAAACATACCAGCGCGACGCGAGCTTGTCACTTAGATACCTTGAACATGAAATACAAGACTCCTTTGCATTTTCAACAAACAACTCCTTAGTCGAAACACGATGGGTTCCCTCCCACCCAGCTCCATAGTTTAGTCGTGACAGGATTTAGGTTTCCTCCCATCCAACTCGTAGTTTTTGTCGTGACACGATTTATTTTTTATTATTTTATGCATGTATTTTTTCTTTTTTTTAGAACAATTCTTAAGATCTAAAATTAAACAAACAAAATAATTAAATCCTAACTATTATAATGGTTGATGGGTCGCCTCCCATTAAGTGGCTGATTTAACATAACGGTACGCCTGTCTCAAGACCTACTCGTTGTCCAATGTTAGCCCTTCAAGCTATCCACATCCTTAAAAAAGTAGTGTTGGACTCATTTACCATTAATGAGGAAAATAGAGTTATTATGCTCGTTTCACAATTCCACAACACCATATTGCGTCATTCTCACCACCTCAAATGGAACACTCCATTTAGACAAATGTTTTGTTGGAAACAACATCAAATCTAGAATTGAACAGCAACAATAATTGACCAGGATAAAAGGTGTGTGACACAATGTTCTTCTCAACCCACCCTTTGGTCTTATATTTATATAGATTCACTTTTCATACGCATGTAGCATAAACTTCTTTAGTTCATGCAATTGTGTGATCCTTTTTCTACCCGCTAACTCCACATCTAGATTCAACATCTTAATAGCCCAATACGTTGTATGTTCTAAGTAAGACAGAAAGTGAGAAGCTTTTTCAAACACCATTAGATATGGAGAAGTTCCTATCGGTGTTTTGTAAGAATTCTGATATGCCCATTAGGAATCATCAAGATTTTCAGCCAAATCTTTTCTTTAGACATTGATAATATTTTGGAGGATCTGCTTAACCACTATGTTTGATACATAAACCTTCCCACTAGTTTGGAATGATATGATGTAGACATTTTGCACCTTGTCCCATGGTTAGCTAAAAGACTTCTCATTGAGTTATTGATAAAGTGCGTACGACCATCACTGATTATGGCCCTTGATGTCGCAAACCTACTGAAGATGTGCTTTCAGATGAATTTGATTACAACTTTTGCATCATTTGTTTGTAATGAAACAACCTCTGTCCACTAGGATACATAGTCCACAATAAGTATTATATATTGATTACCTTGGGACGATGAGAAAGGTCCCACGAAGTCTATCCCCCACATGTCAAAGATCTCACCTCTAATATGATATTCAACAGCAACTCATGCCTCCTTTAAATGGTGCCAATTCTCTTGCACTGATCACAATATTTCACAAACAAAGTAGCATCATTAAATAAGATATGCCAAAAGAAACCAAATTGCAATACCTAATGTGCAGTTATATCGCCTCCATGATTTCCAACATATGATGACGCGTGGACTCTCAAACTTTGTGACGCCTCCTGCTTAACTATACACCTTCTTATCATATTATCCGACCCTTGGTTGAACAAATAGGGCTCATCCCATTTAAAGAAGCGTGCATCATACTTCAATTTCTGATTTAGGTGTGTTCATGCCCCAAGTGAAATTAAACCACTCACCTGAATGTTCACAATATTTTCATACCACGGTATCCGGAGCAAGCAACTGCTCACCAGGAAACTCTTAACAAGTATGTCCGTGATTTTTCATGTGCAAAAACAAGTCTTCAGATTGGGACATATGATATGTTATTTGGTTCTCTGTTCCCTTCTTATCTTTGATTTCTAGATCAAACTGTTACAGTAATAGGATCCGCCTAATCAACCTAGGTTTGGAATTCTTCTTGTTGAATAAGTATCAAATAACCACATGATCATTTTAGACTATCACTTTTGTTCACACCAAATGTGATCTAAATTTGTCAAACGCACATACCGAGGCCAACATCTTCTTCTCAATCAGTCTACAGTTATATCGGTTGCATCAAGGGTTTTGCTTGAATAATAGATAAAGTGGATCACCTAGTCTTTTCTCTATCCAAGAATTGTCCTTACTGCAATATCACAAACATCATACATCACCTCGAAAATAAGCTCCCAGTATGGAGTAGTAAGAATCAAAGATTCTATCAACTTTTGCTTGAACAATTCAGACGAATGCAAGTATTTCTCATCATACAGAATCTTCATCTCTGCACATAGGTCTTGCAATTTTAGAGAAGTCCTTCAAGAACCTCCCATAAAATCCAGCATGGCCAAGGAAGATACAGACTTCCTTCATAGATATTGGATATGGAAACTTCTCAATCACTTCAACCTTCGCTTTGTCGACTTCAAGTCCACCTTCAGAGATTTTTTGACCAAAGACAATGCCTTAACTAACCAAAATGTGGCACTTCAACTAGTTAAGCACCATATTAGTGTCCTCACACCTAGCAAGGACTCTTTCAAGGTTATTAGGAATAGATAAAAATACTCAGCATACATCGAGAAGTCATCCACGAACACTTCAACAAAGTCTTCCACAATATCATGAAAGATTGCCATCATTCAACTCTGAAATGTAACCGCATCACTCTACAATTCAAATGGAATACGTTTGAATGCATATGTTCAATATGGAGAAGTGAATGTGGTCTTCTCCTGATCCTCGGGTGCATTTTCTATTTGACTATACCCTGAATACTCATCATGGAAACAATAATGCTCATGTCCAACCAACTTATTTAGCATTTTATCAATGAAATGTATCAGATAGAGGCCCTTGCTAGGGCTATATTATACCCTGAATATGATGTAGACATTTTGTGCCTCGTTCCATACTTGGGTAATAGAATTTTTACTGAGTTATTGATTTAGTTAGCACGACCATCACTGATTATGGCCCTCGGTGTCACACCCCGAGCTACCCTGGATACGCGGACACGAAACCTAGGACCACAATTTATCCCAAGCTAACCGTGTTGGTAAGATCATGAGCATACTAAAGATTATAAACTGAAAGCGGAGAAGCTAAATCATAATTTATACTAAAATATGGGGAATACCCATGCTGTATAACTGAGATAAATGAAATATTGATTAGCTTCATATAAAGAAGTTATTAACTCAATAATAAGCTGAAATTAACTATGTCTTAAAATAGCCTTTAAACTGACTAAAAATGTTGGGACATACCCCAACTAAGTTTAGCAAAACTGAAACTAA
Source organism: Solanum peruvianum (assembly GCA_027705065.1). Lineage (NCBI taxonomy): Eukaryota > Viridiplantae > Streptophyta > Magnoliopsida > Solanales > Solanaceae > Solanum > Solanum peruvianum. Next base: position 48,352,632 of record JAKWJD010001761.1, read on the forward strand.
AAGACTAAATACTGAAACGAAAATCATGAATATTTACCTACGAGAAGGAAGACTCACCACTAAATCTGCTGAACCGGAGATCGCATATCGATCTAAGCGTGATCTGGATGCTGAAAACCTGAACCTACGTCACGGGAATATGTAACACATGTATGCCTCAGTACTTGAAGGTACTGAGCATGTATGATAGAGTAAAGCTTAAACAAAACATAACTGAACAAGCACAAAAGCAAGTATAATAATATGAACATGATATACTAAATCTTGAGCTAACCGGATGCAATGAGCAATTTATAACATGCTGAAACTGAATACTAGATATACTGATAAATGGTCCATGTAGGATTTTGACTTAACTGTAGGAGCTGCTAATAACCGATAATAAAACCACATGAGTTAAATGTGGAGTCCGATATATACGCCCCACCGAGAGGACCTAATATACGCTAACAAAGGTATAAAGGCATATTGGCGTAATCACTAGACTGATTCCCACATTGGGGATTTACAACCTACTAGGCTAGTAGTTGTGATACTATTGGGTACGCTTAACCCTAGTCCAACTCGATTTTATGTTACTCCCAATGAATTATGTAAACTATATAATTATCACGGATTTTCCGTAAATACTGGATAGCTAGAAATTGAACATGCCAACTTAGAATGTAACATTTAATTTGATAATGATTCATTAAAAACAGAAGCATGTATAATTGCATAACTCAAATATCTGACCTAGCATGTGTAATTCAAGAAATAAAGAAATACAAAGCTAGGGATTTGAAATTAATGCGTTAATCTGAGTAATAAAAAGATAATCTGAGTAATAACAGGATAAGCTAAAATTCTAGGAACCCTAGGTTTTATAATGATAAGAGAATCAAGAGCTGACTAAAAACTAGAGACTAAATGGGTGAAAGGAACCCACCAGTGAAATCCCAAATACATGGTGATGAAATCCAAGAAAAATATTCATATTTCGAGTTTGGAACAGAGGGAATATTGATGTGTTCTTCAAGTAGGGTTCTTGACCATTTTCTCCTTTCTTTCTTCTAACTTTCTATGTTTTTATTTAATGATTTGACTTAAATAAATTTTAGGTATGTTTATAGTCTTAAACTAAATAAAATCTAATGATTTTGTGTCAAAATGATGTATATTAGAGTTTAAACGAAGTGGGAAAAGACCAAATGACTCAGTGTTAGTTGCTGTAAGAACAAACGACGACAAGGAATGATGGTCCATTTTTTGGTTCGTAGGTTGGATCTGTTCGATAGGTCATTCATAAAGTAGGCAAAAGGTTTTACTCGGAGGTCTAACTTTAGCAAGGTTAGTGGTTATGGTAAGCTAATTCAATTATCTAGCTGTGGGTATGTCATGAAACACATAATTCATTTTTTTGTAAGAGTTAAGACCATTTAAAGTTGACCATACTGCATTTCCCCCTTAAATATCTGCATATTCCCACCTACGGACCATGGGTCAACCTATGGATCGTGCTGGTCATACGTGGCTCTTGTTAGAGAGTGGGTGAATGAGGTGTCGATTGTCAATGATGGAATATAGATCATAGGTCTGTCTGTCGATCATGACTTAACAAAATTTCCTCAACTGAAATTTTTGAGATTTTCAGACCTCATTGATGGATGTGCAGGATGGACCGTGTGTTAGTCTACGGTCTGTTGATGGCCCCGTTAGTTGCACCTCCAAATTTTTTCCGAAAATCTAGTTTTTGGTCTGTTTTGGATAATGGGTGTTACATTATCTCCCCCTTGGGAATATTCGTCCATGAATGAAGACTAAACGAGCTGGAATAGAGGGAGAGAGATGCAAACAATACTAGTAAAAACATAGAATAGAGTTTCTGACAGAATTGAGTTCTGAGAACATGCAGATACGTTTAAAATGCAAGTACAAATTGAGGGAACATGATTCTAAGACAGAATTTATGCATGAATAACTTTAAAACTGAAGAGGATCTATAACCTTAAGCTGGAGTGGAATCGGAAGGAAAGAGGTGAGGATACTTGGCTTTCATGGCTGCTTCTGCTTCCCATGTAGGTCCCTGTACGGACTAACTACTCTACAAAAGCTTGAGTGACGAAACATATTTGTTTCTCAACCTTTTAAACTGACGATCAAGAATCTCAACAGGTACACCCTCATAAGAAACATTATCTTTCACCGCCATACTCTCTAATGATACTTAGAGCCCTGTTACCCACACATTTCTTTAAGATTTAGATGTGGAAGACCGGATGCGCTGCTGCTAATTATGCTAGAAACTCTAACTCATATACAACATTTCCGACCCTTTTCAAGATCTTGTAAGGGCACATAACTAGGACTCAACTTCTCTTTCTTTCCAAATCTCATCACTCCTTTCATAGGTGACACTTTCAGAAAAACACAATCATCAACTTGGATCTCTAGTTCCCTTCTCCTTAAATCTGCTTATGATTTTTTGACGACTTTAGGTTTTCTTAAGTCTATCCCTAATGACTTTCACTTTCTCCGTAGCATAAAGGATTTAATATAGCCCTAAAAAAATTACTTCATCTACTTCAAACCAACCTATAGGAGTTCTACATCTATACCCAAAGAAGGGAATGCTTGAATAGTAGTTATTGTTGTAGGCAAACTCAATAAGAGGAAGGTGATCATCCCAACTACCCTAGAAATCAATCACACAAAATCTCAACATATCATCTAGTAATTGAATGGTACGCTCTGCCTGTCCTTCCCTCTGTGGATTAAATGTTGTGCTAAGGTTAAATTGAGTACCTAGACCTTTCTGAAATGACTTCCAGAAAATAAGAGGCAAACTCAGGACCTCTATCTGAGATTATAGAAAAATGAAACCCATGAAAACTCACAATTTCATTAATGTAAAGCTTGTCATACTCTTCTGCCAAATATGTAGACTTGATCGCTAAAAAGCGAGAAGACTTCGTCATCCTATCAACTATCACCCAAATGGAGTCATGATGTCTACGAGTATGAGGTAACCCTAAAGTGGTCAAACAATTCATCAATCCTTTTATGGTATACTTATTATTGATATTGACCTTGTTGAACATTCTATTCTTAATGCACATTTTGAGAGAACAATCTTTCTTTATTACGAACAACACTGGAACATCCCATAAGGATATACTAAGCCTAATGAAGCCCTTATATAGAAGATCTTTTAACTACTTTTTCAATTCCTTAAGCTATGCTGGAGCCATTCTGTAAGGAGGAAAAGAAATAGATTAGGTATCTGGAAGGAGGTCAATTTAAAAGTTGATTTGCATCAGGGACTCCGGGAAGATCTTCTTGAAATACATCTGGAAACTCAAAAACTACTAGAACTGACTAAAGTGTTGGGGTTTCAGATCTATAATCCTTAATCCAGACTACATGATAGAGATAACCCTTAGAGATCATCTTTCTAGCCTCAAGGTAAGAAATAAATCGATATATAGGAGCTAAGATACTACCTTTCCATTCTAAGATTGGTTCATTTGGAAACTCAAAACTAACAATCCTAGTTCTACAATTGACTGAGGAATTACATGAGTGTAACCAATCCATGCCCAAAAATGACATCGAAGTCTACTATTTCTAACTCTACTAGATTTGTCGAGTTCACTTTCTGTGAGACTATGATAGAGAAATTTATGTATACCCGTCTAGCTATAACTGGGTCAGCGACTGGAGTAGAGATGGAGAAAGGTTTTGAGAGAGTTTCTGGACAGACACTGAAATGCACTGCTATGTAAGGAATTACAAAAGAAAGAGTAGCCCCCTGATCGAACAATTCAGAAACATTAAGGTCAAAGACAAGTAACGTACCATTGACTACATTAGGAGAACCTTCCTGATCATGGAGATCCTAAAGAGCATATAATCTATTCTGATAGCTAACCGCCACCTAAACCTGATGAGTAACTCTGTTGAGTCAAGCGACTTTCTGGTGCTTATAAAGTTGTAGACTCAGCTCTACTATTTCAACCTCCTTGACCCGATCGAGAAAGACAATCCCTCAACCTGTGACCAGAGTGACCAAGCCCAAAACATATTTCTTCTCCTGTTATACACTCATCGGAATTGTTCTTACCATACTTAGTGCAAGGGGGTTAAGTCTTGGTGCCTGAAACACTTCCATGAGTCTTAGAGCCTGGTGCTCTACTTTTCTAGTCATACGTGTTCTTGGAGGATGGAACACTAGCTAATGAATGGACTGGGGTGAAAACTTGTAGTTACTCTGTGAGTGTTTTCCACCACCCGAAGTTTCCTTGGAATAGTCATCGTTCCCAGTCCTAGCCTTCTTACTCTCCTTAGCCTATTCCATAAGCTTATCACCCTCAACCGTCTGAGCATAAGTCATAAGACTAGAGATGTTCATATCTATAAGTAATATAACATTTCTTCACTCATGTTTCACAAAATCTGACACTCGATACAAGAAATTATTCATCTAAGATGTGGATTAAGCAACCATGTGAGGAGCTTACTTAGAGAGTTGGATAATCTTCAGTCCATACTCTTGGACTGTCATGTTATCCTGCCATAAAGTTAATGATTCTCAGGATTTTGCTTCTCTCAATTCTATTGGTAAAAACCTATCGAGAAAAGTCTCACTAAAGCAATCCCAAGTGATAGGCTTCACCCCTATTATCTTTCTACTGAGTGTTCCAGATATAAACCACACCTTTCAATTGGTAAGATGCCAACTAAACTCAATCATTCCCAATGACTTGCATTACCTCAAAGATCTTCTTGATCTCATCCATGAAATTCTGAGGATCCTCATTCGTCTATGATCTTAAGAACTCAGGCTGATTCATCCTATCAAAGTCATGGATTCTTACTACTGCTGATCCACCAATTCAATTCACATGAGCATGAACCCGATTGTTCTAATTGTTCATACTATGAGCCAACATCTATATGGCATTCCTTAATTCAACATTGGAGTTTTTCTGAACTGCGACTAGAGGAGATGTGTTTGCGTTTCTTACATTCGCCTGCTTAGCTTTAGGTCTATGAGGAGGCATGATCTGAAACGTAGAACGTCAAATTAGAATCACATAAGATCACACCTAAAGCACAATATGAGTAACAAGAAAGTGAAGTATTTCCTAAAACACTTCATAGCCTCCCTGTTATCATATGTGGTGCACTTCACACCCATGAAAAAGTACTCTACTTTTTGAGACTTTTCACACATCCTAGAAATCCTTAACCTAGCGCTTTGATACCATGATTTTTCACGCCCCAAGATACCCCCGAGAACAAGGAACCTAGGACCACAAGTAATCCCAAGCTAACCCTGATGGCATGATCATGAGAATAATAAAGATAATAAATTGAATAATAACTTAGAAATTTGATTTGGAACATATATTTTAACTAAATCATGAAGTTCAGCTGAAATTCTAGGAAAACTATGTTTAATTATGATAAGAAAATCAAGAACTGACTGAAAACAGGGACCCCATGGGTGAAAGGAACCTACAAGTGAAATACCATATCCTGGTTATGAAATCCACCGAAAAATATTCAGATTTTGAGGCTGGAATTATGGGAATATTTTTGCGCTCTTGAGCAAGGGTTCTTGACAATTTTCTCTTTTCTTTCTTTTAATTTTCTATATTGATATTTATTTATTTGGCTTAGGTAAGTTTTAGTTATGTTTCTAGGATTAAAGTAATTAAAATATGATTATTTAGGGTCACAATGACATGTCTTAGAGTTTAAACAAAGTGGGAAAAGACTGAAAGACCCCTGGGTTAGTTGTTGTCGGACAAAACGACGACCAGAAGTGACGGTCCGTTGTTTAGTCCATAAGTTGGAACATTTTGACAGTCCTTTACTAAAACGGGCATAACTCTTTACTCGAAGGTTTATGGTCTGTCAATGGCCCCGTTTGTTGCGCCTACAGATTTTTTCTCAAAAGGTTGTTTTTGGTCTGTTTTGGTTACGGGGTGTTACACTTGGTTTCCCAAACCTTGCGAAGATGATGATTCAAATGCATTTGATTACAACTTTTGCATCATTTGTTGGTAATGCAACAACACACTTGTAGACATAGTCCACAACAAGTAGTATGTATTGATTACCTTGGGACGATGGGAAACGTCCCTTCTATCCCCCACATGTTGAAGAACTCACCTCTAATATGATGTTCAACGGGAACTCATGCCTCCTTTTAATGGTGAAAATTCTGTGGCAATGATAAAAACATTTCACAAACAAAGTAGCATCATTAAATAAAATAGGCCAAAAGAAACTAGAATGCAATACCTAATGTGCGGTTATGTTGACTCCATTATGTCCACCATATGGTAACACGTGGCATCTCTCAAACCTTTTGATGCCTCCTTCTCATGTTTACACCTTCTTTTTATATTATCTGACCCTTTCTTTAACAAATAGGTCTCATCCCATATAAATTAGTGTGCATCATTAAGTTATGTCGACTCCATTATGTCCAACATATGGTGACGCGTGGTAACTGTCAAACCTTGTGACGCCTCCTGCTCATCTTTACACCCTCTTTTCATATTATCTGACCCTTTATTGAACAAATAGGGCTCATCCCATATAAAGAAGCGTGCATCATACTTCAACTTTTGATTTTGGTGTGTTCATGCCCGAAGTGAAATTAAACGATTCACAAAAAAGTTCACGATATCTGCATACCACGGTACCTGATTAATATCAAGAGAAAGCAACTGGTCGTCAAGAAACTATTAACAAATATGTCCCTCATTTTTCATGTGCGATAATTCTATCAGTCGGGACATATGATAAATTATTTGGTTCTCTGTTTCCTTCCAATCTCTGCTTTGCAGATCAAACACTTGGAGTAATAGGATCTACCTAATCAACCGAGGTTTGGCATTCTTCTTGTTAAATAAGTATACAAAAACCACATGATCAATTTAGACTTTCACTTTTGTTCACACCAAATATGATCTTAATTTGTCAAACGCATACACAAAGGCCAACATCTTCCTTTCACTCAGACTATAGTTTGATTTGTTGCATCAAGTGTTTTTCCAGATAGTAGATGGAGTTTAACACCTTGTATTTTCTCTCTCAAAGAAATGTTCCTACTGCAATATCACCAACATCACACATCAGCTCTAAGGGAAGCTCCTAGTTTGGAGCGATAAGAATCAGAGCTTCAATCAACTTCTTCTTCAACAAATAAAAAGCATGCAAGCATTTCTTATCAAACACAAGTTTCATCTCTTTATCTAATAAGTTGCACAAAGATCTTGTAGTTTCAGAGATATCCTTCATGAACCTCCTATAATATCAAGCATGGGCAATGAAGCTCTGTACTACGTTCACCTATCATGGAGGTTGGAACTTCTCAATCACTTCCACCTTCGCTTTCTCTACCTCAACCCCATATTTTGAGACTTTTTTTCCCTAACACAATGCCTTATCTAACCAAAAACTGGATCTTCCACCAATTAAGCACAAGATTAGTGTAATCACACCTTGCAAGAACTCTGTTAAGTTTTATTAGGAAAAGATCAAAAGACTCACCATATATCGAGTAGTCGTTCATGAACAATTCAATATAGTCTTCCACTATAATATGAAAGATTGACATCATACATCTCTAGAATTTAATTGGGGCGTTCTACAAGCTAAACAGAATGCATTTAAACACATAAGTGCGATAAGGACAGGTTAAAGTGGTCTTTTCTTGTTCCTAGGGATCAGTGGATCTCTGATTATACCATAAATAATCATCAAGGAAAAAAAGTACTCATGTATAGAATACCTATGTAGAATTTCATCAATGAAATGTATCGGATAGCTGGGCCCTTCCTGGGGCTTCGTTGCATTTCCTATAGTCCATACATATCCTTTGTCTAATGAATATTGATATGGAGATTAACTTCCTATTTTCATTCTTAACCAATGTTTTCCACCTTCTCAGGTACACGCTACAGTGGATTTACACACTTGTTGTCAAATATTGGGTTCACAATCCCTAAATCCAGCCACCTGATTACTTCTTTCCTTACAACATCCTTCATCAATGGATTTTGTCTATGCATATATTGTTCACTTTCCTTGTTCCCTTCATCCATGTATATTTTGTGCATACACAGAGGGGAACTAATGTCGTGGATTTCACACATTTGTATCCTAGATATCCTTTCCTCCTTTTCTAAATTAGTAAGGCAGCCTCTATCTGTTAATCAAATAATGTTGCAGACAAAAAAACAAGTAATGTTTTATCTTAACCCTAAAATGAATACATGAGGTGTGTTGGCAGTGCTTTTAACTCCAGCATAACTGCTTCTTCAATGGAGGATGTTGGTTGAGTACCCAGTACCCTATTCAAAGGCTCCCAACGTTCTCCACCAGAAACTATCAGTAACACATCTAGGATTCACACAATTTCATTAGCCTCATCATCTCCAAACACGTCATCGCCCACTAATAATCTCTAGACGATCCTTTTCTATAATATTCATGGCTTCTGCCGCAAGATTTAACACTGCAATGGAAGACAACTCCTCATATACAAGTGCATTTTTAGGGCTTTGTGCTTTTCAAAAACCTCAAATTCATCATAAGCCCTCATAGTAAGCTGCCACCTGCCACATCTATCATCATCCTACAAGTATATGAGAAAGTTATCCCTAAGATATAAGGGACCTCCGAATTACGCTCCAAAATCAACACTACAAAGTCTACTAAAAGAATTAGAGATCCTACTTTTACAACACACCTTCCCAACACCCTAAGGTCTAGTTACAAATCTATCTGCCAACTGTAAAATTATGCTAGTTTATTTAGGACAACCCAACCCCACCTCTTATACAAAGAATTCGGCATCAAATTAATGCTCACCCCCAGATCAGACAACCCTCGTGCATGGATGCCCTGACCTATAGTAATCTTTACTGGAAAGCTACCCAGATCATTCATTTTAATGGGCAGCCTGTACTGGATTCGAAAGTTGCATTCTTCATTGAGTGCAACAGTTTCATAGTCGGTCACCCTTCTTTTATTAGACACATTCTCCTTCACATATTTTCCTATATGGGCATACCCTACAAACAATCCACCAATACAAAGTTAATGTGAAATTCTTTCAAAAGAAATATAAACTTACCAAAACATTCATCCTCCTTTTGTTTCTTGAACTATTGAGGGAATGGAGGATGTGGTCTCACTATTGGTTGCATATTTTTTCTTGTGCAAATATTTCATTCCTTTTTTGGGGCAACCTCTTTAGGTTTAGTTTCTTTGCCTCCCAAATCACTCCTCCAACGACAAGCCACATCTACTACTTACCTTGTTTAACGGTTTAGGATTTGGGTCGATATATCCAGGCAGACCTCCTTGTGAGTATGAATTCTAGGAACTAAGGAACTTCACATATTCCTTCTCTAGGTTCTATGTAGCTAAATTATTTTTCTTCTATCAGCATCTAACTAGGGTTGATATGATATTATCCATTTAAGCATCTCCTCCACACTCATGTTTCAGGATTATTGTTTGGGTTGTTCCTTCTACATCTACGGTTCGTAAAGTTGTGAATTACCTTCAGGCAGTACTAATTTTTCACTAGGGTTTGATTCAAATTTCGACCCAAAGAAAAGTTTGGGTGGTTTCCCCAACTTGGGTTATATAACCTCCTATAGTTTTCTTGGCCTCCTTATACCTGGGCATTTCCTACACAATATAAAGAGTTTGTATTAGCAGTGAATATCTATACATTATGATAACTTTCTCTTAAGATCTCACACCAAGATAGTTGTTGTTGAGCTGCATTAACTGGGAGGGTTGTTGTCCCAATATCATGCTACTGAAATATTTGCTCATCATACTCTACATTGCAGAGATCTGTGAAATTAAAATAAAAATCACATCTATTTGTAATATACTTGTAGGTTTTTGAACCACATGTTGCAATCCCCCTCCGTTCCACTCTGGATTAGCCTAAGAGATCAGGTCCAACAAGGTGTATAGTTCAACATGGGTCTTCTCTCAGGTCTTTCCTCCTGCAGCTGAATCAAGAAAAATCTTAGTGTCGGGCTCCAAACATTAGATGAAGGTATGGACAAATACATCATTAGATTGATGATTATGAGAGCAACTCATCAACATCGATTTGAACTTTTTCCAAGCTTGTTACAACTTCTCACCACCTTTCTCCCTTAAGCATAAAATGTCACTCCTCAACTTAGCCGTTTTTCTAGATGGAATGAATCAAATGAGTAACTTATTTGCTATGTCCGGGTTGGTGATTGAATTTGTAGGCTCTTAGCTCAGCCATCAATATGCATCCACAAGAAGATAGGAAGGGAATAGAGTGATCCTTACATAATCTTTATTCATTCTAGTCAGATTATAGGTATCACTGATTTCCTGGTTGTTCTTAATGTGAACAATGGGATCCCCTTGCGAGAGACCAATAACTAGCCCATTCGAGTGCAAGATCTGCACCATACTTCGCTTCAATTCAAACCTCCCACCATTTTCAGGTTTTTGAATCCAAGACGTTACAATGGTAGGGCGTTGGATATCCACCTCTAAGACATTCATCACATGCCATTATTTCAGGTTCTTCTACTATTTCCTCAATTTTTTGTGATTGGACATAGTAATTAACAATTTACCATAGAAATTCAATATTCATCTAGGGTCCTCCTTCTGTGTACGAGTCTTTCATGTTATGAGAGAAGCAACAAGAATCGTTATCATTGTCCAGTTTGGAGTTTCAAGCAACCTGAAACAGTGAAATGCTAAGATCAGATTGTCAACACTTGTGTTTTTACATTAAAAAAAATAATATATTTACCAATTCTTAAGTCACCAGCTGCAGTTCCAAAAACTAGTTGGTGTCAAATCACACACACAAGTTCACGTGATAGTAAAAGCAATAGAGTTGATATTTTTTAGAGTTAGGTATTATTACTGACAAGGACATACGATTAGAATTGATCAATTCTCTTAAATTGCAACTCCACACAAATGTAATTTCCATATTTAAATTTTTCTTAGTATCTACTTCTAACTTAAAATGAAATGTAAAAAATATGATTCAAATTCAGGGGTTTAAAAAATGACTAGGGAAATATCAAAGGCTACAACTTTTATCTTGAATCATATAATCAATATCATTTCATTTGGTAATTATTAACTAACGAATCACTGAATCAGAAGGTTAGATAAATTATCATGGTCTATCGACCTCTAATCTTGTACAATGTTTAAAACTATAACTACATCATTGAGAAGAGATAGAGTGATTAAATATCGAGAATTAAGATATTTTCCTACATGGTTAACCAAGCATGGTCTCTAGGTATATCCTTATCCTAGAAGTAAATAAACCCTACCTATTTAGAGTTTAACAACGCTCTTGCTGCCCCACGTTCTATCCGCTTACTCCTCTCCCGAGTTCAATTCGAAAAATATATTTATTTCTATGGTGATAAGGCATGAAATACAAAATTAACAACATAAGAGAGCTTCAAGTGATAGTCAACAATAAACCTAAAATCAAACTCTAAATATTACACTCATCTTGTATCCACAAACCTAGAACTTGGTCATTAGCTACACATTGTCCACTAATCAATCATACCATGTTTATAACTCATAACAATAATTGAAGAGAAAAGAGAATGAGGAACAATCCTAAAAGCTCGAAAATATATTGTCCAAGTCGTCCTCTTTAAAAGTAAGAAAAAGAATATTTAATAAATTAAAATAAAACTATATCTACACTAAAAGGAAAAACGGTCGATTCTTGCCTTCAAGCGCTCGACGAGGATGCCTTCCAGATTATCTTTCAGGACTTGTTGCCTTTTGCGCAACGCACGAGCAATATTATGCTCCTTATCCGTGGCGCAGAGGGTGCACACAAATTCCTTGGCGCATTTTCTTCAGCTTCTTCCTTGCTCTCTTTTGACTCGAATCTTTCAATTTCTTCCATTTTCCCTTATTGGGTGTGTGTATTTTCATTAAGATTACCTACACAACTAATCATTTTAGTTAGCTCATAAATACACAATAGACTCAATACAACTCTAAACACATACATATTGAATTCAAACTAGGCATAAATGTTGACATTCTTAGTATTATGGGATTATAAATATGACTAAGATCAAATTTATACTTAAATAATATATTATTATAATTAATTACATTTTGTAATACTATTTGATACTTATTACCATTTGTGGAATCAGTAGGTCTAATAACCATTTTATATTTGTGTGTCTCTCTCTCTCTGTGTGTGTGTGTGTATATATATATATATATATATATATATATATATATATATATGTATGTATGTATATATATACAGTGTACATAACTACCCTCATTCAACTATTGTATCTAAAATTCCCTCATCATACACCTATTATCTCACAAATACCCTTGTCATCCACCCTTGAGTCAAACTTTTGCAACATCATTAACAAAGTACAATTTAAAATAATTGAATAATCTTTTTAATTATGTGGCGCTCAACCATTGATTTCGAATTAATAATTTAATATTATTTTATATGCACCCCTTACCCACAAATTTTAAAATAAACCCGCCTAACCCAATACAAAGAACCCATCTAATTAAAATAACCCAAAAACCTTGTCCACACATATACACTCAAATACCCCAATAAAGTTCTTCAACCAGAAGTGGCTATGTAATTATGTGTATAAGTTAGTGGTTAATGGTATTTAATTCAAACTTTAGTTATGTTATGTTGGATTTTAAAACATGTGAATGGAAGATAAAGAGTTGCATATGAAAAGGTGCAACTATTATAATGAGTTGCAATTTTTATGAAAATTTGCGCTTTTTATGAAAAGTTGTGTATTTTATAAAAAGGTGTGACTCTGATGTAATGTTGTAATCTTTACGAATGATTGTCGCTTTTGAGAGGTTTTTGACTTTTCATCTAACGAAAAATAAGAACCTTTCACACTACCTAGTTTTCTAATATTAACGGATTTCCTCGCATTTTTAAATAAAACAAATTTGTGGACTTGTTCTATTACTACTAAATCTAGTATTCAAAGTGAACATTACTATCGTTAAGAGGCTTGTTGAAACAAGAATTTTGGGTACTAATACGCTAGTGATTAAGATCATTCTATTTTGAGGGGACATATTCCAAATAAAACCTTGGACACTATAGGGGAATAAATCCCTTAAGGTGACATTATGCATTCAGTGATCTTGATCTTCTTTTTTTTTTTTTTTTAAATTCTTATATGTGTTACAAATTTTATTTTTGTGAATTAACTTTGTGCTTTAGTTCTTCTTTTCTGCACTAGTTCATTAAACATTGGTAACTTTGTGTTTCTTCAAAGTTATTGCAATTAATAAGATTTATTAAACATCGACTGAGGAAAATCATAAGGAAAATATTATACTATTGGTGTTTCTTGTATTCTATTGATTAGGAGAAACAAATCATAGAAGTAGAAGATAAGTGCATTACTTCTCCATAATTTTTTCCTTTGTTAGGTAATCTCAAGATGAGAATGTACTATTTCACTTACAGATTATACCAGATATCTGTCGTATTATTTATCGAAAAAGGAAAATATATATTAAAGGTTATGAAATTTTATATTTATCATGCGTGTCTTGGTAAAAAGTTATGAGAATGGTATGTATTTTTGAATTAATGACCCTTGGTAAGTATTGTTTCCTTTAAAATTTACTAGTTTATAGAATGAGATATGCATATTTTTATTTAATAAAATAGTGTGTCAAAATGTTATAGTTCAAAGATTATTTGAAAATAAAAATCATTTCTATGTGATAATCTAAAAAAATATTTTATTTGTTGGGGAAAATATTTTGTAGCTTTTTACTCCTTCTGAACATGATTGTGTATGATTGTTGTAGAATAAAATTTTTTATTGTTTACTACTTTGAATAAATTTGACTATGCAATTGGTTTGAACAATATGAAAACATCACATAATCATTCACTGTTGTAGCTTTGATTATCTTAAACTCAATTTTATATAGAAATAAATTGTACAATTTTTTGTCATTATTGTTAGTATTTTGAAAACTAAATCGAATATCTATTTTTTATAGAGGAAAAATGCTAGTGACATAGTGTTTATGAGTGTTTTGCCTTTATGGAATGAACTTTGATATTTTGTAAAGATTGTCAAAGAAAATTGAAGAACTATAATTCTTTCATAGAATATTGTTTTCAAATGAAGTTTCATATTGCTGATGACATTTTGATATTATCCAAATAATATGCGAAAAAAATATTTTCAAATACTTGAAAAATATTGTTGGAATAAAATTTAAAATATGGGGGTTCTTTTCTTAAGAAAAAATTAAAATTAGACCCACAAAATTCTTCGAGTATATTTGATATTGTGGTTATGGAGTTTCTCTTTTACTAGTATATGATGTGACTAGTATGAAATTACAAAATTAATTATATACTTTTTCCAAATAATTGTGTTCTTTTATGAAAATGTGTCACTTAATTTTTTTTGATTTTTCATGAAAAAATATGTCTATTAAATATAACTATATTCATAGACATGAATCTTGGTAAATTATCATTTGTAATGTGTTGTAAAAAAAGTATTTGAACTTTATTACCTTTATTTGAATTAATGAAACATTTTTAATCGGTAGTTCTATAAGAATCTAGTTGAGAGATATGGTAAGGCTCTTCCAAAAGTACCATTTGACAAGGTGATGACTCCAAACATTGTTCGTATCACATAAATAAATTCTAAGAAGTTGGAACAAATTATTTGTTAGACTACCTCGCATAGAGATTTTCAAACTCAATATTATTATTTGTGCTTAGATGCTTGAGCCAAACTGTTTGTTACATGAACACTTGTGACATTTCAATTACAAAACCTTTTAGGAAAAACAGATCAATTTAGAAATTTTGTCTAACATCGAGTGTAATAAATAAAAATGTCGAGTCTGTGTGGAGTCTAAGTACGTTGAGTATTCTATAAATATGTTGTGAGGAATTCTCATTATTTAGAATTGAGTTACACTGACATTTTTATATGAAGTCAACAGTTTCTCATGGTTAGAAAAAGTATTGAGAATTCCATTAGCAACGACTACGTGTGTTTACTGAGTGATAAGGATGAAGCAATAGAAACGTCTAGAAAATATGATATTGAACTTGAATATATATTGGGAAAAATATAAGAAGTAAAGAAAGTATAATTATCATTTAGCAAAAATATGTTTGAAAAGTGGAATAATTCACCAACTGCTGCTCTATTCACCTCTATATAATGGAAAAATACCCTTCGAAGGAAATGATGGTTGCACTACTTATTAGTTAAGGTTTAGCACAAACCATGTGTCGAAGAACTAACCTTACTACAAAAGGAAACAACAGAAGATTTTGTCTTTTCAGAAAGAAAGCAATAAAGAGTTTTGTTTGTTCAGGGCACAATCTATTCCATATAAGACTTGGAAAGGAATGAAATTAAACTTGAAATATTTCAAACAGTGATGATGTATAACTTTAACACCATGTAGACAAAACAAACCAAAAGCCAGAATTGAAAAACAAATTGTACGTCCAATCAATGGTGGTATCAACGGACCGTAGTCTGACCCACGATCGTCCTCCAAAACAGTCGATGGGATCAGAAACTCCCAAAAATTTCATCCAAGAATATTTGTTAAGTATTGGACTACGAACGGACTTACGGTCTGTAGTCCATGACCGTAGATTAATACTCCCTTAACCCACTCTTTGACAAGAGTTGCGGATGATCAGCACGGTAGGTAGGTGGACATATGGACCGTAGGTGGAAAATTTGCAGACCATAAAGGGGAAATGTAGTTGGGTCAACTTCAAATGGTTTTAACTCTTAGCACAAAATTAATTAAGTGTTCCATGATCTACCCTCAGATAGATTATTGAATTAGATTTCCATAGCCACTGACCTTGCTAAAATCATACATTCGAGTAACAAGTTATGCCCATTTTAGTAAAGGACTGTATAACAGGCCTAGTCGACGGACCTAACGATGGGGCTTCTCCCAGTATTTCTAATCTAGTTTAGAGGCTTGTTTCATACATAGTTAGATTCAGCTTAGCATTGAGTTAATATTTCTTTGTATTAAACTCATTGTGTTCCAATATCTTAGTAATAGAATATTGGTATTCCTCATCTTTTGAGTTTAAATTGATGATTTTGCTTCCGAAATAGTTTATATTCTTTAGTATGCTCATGCACATGCCAGGAGGGTTATCTTGGGATAACTTGTGGTCCTAGGTTTCAAGTCCGTATCTCGAGGGTAGCTCAGGGCGTGACAATACAAAAAGTCCAAGTTCCTATTCCTAAAAGAATTAAAATAGGACCTAAGATTGTGAACTGTAAGCTTAGACTTGAATAGCCTAGTAAAAAGTCTAAATGACCTTTGGAAGAACAAAAGGAGAATGTACTAAATATAGAGATTAAGAGGCGTAGTAAATTTTAAAGGGCATCTACTTTCTTTGACTATTATTTTGTAACATTTCTTGTGACTTCTGTAAACTCATATTTTTTTATAGATGGTGTGAATAGTGAGATTTAGTCAATCTTAAGCAATATTAGTTGAAGTTGGTTGATCTTCCTCTAGCAAATATGCCTTTGGGTTCAAAGTGAATCCTCAAAAGGAATACAAAAGTCAATGGAACTGTTTACAACTACAAAGCAAGATTTTTTGTCAAAGTTTTAAGACAAAAACAAGGTCTTGATATTTCCGAAACATACTCGCCAGTAACTAGAATTACTTTCATTTAGATAATGATTGTGTTAGATGTGGTATATGACTTTAAAACTTATCAAATGAATGTGAAAACAACTCTCGTAAATATAGAATTGGTGAATGAAATTTAGATGGAACAACATGAGGGTTTTGTAGTTTCTGGTAAATAAAAAAACGTGTCCGAACTTGTTCAGTCACATTATGGACTAAAAGAAACACCCAAACAATGACATAAGAAAGTTTAACAAACCATGTTTGCAAATGGATTGAAGAATGATCGATGTAATTAATGTGTTCACATTATAATCACAAATAATTGTTTGTTTGTAATATTGGTGATATGTCGATCATCAAAATACACTTATTACACAAATGCTACTAAATGTGTACTACAAAGAAAGTTTCATAAAACATAAATGAACAAGCACAAAAACAAGTATAAAATTTTGAACGTGATGTGCTGATTTCTAAGCTAACTAGATGCAATGACCAATTTATAACATGCTGAAACTGAATACTGAATATACTAATAAATGGTCAATGCAAAGAGTCTGACTGAACTATGTGATCTACTAATAACCGATAATAAAACCACATGAGCTAAACGTAGAGTCTGATGTATACGCCCCATCGAGAGGACCCAATATACCCTTCCAAAGGTATGAAGGCATGCGGGCGTGATCACTAAACTGATTGCCCACAGAGGGGAATTACAACCTACTCTGGTAGTAGTTCTGGAACTATTGAGTAACGCTAAAACCTATTCCTACTCGATAGTATGCTACTCCCATGAATTTCGTAAATTTACTGATTATGTTTGAGTTTCTGTAAATACTGGATAGCTCAAAACTTAACATGCAAACTTAGAATGCAACAATTAATCTAGTAATTATGCATTTATAACTGAGGCATGTATATCTGAAGTGTCTGAAATATATGACCTAGCATGTGAAATTAAAGAACCAAAGAAATACAATGCTAGGATTCTGAAATGCATGCGATAATCTGAGTAATAATATGATTATCTGATTTGGAACATATATTTAATAAATTCATGAAGTTATATAAAAGTTCTAGAAAACCTAGATTAAATCATGATAAGAGAATCAAGAACTAACTGAAAACAAAGGACCTAATAAGTGAAAGGAACCCACTAATGAAATCCCACATACCTGGTGATGAAGTCCATGGAAAAATACTTATGTTTCGGGGCTGAACTGCTGGAGATTGTGGCGTTCTTGAACAACGGTTCTTGAGCTTTTTCTCCTCTCTTGAGTTAATGATTTGACCTGGATATGTTTTAATTATGTTTCTAGGCTTAAACTGACTAAAATCTGATTATTTAGGGTATAAACGACGTAACTTACGGTTTAAATGGAGTGGGAAACGTCAAAAAGACCCTTGTGAAGGTTGTTTTCGGTCCTCACGACGGCCAGGACTGACGATATGTCGTGTGACCGATGCCCCGTTGTTGGGTCTGTCATGAGGTCCTGTTCGACAGGCCGATACTAAAATGGGCATAACTTTTACTCAGAGATATGATTTTAGGAAGGTTGGTGGCTATGAAAAGATAATTCAAATATGTATCTGTTGGTAGGTCATTACAGACTTAATTCATTTTGTGTTAATAGTTATGATCATTTTAAGTTGACCAAACTACATTTCCCTTAACTGGCTGCAAATTTTCCCCATACGGTCAAAGCTACGGACCGTAGGTCCAACAACGAACCATGCTGGTCATTTATAGCTCTTGTAAAAGTGTAGTTGAAGGGAGTTTTGATCGACGCTCATGGACTACTGACCGTCGTTTGATCTACGGACCGTATGTCCATCCATCGTCCAAGACTTAACTAATTTTTCTATGATTAAATTTTTGGGATTTTCTAATCACATCGACGGTTGTGCCGAATGGACCGTGGTTGAGGCTACGGTTTGTCGATGCCACCGTTGGTAGCACTTGTAGATTTTTCTGAAAAACTAATTTTTGGTCTGTTTTGTCTACGGGTGTTACATTATCTCCCCCTTGGGAACATTCGTCCTCGAATGAAGACTAAACTATTTGAAATAGAGGGAGAGAGATGAAAACCCCACTACTAAACACTGAGTTCTGAGTACATGCACTTACACTAAAAATGAAAGTACAAACTGAGGGAATATGATTCTAATACTGAATTTAAGCATGAATGATCGTAAAACTGAAGAGGAAGTATTACCTCAATCTGGAGAGGAATCGCAAGGAAAAAGGTAAGGATACTTGGCTTTCATGGCTGCTTCTGCTTCCCCAGTAGCTCCCTCTACGGAATGACTCATCCACAAAACCTTGACTGAAGCGACTTCTTTATTTCTCAACCTTCTAACCTAATGGTCAAGAATCTCAACTGGTACATCCTCATAAGAAAGAATATCATTCACCGCCACACTCTCTAATGATACTATAGAGGCTAGCTCACCCACACATTTCTTCAAGAGTGGATGTGGAAGACCGGATGCACTGCTGCTAATTTTTCTTGCAACTCACAATCATATGCCACCTTGCCAATCTTTTTCAAGATCTTGTAAGGTCCTAGATATCTAGGACTGAGCTTCCCTTTCTTTCCATATCTCATCAACCCTTTCCTAGGTTAGACTTTCAGAAAAACCCAATCATTAACTTGGAACTCTAGTACCTTCTCCTTACATCTGCATAATATTTGTAACCACATTGTGTTGTATTAAGTCTATCTGTAATGAGTTGCACTTTGTACATAGCATAAATGACTGAATCTGACCCTATCAAAGCTGCTTCAGCTACTTCAAACCAACTAACAGGAGATCTACATCTACGCCGATATAAAGAATCATAAGGGGCCATTTGAATGCTTGAATAGTATCTATTATTGAAGGAAAAGTCAATAAAAGGAAGGTGATCAGCCTAACTACCTTTGAAATCGATCACACAAGCTCTCAACATATCCTCTAAGGTCTTAATGGTACGCTCTGCGTTCCCATACATCTGTGGATGAAATGATGTACAAAGGTTAACTTGAGTACCAAGACCTTTTTGATATGACTTCTAGAAATGATAGGTAAACTGAGGACCTCTATCTGAGATGATACACAAAGGAACCCTATGCAACCTCACAATTTAAGTAAGTTAATGCTTGGCATAGTCCTCTGGAGAATATGTATTCTTGACCTCCAAAAAGCGAGAAGACTTAATCATCCTATAAACTATCACCCATATTGAGTCATACTCTCTGCGAGTACGAGGTAAACCTGTGATGAAATCCATATTGATCATATCCCTCTTCCAAGTTGGAATATCGATATCTTGAGTCATAGCTCCTGGTTTCTGATGTTCTACCTTGACTTGCTTGCAATTGGGGCACTTACTCACAAAGTCTTCTATATCCCTCTTTATGCCATTCCACCAATAGACTTCCCGCAGATCGCGGTACGTCTTAGTGGTACCTGGATGAATAGAATACCTGGAGTTATGAACTTCTGCAAGAATATGCTGTGTCAACTCTCCCACATCAGGAACACACAATCTACATTGGTAGCGAAGTATACCATCTCCCCCTTGGGAGAAACCTCCACTTTCTCAATGTTGGGTGCACCCTTTAGTTCAAGCAAGATCGGATCACTGTCGTGCTTTCTTAACCTCCTCTACCAAAGATGATTCTGCCCCATTCTGAACTTTTACACCGCTGTATGATATGCTCATAAGGCGAACTCCAAAGCGAGAAAGCCTGTGAACATCCTTCACTAGCTCCTTTTTTTTCCCTCAACATTGGCTACACTACCCATAGATAATCTACTAAGAGCATCGGCCAAAACATTTGCCTTTTTAGGATTATAATGCATACTCGTATCATAATCCTCAACGAATTCAAGCCATCAGCTATAGCGAAGATTAAACTCTTTCTGGGTGAAGACATACTGAAGGATCTTATAATTGGCGAACACATCTACATGAACACCATGCAAGTAGTGTCTCCATATTTTGAGTACAAACACCACTGCTGGAAGCTCAAGGTCATGAGTTGGATAGTTCATCTCATTCACCTTAAGCTTTCTAGAGGAATAAGATATAACCTTATCTCGTTGCACCAACACACGACCAAGGCCAACTCTGGATGCATCGCAGTAGATCACATAACCATATGAACCCTCTGGTAGAGTCAAGAGAGGAGCTGTAGTCAATCTAGATTTCAATTCTGCGAATCTTCTATCACAATTGTCTTACCATTTGAACTTCACCATCATCTGAGTCAACCTAGTCAATGGTGAGGCTATGGATTAAAATCCTTCCACGAACCTTCTGTAATAACCTACTAGACCTAAGAAACTTCTTATATCTATAACAGAGGTAGGTCTGGGCCATTGTTTCGCTGCTTTTATCTTTTGTCAATCAACGTGGATCCCTTCGCTAGATACAATGTGACAAAGGAAAGCAATGGATTGCAACCAAAACCCACATTTCCAAAACATAGAGATTAATTGTCGATCTTTGAGAGTCTGCAGAACAACTCTCAAATGACTTGAATGTTCTTCCTCACTCCTCGAGTAAATGAGGATATCATCAATGAAGACATAACGAACAAGTCTAAGTACTGTTTGAACACTCTATTCATCAAATCCATGAAAGCTGCAGTAGCATTGGATAGTCCAAATGACATAACTACAAATTCATAATGATTATACCGAGTTTTGAATGCTATTTTCGGAATGTCACTATCTCTGACTCTGAGCTGATGATAACCCAAGCTAAGTTCTATCGTTGAGAAATGACTAGCACCCTGAAGTTGGTCAAAGAAGTCATGAATCCTGGTGATGGGATATTTATTCTTGATTGTGAATTTGTTCAATTGTGTATAGTCAATACATATTCTGAGAGAACCATCTTTCTTCTTTACGAACAATACTAGTGCACCCCATGGTGAAATACTAGTTCTGATGAAACCCTTATCTAGAAGGTCTTTCAACTGCTCTTTCAATTCCTTAATCTCTGCTGGATCCATTCTGTAAGGAGGAATAGAAATAGATTGGGTATCTGGAGGGAGATCAATTCCAAAGTCAATTTCCCTTTCGAAAGGGACTCTGGGAAGATCATTTGGAAATTCACACACTAATGGAATTCACTCAAGAGTTGGGGTTTCAAGTCTAGAATCGTTAACCCGAACTAGATGATAGAGATAACCCTTAGATATAATCTTTATGGCCTTAAAGGTAAGAAACAAATCGAAGCATAGGCGCTGAGCTACCACCATTCCATTCTAAGATTGGTTCGTCTGGAAACTGAAAACGAACAATCTTAGTTCTACAATCGACTGAGGCATAACATGAGTGTAACCAATCCATGACTAGAACAATATCGAAGTCTACCATTTCTTACTCTACTAGATCTACTGAGATGACTTTTTGAGATACTATGACAGGGTAATTTCTGCATACCTGTCTAGCTGTAACTGGGTCACCAACTGGAGTAGAGACGGAGAAAGGTACTGAGAGAGTTTCAAGACTAACACTGAATTGGACTGCTAAATTGAGTTATAAAAGACAAAGAAATGTCTGTTGGCTTTCCACTGTTTGAACCATATATGAGTCACACCCTTGAGTTTGGAGGATGCCAATCTCACCTATCACTACGAGTTACTTACATCACACCAAATAGTTTATTGACCTTATAAATGAACTTCTGGGGGACCTTACCAACTATCGACCGTAAAAACTTAGGCGAATTAATCCTAAAAATATCATAAACTCTGCATTGTTCTGGTTGGTCATACTCTGAGCCAAAAGATAAATTGGAATTCTAAAAATCTACATTTGAACTTCCTTATATGGTACTAGAGTAACTGCGTTAGCATTGCGTGTATTAGTATACCATGCCTAATCTATATGAGAAGGCTTGATCTTAAGCGCATAATGATGGATAAGAAAGAAGATCATACCAACACACGATAAGAATATCAAGAAATTTATGTTTTCCTAAAACACTTCATAGCCTCACTAATATTAGATGTGGTGAACTTCACATCCATGAAAATTTCTCTACTTAGTGCGTCTTTTTTAGACATCTTACGACTCTTGAACTTAGTGCTCTAATACCAAGTTTTGTCATGCCTCGAGCTACCCATTAGACGCGGACACGGAACCTAGGAGAACAAGTGATCCCAAGTTAACTCTGTTGGCATGATCATTAGCATACTAAAGAGAATAAATTGTTGCAGAATCTAAGTCATACTTCAAATTAAAATATGGGGAATACCCATAATCTATAACTGAGATATTTGAAAACAATGAGTTTAATACAAAAGAAATATTAACTCAATAGTAAGCTGAATCTGACTATGTCTGAAAATAGCCTCTAAACTAGACTAGAAATACTAGGACAAGACCCAGCTAGATCTAGCAAAAACTGAAACTAAATGACTAAGGACTGAAATAAAACTCATAACTGTTGTCCTCGGAAAATGAGGACTCACCACTAAATCTGCTGAACTGGAGATCGGGAAATCAATCAATTCATGATCTAGATATTGAGAAGCTAAACCTACATAACGAAAGATGTAGCGCACGTATGTGTCAGTACTTGAAAGTTACTGAGAATGTAGGATAGATTAAAGCTAAAATAAAACATAACTAAACAAGCACAAAAACATGTATAATAATCTGAACGTGATGTGCTGCTTTCTGAGATACCAGGATGCAAAGACCAATTTATAACATGCTAAAACTGAATACTAAATATTCTGATAAATGGTCAATGCTGAGAGTCTGGTTGAACTTTGGGAGCTACTAATAATCGATAATAAAACCACATGAGCTAAATGTCGAGTCCGATGTATTTGAACCATCGAGAGGACCCCATATACCCTGCCAAAGGTATAAAGGCAAGCTGGCGTGATCACTGCACTTATTGACCACATAGGGGACTTAAAACCTACTCGGCTAGTAGTTTTGGGACTATTGGATACGCTAAACCCTAGTCCAACTCGGTATTATGCTGCTCCCATGAACTTTGTAAATTTATTGAATATGTTTGAGTTTCCGTAAATACTTGATAGCTCGAAACTGAACATGCAAACTGAGAATGCAACAATTAATCTAGTAACTATGCAGTTATAACTGAGGCATGTATATCTGAAATGTATGAAATATATGACCTAGCATCTGTAATTAAAGAACTAATGAAATACAAAGCTAAGGTTCAGAAATTCATTCGATAATCTGAGTAATAACATGATAATCTGATTTGGAACATATATTAAATAAATTAATGAAGTTATATAAAATTTCTAGAAACCCTAGGTTTAATCATGATAAGAGAATCAAGTATTGACAGAATACTAGGGACCTAATTGGTGAAAGGAACCCACTAGTGAAATCCCACGTACCTGGTGATGAAATCCACGGAAAAATACTTAAGTTTCAGGGCTGGAACTGCTGGAGCTTGTGGCGTTCTTCAACTAGGGTTCTTGAGCTTTTTCTCCTCTTTTGCTTCTAATTTTCTAAGTTTTGATTTAATGATTTGACTTGGATATGTTTAAATTATGTTTCTATGCTTAAATAGACTAAAATTTGATTAACTAGGGTAAAAATGACGTAATTTAGGGTTTAAACGGAGTGGGAAAGGTCAAAAACACCCCTCAAAAGGTTGTTGTCAGGCCTCACGACGTCAAGGACTGACGGTCCGTCGTGCGCCCAACACCCCGTCGTGAGGTCTTGTTCGACATGGCTTCACTAAAATGAGCATTAATTTTTACTCTGAGGTATGATTTTAGCAAGGTATGTTGCTATGGAAATATAATTCAATTATATATGTTGGTAGGTCACGGGAGACCTAATTCATTTTGTGCTAAGAGTTATGATCATTTTATGTTGACCCAACTCTAATTCCCCTTAACTGGCTGCAAATTTCCCCCCTACGGTTACACATACGGACCGTAGGTCTAACTACGAACCATGATGGTCATACATAGCTCTTGTAAGAGAGTAGTTGAAGGGAGTCTTGATTGACGGTCACAGACTACGGACCGTCGTTTAACATACGGACCGTAAGTCCGTCCATCGCCCAAGACTTAACCAATTTTTCTAGGATGAAATTTTTGGGAGTTCTTGATCCCAGAGACAGTTGTGTAGAACATATTGTGGTTCAGGCTATTGTCCGTTGATGCCACCGTTGGTAGCACCTGCAGATTTGTCTGAAAAAAATTTTTTGGTCTATTTTGTCTACGGGGTATTACAGGATCACATATTAACATACTTTCATTATTCATGAAAAGGGACTTATGTTTTCCGAATCAAGACAAAACATTTATCATATCCTTTATACAATGTCATTTAAGTACAAAGTAGAGATACTAAGTCTACCACAAATATACCCTACAACACATATGGAAACTCACATAGTCCTCCATATTAACATACAATCGTTCAAGAAAAACATGATTTAACCTCACACATTCATACACATTATCCTCACATAAGACACATCTTAGCCTTTTATAATCATATACTATCACTTAAACAAGAATCATAACATTAATTTTCATAGAAGATTAGATAAGCATTAGAAGAGTACTTCTCATAAATATCTACAAATTATACCTTCATATAAGCCCTAGCATGATACTGCTACAATTTGAATAAATAATGGCGACAAGGCTATGATAATCACATTATCAACAAATAAACACCGCCACTATAAGTGAACCATACCAATAAATACAATTCATCAGAAATAATACATCAATTCTACACAATATAGAGAGATCAATTCCACTTACGACCTTTTTATCATCATCATCAACATTCCATAGGCATTTCAATTAATTCAATTCACAAAGGCTCTTACCAATAGTCATAACCACGAAGCTAAAAAAACAACCGAACAATACCAATGATTCAACAGTATACAATATTATTTTCATTAACTAAGGCAGCTTATATACAATTCAATCATAGTCTATACACAATAAAATAGTCCAATACACTCAACACATGAATTCACTAGTATCATGTGATGATCAAATCACCCATATTATAGCCAAATTTAGAGGATTAGAGAAGGTCAAGGGATCATAGAGATTTTCATTGGAAAACGTCAATTATACATCAATAAAATCATATATTAATGTTTGAAAAAGTTTCATGCAAGAAGCTATGACTTAGAGTAGAAATCAAACTTTTTCAATAAACTTTGAAATCTTAAAAATCACTCTTAAAGTGGCTCTAAGGTGATACAAAGCATTATATACAAAGATCTCATACCTTATTAGATGTATCCAAAGTTAATTGAAGAAAATCCATTGAAATCCATCATTCAAACTCCTTCTTCACCTTGAACATTCATGAAGGTTTTTGGATAGAATTTGGGAAGGAAAGGTTTTTTACTAGGGTGTTAGGGTATAAATGAGAGTTAAATCATTTTAATACTCTTAAAATACCCAAATACAACCAATACAAAGGCCCTACTAATTAATAATATTTGTGGTGAATTTCCCAAAACACCCCAAGCCAAGCCATGTTGAAGGAAAAAATGCCGGCTGAAATGATACCCTAGAAATAATAGACCTACATCTTATCTACGTTGCATCGATGGTGCTTCGTATGGTGATTTAGATGCTCAAATAAGTGAACACTTGTAGGCTTCATCAACACCCCAAGTCGACAATCCATTGTTTGAATGACTGGTGGTTATTTTTGTTGTCATTTGGCACTGCATGCAGGCTGCTAGGAAGATTCAAGCATTGAGTTGGGGTCCCCCTCTAGGCTCATTGTAAGTTCTAGGTTGAGTTATACCCGGACTTTAAAACAATAAACATGTACATCTAGGCCTTACGAATCTCCCCTATCAATTTAGACATCAAAATAGACACGTCACATGAAAGCACATAAGGACTAGTCGTCAAACGTCCTTGTCATTCGTAGACGTTTGACTTAAAACTCAACAAGAATGATTTCAAACTCATATGAACATTTATTATGATATTTAAAATACTTTAAGTGGAGCTCAAGATAAGCCTAGGGTCGTCACATTCTCCCCCACTTGGATATATCCGTCCTCCAATGACACTTAAACAACTTAAAAGGAAAATGACCAAAGAATCATCCCACGTTAAAGCATATAATATCAGAAACCATACACACATCACGGAGAAACATCACTCCACATTAAAGACGTCAAACCACTTAATGTAATTCAAGCAAATAGAACTACATGTATCAACTCCTTATGCATCATTCTTTACTATTTCTCATGTTATATGAGGAATTCCCTTCTCATAGTTACATCATGCCTATTTAATCATTAATAACCACATCATGCAGTTTTTCATCAAAGCATATGAATGCAACAATTTCAATAAGGCACATTTAAGCAATTTTTCTCATAAAGGATCAACATGATACTTTCTAAACAACATAATGGCATGCTCAACAAATCAACCTCATCTAACAATTTAGGTATGTCACTATTTTACCTCATAAAGTAATTAGACAATCTACACTAAATTCACATGAACAACAGGAAATACCATGTATGAAAAATTATTTCCTCATTTAAAGAAACTTCAACTAAAACATACTTATCATAAGGAGAATATTTGGAAACTCATTTTTCAGAATGGACTACAAAAAAAACCAGGTTACTAGGAACTCTTAGTTTTAGGATTGAATAAGCACATAAGGAAAAGATAAGGATATCTCACACCCAACTACCTTACTATTCCCTTTTCTCTCACACATAGGAGAAACTAATCTAAGCTCAACATAAGCACATTACAAGGATATCCCTTAAGGGAATATCAACCTTACAAATACAAATCTAACATTCTCTTCAAATCAGTAAACCTCATGAATAACATCCCTTACTAGGAAAAACTCACATTTACTCTATTAACAAAACATTCTGCCTTACTAAGGTCGGATATAAACAACTTTAAACCATCTCGACAACCACTACTCCACAATGTAACGTTCTACTTCACAATTTCTTCGACCAATACTCCCATTCATAATGTAACTTAACCCCCTAAGATCTTCAAGACAACCTTCCATATCCGATCTCACAAGTCACACTCAATCTTCTTCTCTCGCTCAACCCAAACTTCTCCAACGTCACACTGTAAGGACCATCATAGAATAAACAAGGGAAAGACATCATACAACAATGCTCTTAGGCACGGTTAGAATAATGGAGAAGTGAAACTTTCCTAGCACACAATATATTCCTATTCACAGTATGGTCTGCTTCACATTATGAATAAGACTCTACAAGATGTGGTTTTTCTGATAACTAATACACTACCAAAACTTATGTTATTATACTAGTTATGCAACGGTCCAAAGGTACCGCTTGGAGGTTACTGGAGTATAAGACAAAGGGAAGTCCCATAGAAGCCTCTTGTATCAATAATCACATAATATACACTCTAAATGGGTAAGAATTTATAACTTTCTTCACAATCAAAGAATACTTTCATTTATACTCAAGTGGAAGACTTTATTTAAAAGCATATATCTATACAATGTCTCTTTAAACCATGTAATACTTTGAATGTATATCACTTGGGACTATGCCCATACAAAACACTAAACAATAAGTAAGTATATAAAAGGAACATGTGGGTCTTGTCCTAAAATCAATGAGGACTCACCAATAGTTTATCTTCAACCCTTAGAAATCTATCCATCATCCATGGCATATCAATTCTTCAAATTTTCTACTTTTTAGTGGAAAAAGGAAAAGAAGGGGTTACCACATTGATTGCACCAAGTATGGAAGTTTTGCAAAAACCATTCAAAAAGGACATTAAGTATAAAAATATGCTTTCATGATATTTGGATAAAAACCTTCATTAAAGAGTTTAAGAGACATAATACAATTCAACAATCACATATAGAAGATATTCAAGTAACGTTTATTACATAGCCATATTAACATAGACCCTCTACCAAAGGTTATCCGAAGACCCACCATAGTAAGTTATGAAGGTGTCACCCACACAACCATTTCACACACACCTAGATGATCAACATGACTACCTCAAGTAGGTTATTCCATTTCATCATATACCACATAGTTTCATATGCAATTAGATAAACCTTTACATCAATTTGACTCCCTAACTAAGGCTTTTCTAAGACTCAGCAAAGTAAACATTAATAGACCGCGTATACACCCTTTTGAATCCTACCAAAGCAACCATCATAACTACGCTATATAAGAGTCCTTTTATAAATTATAATTCATTAAGAAACCATACTTTCATTAGATACATTTTGAGAGAAAACCATACATTTTGAAGACTTCACATATTGGTCTTGGGAAGACCTACAGAACCCTCAACCTAGTATCTTCAAAGCCTACTCATGCAATGAATAGATATCATCACATGATACCTCTAAGTTGTAGAACTTCTTCAATACAAGAATGCATCAATTATAATTAGAATAGACATTAAATGACATAGACCATACTCTCTAGGAATGGAATTCGTACACTACCCTATTTTGATGGAGGATGTTTTACTTGCCATGGATGCAACTAGGACACATCTCATGTAGGCACATGGTTAAGGAATACCAAAGGTTTCTTCATACTGTAGTATCAACTTAAGTAGAGTCACTCCGCAAGAATATTATCTCGGTGCTATCCATGTTCTCATCGAATAAGTTCAATCACATAAGGATTATATGAAGAGGTACCTAATTTTAGACCATACACAAATTAAAAGATGGGTCCACTAGTTTAACATCCGGGGAGTACTCCCTAGAAGTAACTGGCGTACTTGAACTCTCGGAGGTCTTATAGATGCTCATGGTTATCATTAATTTCATTGTCGTAGGTAAATTAGCAAAAAAATTAAAACTTTTCATAGCACAACATATGCTAGAAACTTTATTTCATATATATATAAAATATCATATGCACATATTAGACGTTAAGTCTCTTTGCCATCCTAGTCACAACATCATTCGAGTACATTAGGGACACGACCCTTTTTACATAATATATAAGTAAAATAATAAATTGATTTTACAGTAAGATAAACATTATGACATCCTTGGTTTTAAGGATTCCTTTCCTTGAGCTTGAAAATCATATATCAAGATCCTCAATCATATATACATCCTTAAAGAATCGATAACTAAACTGTGTAAAAAGTAGAGAATAATGGAGTTAGTAGAAGAATGCACGAAATATGGAAACCATGCTAAAACATGCATTAAAAAGGGACATATTACTTGAATACCATACATGATGCCTTTTTCTGAAATATTTATAAAATCTTGATATACTAGCATTTTTATCATTCATATACATCATATAGACATATTCTAAGTCCAAACATCGTATAAAATTACATATAGAATTTAAGCCATATATTAGAGAACTTTAAAGTAATCTTCTCACACATTAATGTGAACTACTTTACTATTATAGTGAACTTTATTCATTCAAACTTCTTAACATTCCCAAGTATTCCTTCTAGTTATTCTTGGTGCAATGCATGAAGAATGTCCCATTAAAAATAATCTTGTTCAGGGTTACCTTAAGACCACAAAGAAACCACAAATACAACTCTTTAACTCAACTTATGTGTTAATAGGACAATTTCATAAAGAAGTTAAACACTTTACATATCATGAAAATCATCACATAATTTATACACTTAACATATTGTGATGTAAGAGAACCGTAAGAAGAGAACATGCCTTTGAATCACTTCCTAGGAATCCCTTAGATAACAACTAGTGCAATGTCTAGGTGGGTTCATTACTTCCACCTATCCTAAGTATCTTCTCTAAGGTAATCCTAGTTAGGGTCCTTAGTCATTTACTTCCACTGTCCTTTTTCCATTGGGGAAGCGAAGGTTTAACCATCTTTAGAACTATGGGTTTCAAACATTGAATTTGGTATTGTAGAGCCTTACAACAATGGAAGATGTCCCTACCTAGACAAGGTAGAACATTAAGACATGCTAGCACACTAGAGTATTCACTTGCTATATCCTATGTGACAATCATATTAATGAAACTTGGAGACATATATGTGAAAAACCTCTTAATGCCAAATGGGACATTATGATTATTCACTTTTGGAAAACCTCTTTGTGACTATTGAGACATTTTAGTTACCACATCAGGAGAATTATGGTGACCTACTTTCCAAAAATGGGAAGGGACACCCTTCACTTTAAGTTCAGTCGGTGCTAAGATAAGTTCCCTTTATTAAAAAGACATTATTAACTTTTCTTTATAAAACATAGTCTTTAGGAGATTCACTCCCCATATGCTTCACTCATAGGTTAAAGATGAGAAATCCTTTCATCAAGCAATATCATGTGAGAAAACCTTTCACATGGACATAGCATATTCATGAACCTATCTATTTAGGATACTCTTGAGAACACCTTTCAAGATCCCCTCTAAAGACTAGATCATCCTACATGTGTGTGGACCTACATGTGAGTAAACCTTTCACATAACACCTTTACGCCACACATATTGATACTTTACTTCATTCATGTAACTATATAGTCTATGCTTTCATATAAAGATATTTAGACACTAGGTATAATCATACTTCACATACATTTACATTACATTCATAGTAGTAGACATTTAGTGAATATGAGATCAGTCCTTTCATTAAACACCATGAACCATTACTACATTGTAAGCATGCACAATGTGTGAGTGTGTGTGTACATTTATTAACATTATCACATAATGGCTATCAACAACACATTAAGGCAGACACCGTCTTAAGACCAAATTACACTTTAAAGCATAGACGACACAACACACATTAGCATAGGAGATAAGACAAGCTTCCTATTACACTTAAGACTTCATGCTTTAGTTATTCATGTATTCACATTGGGGTAAATTGGTAGGGTTAATCATTCATTAATATTTAATTAATGCAGCACCTACAAATAACCCTAACATAATTATTCTCGTTTTCATAACAATTATAACAAAACCTAGATTAACAACTAGAGCAGAAGACTAGGCACAAGTTACACATAAGGTGAATATCGTAACCACATATTAATATATTCATAAATTTGCTTTCAAGATAATGGTTAACACATATATAATCATAATAGAGTAAATATCACCACCATAAGTTGACAATACCACACAATTGCTTACAAGATTTCATCAACAATATTATAGAGAAGAGAGCAATTCTTACAAATCCTTTAACCTTTGGTCATCCTTGACCATTACAACTATTTATTCAACAATTAAGGTATAGGGAATTAGATAAAGTACCGTAATCATAAAATAAATCATGTACAAGTCGCTACAAAATCATACTACAATCCAATACAATATATAATATAAACATAGGAAGTAGAGAGTTATAGATCATCAACCAATTTCCCTAGTCTTGTTATTCAATCATATTTTATCAGTAATATACATTTAGGGCAGTACTTAAAGATATAGAATATCATAGCTAAATAATGCTTCATTCATCCTAGAGTACAAAGTGCAACATATACATTACTATATCGAGTCTATAAGCTAGAAGGACCTAAATCATTCTTTACCAATTCAATTGTTATCTATTCATATTGTGTCAAGGATACATAATTATCATAATATTACACTTATAGGAAGTAGATAAAATAATTCAAAATAATTCATATAAATACATTTAGGCACTAGGTATACCCATACTGCACATACCTTTAGATTACACGCATAGTAGACATATAGTGAATATGAGATCAATCGTTTCATTAAACACTATGAACCTTTACTATAATGCAAGCACGCATAATGTGTGAGTGTGTGTGCGTACATTGGTCAACATTATCACATAATGGATATCAACAACACATTAAGGCATCTACCCTCTTAAGAACACATTACACTTTAAATCATAGACCACACAACACAAAATAACATAGGAGACAAACCAAGCTTCCTAATACACTTAAGACTCCTAACTTTATCCATTCATGCATTCACATAGGGGTTGAAAGGTAGGGGTCATAACTCCTTATTATTTAATTATTGGAAGAACCTACACATAACCTTAACATAATCATTCTGATGCTCATAACAATAGAAGCATAACTTTGATTCAAAACTTGAATAGAAAACTAGGTAGAAGCTACACATAAGGTGATCATCATAATCACACATTCATATATTAATCAATTTGTCTCAAAGCTATGGTCAATAAATATATTATGATAATAAAGTAAACACCGCCACCATAAGTGGACCATACCAAAAAATGCCATAAAAGGCTTCATCAACAATACTATAAAAAAGTAGAGAAGTAGATTAGTAGAGCAATTATTACAATTTTTTTAGCCTTTGGTAATGATTGACCATTACTACTCTTTAATAAACAATTCAAGTATCGGGAAGTATCTAAAGTACCATTATCATAACAAAAAATCATGTACAAGTCGCTACAAGATCATACTACAATCCAATACGATATATTACATATACACTAGGAAGAAGAGAGTTATAAATCATCAACCAATTTCCCTAGTCTTGTTCATCAATTATATTTTATCAATTATATACATTTACGGAAGTAGATAAAGAGATAGAACATCAAATCTAAATCACGCTTCCTTCACACCTTAGTATAGATCACAACATACACATTACTTTATCGAGTCTATAAGATAGAAGGACCTAAATCAATCTTTACCAATTCAATTGTTACCTATTTATATTGGGTCAATTATACTTAATTATGATCACATTACATGTATAAGGAGTAGCTAAGACAATTAACCATAATAAAGTCACATAAAAACCTTTTTAATGTCAAGATCAGAAGTTACTACATGATAGACTACAAGAACCTAGATGAATTCATACAAAGCCTTATTTACTTTCCTCATAAAATATATATACCCACAATTAAACCATGATGTTAACCTAAGAAAGTAGATACAATCATCATAACAGAATCGAATTCCACATTGATACCTTATAAAGGCAATGTTACAGTGATCACATAGACACATAGGCTAGTTATGATCAAATCTTCATCCACTAATCCAATTGTATCATTCATCATTAATATAATTCAGTAAAAATATACATGAGCACTTCAACGTAATAGAATCACAATTCAACAATTAACAAGACATGATTACAATGCACATGCTTTGGGAAGGGACATGGGTTAGTCATGCAATTTGATTGAACTTCACATTAAAACCAATACATTATCAACAATTAAAAATGATTAAGCCTATGAAAAGGTTTTAGAAAGAACTCATAGATATAATGAAGAAAAAGATATTTAATCATATTTTCTATTTGAAATCATTGATATTAACTCTCCAAGTGAAAGGTTACTTCGAGAAAACATGATGAAGAATCCATTTAAATCAAACCTCCAGGTTGTTCTTGAGCTATACCTTTAATGGAAGTTATTATTGAAGAGAATTGGTTTTTGAGGGAAAGTCTATTTTGAGTGAATTATATTGGGAATTGGTTGATCATGTTTTTGATCCCTTAAATACACCCAAAAATGGCTAAACAAACCTAGTAGGGAAATACTAAAACGTGGGATTAATTTCTCATTTACCATTTTTATAGAACAGTGGCAGTCAGTGACACAAGTCCAACATCGATGTACCAAACGACGGGGCATTGGTCCATCGACGGACCATTCTGTGACATCCGTTGTTTGTGTCGGAGGATGTCATGTGGCCAAGAATTCTCCATGATAAGTTCCCATTGACGCCTCCCCATCGACGGGGCGTCAGCCCATCAACTGGGCGTCATTTGAGCTCGTCGATTAACACTACAAAGGAAGTCTCTCGACAGCCTTTGGGTGTTTTTTGTGGGACCTTTTGCGGGGCCATTGGGAAGTCATACCCGGGAGTTTCCAACATAAATGTGAACATTAAAATACAAAGGACTTTCCACATATGTTTGACCCAATATAATTACACGCAACACGTCCAAACATGCTAGGTAACATCAAGGCACATATGAACGTCTTAATGATTAACTTTCTAATGTCTTGGACGTTCTTGGTCGTTTGACCTCAAAACCACATGGAACTAAAACAACATCCCATAAAAATCATTTTATATCATATAAATACCACATAATATCATTACACAGACATAATGACATTAAAAACATAAGGCCCCTTATTTGACTAGTCGTCGATCGTCTTGGTCGTCCCTTGACGTTTGACTTCCAAATGACTTCAAATAACCCAAGCATGCATTAAAGCAATATAATAACATGTTATAAAGTTTATAGAGACAAGTGAGGCCCTAGAAATCCTATAACTTTTTAGGTCTCTTTCAATATCCCCTACTTGGGAATATTCGTCCTCAAATGACACGTAGAAAACATTAATAACAACAAGGACGTCAATGAACCATAGAGCATCTCACAACAGTCACAAAAATCATTATATAGAAGATAATAAACCAAAATTAAAAGGAACACTCTTCAAACCATTTATTACTCAATGCATACAGGCAAGCAAAACTTTTATTCACTCACTCTTTAATGCATCAAACACCAAGGTACTTCCCATATTCGTAGGAGGAACATCCTTCTCCTAATCATAACATGGTCATTACATTTAAATTCATTGATCTCATTATGTAAGGTCGCACATAGGCAGATTCCAACAATTCTTAAAGTACATTTAAGCACTCATACTTCCATGCACGTAGACTTGACTTGAATATGTTTACAATGGATTCTTATTAGTTAGAACTAGTGGTATGAGGGTCATACTAAACCATAGCATGTTAAGTTGTGTCAAAGGAGGAATGTCCTTCTCCTCAACACACTTACATATCTCATGAGTTCATACCCAAGCAAATGCACAACGGTCAACTTACTGTAACATGGAAATTTCTCTACATTTAATCATGGCATGCACATGATATCTTCCTAGTGATGTATAAATGGTAGGTCACACCAAGCACATCACAACAATAAGGAAGCCATTTCACAAAATGTCAATTTCTTATATCACAATAGCCTTCACTGTAAGCATCATTTGGGAAGAATAACATGAATCATAGGCGCACACAACGACACTAGCTATTCATTCCTTCACTTTTTAAGAGTGAGCATACAATCATGCTTTCAAAATCATAAAAGTCACCTAGTTCTTCATGAGACTCAACATACTTCCTTTTATAAAGGCTCAATTTATCACTACAAACATGTTTCTTACCATATCTCAAGAAGTCAAATGCACAACTAGTATATCAAGATGCACAATAAACATGAGAAAACCATCAGTAAATCAACATTGTTTTCGAAGTACCTTAGAATCTTCAAAATACACTCTAGATAGTGAAAATATGTACATACCAAACATGTAGAAGTCATACATTTAATACTTTAACATAAAACTCTTATCATATACAAGCTTACTAAGAAGTCATTATATTAAAGCTCAAGTAAGAATAGAAGTACACAATAGGAATATCTATAACCGTACTACTCCCATCACATTTCGCCCACTTAGTATAAATCCAATTAACAGCAACTTAACCCAATTTTCAAGAGGATCTTACTTTTCAACCAATAAAGGAATTATAGTAAGTCGACCTATGCATTCCTACCCTTACAATTTTAGGCAAATTATCCCCCAATCATCAACATAGGTCATACTATTCAACCATATAAGGTTTAATACAATTTAAGAGACACCAAGGTTATACAAAATTAGGGGAAAAGAACAAGGAGATTTACCATAGGGACTCTTCCTTTTCATTCAATCCTATAGTAAAGTAACTTCTTGGTCAATCAACCCACATAATCACCGTACCAATATAAACATACTACCTTCACACATAGGATCAAGCCTATACAAAAGACTTTAATCCATACAAAACAATCATGAAGGTTCACACATATAAACAAAGGAAACATTTATAGCATCATTCATATATTCTTAGGGCATTATGCTTCTTTAACATTTGACATATTCCTAAAGCATTTTATAATCAAAGCATGTCATTAGGCTACTATAATGCCAAACCATATAGTAGTATACCATTCTAAAAAGAAACTCATTTTCACCATAAAAGCTTCTAACATGCTTTGAGTCTATCATAACACATCATTCTTAACATAACATGCTATTTCACATAGGTCTCATATATACCCACAAAGGATACCATATTAACATAACTTAAAATTTCTCTTATTTCACACACATAGCCATAATTGGCATCACATGATCAAAGCATGCCAAGTTCACCATCACACATACTCATCAAACCATGAAAACATAATAAGCATGAAAACTCACCTTTTATCACTTAAGCATACATAAACATTCATTTGATGGCACGACATGAGAATGATAAAGAAGGAAAAATCTATCGTCTTATAGACTTCCGTATCATTTGATGTGTCGCGACTAACCACCAATGATATGATACTCTACTACACGTGGCAATATGAGACTTTTAGAACCTTAAAAAACATTCACAAACCTAATGCTCTGATACCACATTTGTCACATCCTGAGGAACACCCCCAAGAAGTAACATAGCGTACTTGACCTCTGAGAGTTCTTACACAGGCCAATAGTTATCATTAATTGCATTGTCATAGGTAATTTAGCGGAAAATTTTATGTTTTTATAGCACATCAAATTCTAGAAACTTCACATCATATATACATAAAATATCATAAGCATATATTTAGACCTTAAGTCTCTTTGTCATCCTAGCACAACATCATTAGAGTACATTAGGGACATGGCACTTTTAACATAATACACAAGTACAATAAGAATCGACTTTATAGTAAGCTAAACATTAAGACATCCTTGGACTTAAGGATTCCTTTCCTTGAGCTTTGGAATCACATATCAAGCTCTTCAATCGTATAAACATCCATTACGATTCCATAATATACACTTTGTGTATAAATTAGAGAAGAATGTAGTTAGAGAAAGAATGTAATAAGTATGATAACCATGCAAAAACATACATTAGAAAGGGATATTTTAGTCAAAAACCATACATGATGCCTTTTTGTAAAATCTTTATAAAACCTTGATAGACTAGCATTTATATCATTCACATACATCATATAGGCATTTTAACGTCCAAACATCATATAAAAACACATATAGATTTTAAGCCACACATTAAAGCATTATACAGTAAGCTTCTCACACATTACAGTGAACTACTTTACTTTTACAGTGAACTTCTTTCATTCCAACTTTTTAACTTTCCCATGTAATCCTTCCAGTAATGCTTGGTGAAATGTATGAAAAATTACCCATAACACTAATCATGTTCAAACTTCACTTTAAGACCACAAAGAAACCATACATACAACCCTTTAACTCAACTCATGCATCCATAGAACCATTTCATAAACAAGGACCACACTTTACATATCATGAAAATCATTACATCATTTAGAAACTTAACGTATTGTCATGTAATAGAACCATAAGAATATACACAAGCATTAAAGAACCATCATAGGACTCCCTTAGATAGATACTTGTGAAATGTCTAGGTGGCTTCATTACTTCCATATATCCTAAATATTTTTCCTTAGGTCATCAAATTTATGGTTCTTAGTAATGTACATCCATTTTACATTTTACATGAGGGAAGCTAAGAAGTAACTAACACTATGTAAATGGTTCCTAAACATGAAATCTGGTATTGTATAACCTTACACCAATTGAAGGTGTTCCTACCTAGCCAAGGTATAAAATTAACACATGCTTGCATACTAGTGGATTCACTTACTAGATCCTATGTGGCAATCATAGTTCTGGAGCTTGGAGGCATATATATGAAAACCCTCTTTATGCAAAATGGGGCATTATGACTATTCACTTTTGGAAACCCTCTTTATACCTATTAAGACATTGTATTTATCAACCTCATGAGGATTACGGTGTCCTACATCCTAAAAGGACAAGGGACACCCCTAACTTCAAGTTCACTCGGATCTAAGCTAAGTTTCCTTTATAAAAAAGCCCTTATTAACTTTAATTTATAAAACATAGGTTTTAGAATGTTCACTCCCCATATGATTATATCATAGGTTATGGATGAGAAGTTCTTTCACCAACCTATATACTGTGAGAAAACATTACACATGGACATAGCATATTCAAGAATCTATCTAGTTTAGGGTACTCTTGAGAACATCTTTCAAGAGCCCCTCTATTTACTATATCATCATACATATGTGTATCTTTTTTCATGTAAGTAAACCTTTCACTTAACACCTTTAGACCACACATGTTTATACTATTTCATTCATGCATAAGTAAACAAGTGTAACTATATGAGCAGCTTTCACATAAATACATTTAGACACTAAGTATACTAATACTTCACATATCTTTAAATTACATGCATAGTAGTAGACATATAGTGAATATGAGATCAATCGTTTCATTAAACACTATGAAGCTATACTATATTGCAAGCTCTAATAATGTGTGAGTATGTGTGTATAATGGTCAACATTATCACATAATGGCTATAAACAACACATTAAGGCATCTACCTTCTTAAGAACAAATTACACTTTCAAGCCTAGACCACATAACACATAATATCATAGGAGACAAGCCAAGCTTCCTATTACACTTCAGAGTCCTAACCTTTTCCGCTCATGAATTAACATAGGGGTAGAAAGGTAGGGGTCATCATTTCATAATATTTAATTATTGGAATCACCTACACATAACCTTAACATTATATATCTCATGCTCATCACAATAGTAGCATATCGTAGATTAACAACTTGAATAGAAGACTAGGTAGAAGTTACACATAAAGTGATCATAATAATCACACATTCATATATTAATCAATTTTCCTCAAGGACATGGTCAAAACATATATAATTAAAATAAAGTAAACACCGCCACCATAAGTGGAAAATACCACACAATTCTATACAAGTCTTCATCAACAACATTATGGAAAAGTAAAGAAGTAGAGTAGTAGAGAGATTCTTACAATTCCTTTAGTCTTTGGTAATGATTGACCATTACTACTCTTTCATAAACAGTTCAAGTATAGGGAAGTATCCAAAGTACCATAATCATTAAAAAATGATGTACAAGTCGGTACAAGATCATACTACAATCCAATACGATCTATCACATATACACTAGCAAGTAGAGAGTTATAGATGATCAACCAATTTCCCTAGTCTTGTTAATCAATCATATTTCATCAATAATATACATTTAAGGAAGTAGGTAAACAGACAGAAAATTATAGTTAAATGATGCTTTATTCATCCCAGAGTACAACATATACATTACTCTATCGAGTCTATAAGCTACAAGGTCCTAAATCAATCTTTACCAATTCAATTGTTATCTATTTATATTGTGTCAATTATACTTAATAATAATTATCATATTACACTTATATGAAGTAGCTAAAATAATTCATGATAATTGATTCACAAAACAACCATCCTAACTTCAAGATCACAAGTTACTACATGATAGACTAGAAGAACCTTGATCAATTCATACCAAGCCTTCATTACTTTGATCATAAAAGATTTATACCCACAATTCAACCATAATATTAACCTAAGGCAGTAGTTATAATTATCATAACATAATTGAATTCAACATTCATTCCGTATAAAGGCAATGTAACAATGAGCACAGATAGACATAGGCTAGCCATGATCAAATTTTCATACTTTGATCCAATTGGATTGTTCATGAACAATTCATCATCAATATGCATAAATAACATTATGCATGAGAAATTCAACGCAATAAAATCATAATTCAACCATTATGCATGAGACATGGGTTCATCATGCAATTGGAATGAATTTCATGTTATTACAAATACATTATCATCAATTTATCATGATTAAGACTTTGAACACGTTATTATAACGAACCTATGGCTCGATTGAAGAAGAATTGATTTGATCATATTTTTACTTTCAAAACTTTGAGATTAACTCTCGAAGTGAAAGGTTGCTTAAAAATGAAGGATCACCATACCTTAATATGTAAGAAAACCTATTAAACCATATTAAGTATTAATGGCAATCCAAGATCCAAGTTGTTCTTGACCTTTACCTTCAATGGAGGTTTCTAGAGAGAATTAGTTTTGGAGGAAAAGTATATTTTGATTGAATTAGATACGGAATGGGTTGATCAAGTTTTTGATCCCTTAATTACACCCAAGAATAGCTAAACAAAACAAGTAGGGTAAGATTGGACGTGGGGTAAATTTACCATTCACCCCTTTAAAAAAAATAGTGAGCAAGCAGTGAAAAAGGTCTGCATCGACGAACCCAACAATGGGGAGTTGGTCCATCGATGGACCGTTTTGTGCCTTGTGTCATCTGGGTCTGAGCCTGTCATGTGGATAAGTCTTCACGAGGCTAAGTTCCATCGACGCCTCCCCACCGACTGGGTTCCAATCTACCAACAAGGCGTCATTAGAGCTTGTCAATTGACACTGCCAATGCATTGTCTCGACAACCTTTGGGTATTTCTTGTGGGCCCTTTTATGGGGCCCTTGGGAATTCTTACCATGGAGTTTCCAAAGTAAATATGAACATTAAAAATTCAAGGACCTTCCACATTAGTTCCACCTAAAATAATTACACGTAAAATGTCCACACATTGTAGGCACCATCAAGACACATATGAATGTTTGAAGGGCTAACTTTCGAACGTCTTGGATGTCCTTGGACGTTTGACCTCAAAACCTCATGAAACTCAAATTAATGCCTATAAACATCATATATAATGATATAAAGACCACATAATCTCATGAAACACATAATCACATTAAAAACATATAAGGCCCCTTAGGTGACTATTCGTCGAACGTCTTGGTCGCCTCTTGAATTTTAATTCCAAATGACTTCAAATCACCCAATCATACCTTAAAGCACTGTATTAGCATTTAACAAACTTACAGGCACAAAAAAGGCACTAGACACTCTAACACATTTTGGGGGTCTTACAACTAGGGCTGCCGCTCAATGTTCATTAACTATAGCTCAATACTTTCTTAGAGATGGTTTCATGTCGTTCTAGAAAACCTATCCCCAAGTCCATCATTTACAAGAGAAGGATATAATTATGTCTTTAAACTTCAAGTATATCATAATCTTATTTATATATTCAAGGTTTTGAATAATTCATTCTTAGAAGGTCAGTATCTTAAGTCTACTGATCCTAGACATTCATTAATCAATCATTCATACACATTCACGACAAGGGTGGTTTAGGCTATCGTGTAAGGGGATCACATATTCATGTATCTTTCATCTATCAAAGTGAGGGCTTATGTTTACCAAATCAATACACAACATTCATCATATACATTATACGATATAGTTTATGTACCATGTAGGGACACTACATCTACCACACAAGATACCCTATCAACATATATACAAACTCATCATAGTAAATCATAGTCAAATACAAATATTTCAAGGAAATTATATTTAAACCTCAAATGTTCATATGCATTATAATATAAGATACCTATTAGTGGTCTATCATCATATAGTATCACTTAAAGATGAATCATAACATTAGCATTCATACGAGATCACATAAGCATAACAAGAGTACTTAACATAAACATCTACACAT
The DNA here is from genome assembly GCA_027705065.1 of Solanum peruvianum. Taxonomy (NCBI): domain Eukaryota; kingdom Viridiplantae; phylum Streptophyta; class Magnoliopsida; order Solanales; family Solanaceae; genus Solanum; species Solanum peruvianum. The sequence continues at coordinate 48,395,026 of JAKWJD010001761.1, forward strand.
TATACCTTCATATAAGTCCTAGCATGATATTACTACAATTTGAATAAATAATGCCGACAAGGTCATGTTCATCACATACTCAATAAATAATGACAACCATCAATACAATTCATTATAAATTTTACACAGTATACAAAGATCATGTAAAATTACCATCTCTCCACCATCATCAACATTCCTGAATCATTTCAATAATTTCTATTCACAAAGGCTCTTACTAATCAAAAATCCAACAAGAAAAACGATTCAATAATATAAAATATGTTTATCATTAAACTAAGGCAGCCTGTGTACAACTCAATGATAATCCATACATAATTCAATAACCCAATACAATCTACACATGAATTCACTACTATCAAGTGGTCATCAAATCACACATAACATAGCACAATTTATAGGATTTCATAATATCAAGGGTTCATAGATATTTTTATTGTGAACATAATTATACATCAATAACATCATATATTAATGTTTGAAAATGTTTCATGCAAGAACCCATGAATTAGAGTAGAAATTGGATTCTTTCATAAACTTTGAAATATCTGAAATCACTTTGAAATTAGCTCTAAGGTGATATCAAGTCATAGATAAATAACTCTGACACCTTATTAGAATTACCCAAATAAAATTGAAGAAGAAAATCCGTTGAAATCCATCATCTAATCTCCGTCTTCACCTTGAACATTAATGGAGATTTTAGGAGATAATTTGGGAGGGAAAGGGTTTTGACTTAGGTGTTAGGGTCTAAATGAGAGTTGAATTACTTTAATACTATTAAAATACCCATATACACATAAAACTACAATCCTCCTAATTTTTAATACTTGAGGTGAACTTTCAAAAACACCTTAAGCCAAGCCATGTTACAGGCGATAATGCAGGCTGAAATGACTCCCTACAAACGATGCACCATCGTTTGATCGATCTGCCATATATGGTGCTTATTAGTTTGATTCATAGGCTTTAAGACTTGCAGACCGTCAGAATCCGTCGACGCCCCAAGTCTATGAAACTTCGTTCTAATGATAGGCCGTTATTTGGCACTACATGCAGGCTGTCATGCACCTTCGTGCCTTTAGTTAGGTTCCTCCTCTAGGTCTCATTTTGTGTCCTAGGTGGAGTCGTAACCAGACGTTAAACTTATAATCATGCACATATACGTCTTAGGAACCTCCCCTATCAATTAAGACACCGACAAGACACGAAAAATGAAAAGGCACACTAAAACACATGAAAGCACATGAGGACTAGTCGTCGAACATCTTGATCGTTCCTTGAAGCTTGATTGGAAACTCAAATTAAATGACTTTAAAACTCAAATACACATTTATCGAGATATTTAACAGACCTTAAAGAACAAGTAGACCTTTATATAAGCCTAGTTTATTTTTAGGGTCATCACAGTTTAGCAACCATTTCATCTGTTTTGACAAAGTTGACTCAGAAAAAGTGAAAATTCAATTGTTTGAATCTTGGTGAGAAAATCTTTAAAGAATTGAAAAAATAGGATAAGAACTGCCCCAATTTAACTTTACCAAAAGGTACTCAAGATTTTGTGTTGTATTGTCATGCATCAAGAGTTGTCTTGGGTTGTGTTTTAATTATATCTTATGCATCCAAACAATTGGAAGTTCTCGAGGAGATATACCCATCTTATTACTTAGAAATGGTTGTTGTAGAATTCTTTTTGAATATATGGTGTAATGATTTGTATGGTGCTTGTGTTGATATATACATCGATTGTAAGAGCCTTCAGTATGTTTTCACATAAAAATATCTTAATCCTAGACAAAAGAGATGGTTAGAATTACTAAGGTTTATCAAATGAGTATTATTCACCACTCAAGTAAGGCTATTGTTGTTTTTGATGCCTTGAGTAGGCTGTCTATGAGTAGTACCACCCATGTTGAGGAAGAAAAGAGAAAGTTAGCAAAATATGTGCATAGCCACACTAAAGAGTCATACTTGTGGATTGCACAGAATTAAAAAGAGTGGTAAGGAATGGGATCATCACTAATATTAGTAGTTGAAGAAAATAAAAATCAAGACACAATTTTTCTTGAGTCGAAGGCAAATGTTCAAAAGGAAAAAGTATTAGCATTTGAACAAGGGGGAAATAATGTGTTGAGATATCAAGGTAGATTGTGTGTACATATAGTGGATGGACTCCAAGAGATGATAATAAAGAACTCGTAAATCCATATATTCCTTTCATATGGGTTCTACAACAATGTGTCACGACTGGAAAGACTAATATTTATGAAATAGCATGAAGAAGGGTTTTACTGAATTTGTTGCTAAGTGTCCAAGTTGCCAGCAAGTCACAGTTCAGCACAAAAGGTCGTGTGGTACGGTCCAGAATATAAAACATCCAGTATGAAAGTGGAACTTAATAAACACAGAATTCATCACAAGTTTACGAAGGTTTCGCAGACAATATGATTCTATTTTGATATTTGTTGACAGAATGACAAAATAGACCCATTTTTAATCTGTTAGGACTACCCATTCAATATAAGATTATGCAACGTAATATGATGAGGAGGTGGCAGGATTTCATAGAGTGTCAGTCTTTATTATTTCGTACATAGTTGATCTTAAGCACTACCTTTTATCCTCAAGGGCTTGTGTAGTTGATTTAAAACAAAATTGGTGTAATACCTATCTTTTATTGAGTTTTCTTACAACAACAGTTATCAGCCTCGCATCCTAAAGGCTACTTATAAAGATCTTTATGGTTGAAGATGCAGATATCCTAGTGGATTGTTTCATGATGGTGAAGTATGGTTGATAGGAGAAAATTTAGTTCGCCATGCTTTGGAGAAGAAGAAAGTGATCCAAGAAATGTTGAAAACAACACAGATTTGTCAAAAATCCTTCACTGATGTTTGTATAAGGGCGATAGAGTTTGAAGTAGATGATTGGGTGTATTTGAAGCTTTAAACAAAGAACGGTGTTATGAGGTTAAGTAAGAAGTGGAAGCTTAGTCCCCGTTATATTGGACCTTATTTCATAGCCAAGCGGATTGACAATGTAACTTCTGAGTAGGAGATACCACAAGAATTAGAAGCGCTCATCTGGTTTTTCACGTCTTTATGTTGAAGAAGTGCATGGATGATCCTTTATTGATCATTCTAGTTGAAAATATAAGGATGAATGATAGCTCATCTTATGAGAAGATTACTATTTAGATCCTAGATAGCCTTGTTCGCAAGTTGATAACGAAAGAGGTATCATCAGTCAAGGTGCTTAGGAGGAACCAAATCGTTGAAGAAGCTACTTGGAATGAAGAATAGGACATGAAGTAGAGATATCCACATCTCCTTGAATTCGGAGATAATGAAGACCAGGTAACTAGTTTTCCTCATACTACTATGTAAATTATGAGTGAGCATGTTCTTTATTTGCAATTGCCTTTGAAATGTTTGAAGTAGATGTTACCACCCTTATGTTAGTAAGAGAAAATCTCATTCGAGGAAGAATGTTTCCGAGGTATTGTAAAATCTAGCAACTGAAAAGAACTATAAGGAAGTTTAAAATCTGAAATAGTTATTCTTGAAAAGTATTTGTGCAAATCTAGAAAATTGCAAGTAAGTTAAAGTTGAGCTATTGTTAAACATAAATCAGCAATCAATTATACCTCAGGATTATTTAGGTGTAGTTCCAAATATTTTATGAGAGCTCTTGGAATGATCTTTCCAACGACTTCAAGTTTGCGTGAATTTGAGTTTGTATGATTAAGTTATGCCTTTTTGAAGTTGGGTTGTTTGATTAGGAAAATGTCCAATCTGAAATTATAACGGGTATTTTAGTATTTTCATTGCCATAATATACTAATCCATTTTAAGAGTTAATATTCATCAAATAAGATTTTAGTTAGTTTTGCAATTTTGGATTTCATGCTAGGACTAAGTAGAAGGAGAAGAAAAAAGAAGAAGAAACGGAAAGTTCATCGAGATCGATCAAGAAAGTTTCTGTTTTCACCGAGGGTTTAGTTATACCTGGTAGGTGAGGCTCCATACCGTTGGCATCGCTCTCCCACGTGCCAAGCATATTAATTTAAGTTTGGTTTCATCCTAAAAAACTTTGAATATTGATGACCTTGATATCTAATCAAGAATTAATTTATTATTCGTGAATTTGACACATTTGCACATTGATTGATTTTTGAAAATTCTACTCCACACCGCGGAGCTAAGACGAGGTGTTATGCCTCAAAAATGATTTCGAAAACAAAATTTAACCATGCCTCTATGTTTCGGGGAAACCTTCGTGTTTTGAATTTTGTTCGTTTCTCATGTTTAGCAATCTAATATTATTCGTAAAAATCATGAAATCTCTCCAACGACATATTTTAATCCTTTAATCCATAATTCAATTCAAGATCATTTAAGAGTTAAGTCAAGATCAGTTAAGAGTCAATTCAACAGTAGTTATTAAAGTTTTTGAAAGTCTTATATAAATGATTTATCTTTGTTTTAAGCCTCAAGTTTTGAGATCATTAAAGAGTGAAGTTTGAATTTCTTTCTTTAAAAAAGTATATGGGGACTATGTATTCCCAAATAGCCTTCAAATTAGTTTTCATAAAAGAGTAATAACTTTCTAAATGAAGCAATAACGGAAACAGATATTTCCAAGATAATATGTAAGCTATGTTTTTGAGCACTAATCTTAAATCAGATATGAAGAATGTTTTTAAAACATAGGATCTTGTATATAATTAGAGTAATACTGAAACCCAAATTGGGCACGAGCATGAGTTCACATAACTCACATCTCCATATAACCATATAGACACCATGGGTAGAAAAAGGTCATATATTTTAGGTGAATACTTTTCAAAATATACTAGTTAATACACTAACTTGTTCAGGTTCTATACCATTAACTAGGTTTAGGATGTGCTTGCATCTTTAGGTAGATCGATACGTCAACAAGTTATTGTATATTATATCCAATAGTTTATTGTATTTTCTCATACATTTGAGAGTTCTGTCGTATCCTTGTTATATACATAGAGTTGATATCATATTTTTAAACAATATATTTAATATTGCATTTGTTTTAAATATTCTTTTATCGAAATGAGTTCATTTAAGTATGAATGAGTTGAGAAGAGACAAGAGTAACAGTTCGAAAATTCAAGACTATTAAAGCCTAAATATTTTCCATGGGGTCTAAACACCGTTTTAAGACATATTTTAATGAATATAAGTCATTTAAGATGTCTAGGAACCAAAACGTACAAGAATGTCCATGTCATTCGGAAATAAATTCTAAGATATACTAGCGTGCCTAAGCCTACTTATGAGCTTTTAGAAGTCAGATATCCATGAAAACTGGTGGAAGGGTATTTTATATGTGTGTAAGATGATTCTTGGTAAAAACATTCGGGTATGACTCAACAAGAACCAACCAAGGGCCCTTAAAGAGGACCCTAGCACGTAGGAGGCAACACTGTCTGGGCAGTGTGAAACCACAAGTGGGAAAACGACGGCATGGGTGCGGATCGATGGGGCATCGATGCCAACCGTCGATCAAAACATAGCCTGAATGTTGGAGCCCTTGCCTACACAAGTATCTGACTAGAACAACGGTTGTGCAGTACAGAAGGCATAGTTCAGATCAGGGTTCCGTCTGTTAGGGTCAAATTTCTGCATGTTTTAAACATAGACTTAACTAATAAATTAAGGGGTTAGATAATAAGTAAGGTGTTTAAGGGAGACTAATGAAGTTAATTAAGACCACATATAAAGACCGAAACCCTCATTAGATTAAACACAACCCAAAAAAGAATTCCTCTTCCTTCTCTCTTCTTTTTCTCTCTATTGGATGAAACCACTGAATACTATCTAGGGGAAGGATTTGGGGATGTAAAGGGACGATTTCACCATAAAATCTTCATCAAACGTTCAGGTATGGGATCTAATTAATCTTTGAGACCTCTTTTGTCAAATTGTTCCTTCAAAATATTTTCAAAAAGTTAGTTTTTTTATGGTTCTTCTAAATCTAGAAAATTAGGTTATGACTGAATTACTTATGTTTTCTATTGGATAATATAAATATATTAAAATGATTTTCAACTTAATTATGGTATATCTTATGATTTGGTATTGTTTTTAGATGATGATCCATAACCCTTAACCCCACGTTTGATATTGACATGAATAAAGTTGAAATTTGTTCGATTGACTTGGTTATTGGTTAAATATCTAGTAATTGATGTTTCTATACTAATTATGAAGAAATTAGAGTAAATTGTAGTTTTCATGCAATTTATTGATATGATGATCTAGGTTAGAAAGTGAATTAACTTAAGTACCTTATCTTAAGCTATGATCTAGTATTAAACTGTGATGTAGTAATTCTTCTAGCCTTGTTATCATGTTGATTAAGTAATTACGTTTTATAGCTAAATTGGATTGAATTGAGGGTTTATGGTAAGACCTTGATGATGAAATATGAAGGAGACTTGGTTAGTCTTATGACTTTTCACATTCACTTTAAAATATGGTTAAATTGTGAGTAAGTCATGGTGTTATGTTGCAGTAAGCCTTGTGTTAGGATTGATAGAGTAGTATGATATTGAACATAAATGTCTTGATTATGTGGTGAGGTTGATTACGATGTATGTGTTATATTGATGTGGATGGGGTTATTATTCTTTATTGTGACCTTGTTCAACTATCTATAGTCAATGCACATTCTGAGAGAACCATCTTTCTTATTTATGTACAATGTTGGTGCACCCCATAGTGAAATACTAGATCTGATGAAGCCCTTATCTAGAAGCTCTTTCAAATGCTCTTTAAATTCTTTAAGCTCTACTCTATCCATTATATAAGAAGGAATAGAAATTGGCTGGGTATTTGGAATGAGATCAATTCCACAGTCGATTTCCCTTTAGGAGGGACTACAGATAGATTTCTAGAAATACTTCTGGAAACTAACAAGCTACTGGAACTGACTCAAGAGTTGGGGTTTCAGAGCTAGAATCCTTAACCCGAACTAGATGATAGAGATAACCCTTTGAGATCATCTTTATGGCGTTAAGGTAAGAAATAAATTGACCCATAGGTGCTAAACTACTACCCTTCCATTCTAAGATTAGTTATTCTAGAAACTGAAAACGAACAATTCTAGTTCATTAATCGACTGAGTCATAACATAAATGTAACCAATCCATTCCTAGAATGACATAAAAGTCTACCATTTGTAACTCTACTATTGACTACATTAGGAGAACCTTCCTAATCCTTCCGATCCTGAAGAGCATAGAACCTATTTTGACGCTGACCGCCAAATGTACCAGATGAGTTACCCTGCTGAGTTGGCGACTTGTTGGTGCTGCAGAATTTGTAAACTAAGCTCTACCATTTCCACCTCCTTGATCCTGCCTAAAAGGACAATCCCTAAGCCTGTGATTAGACTGACTGCACCCAAAACATCCTTCTTTTCCTGCGAGACACTTGCCTTGATGGTTTTTACCAAACTTAGGACAAACAGGGTAAGTCTTGGTGCCTGAAACACTTTCCTGAGACTTAAAGCCTGGTGCTCTACCTTCTAGTCAAACATGTTCTTAGAGAATGGAACACTCGCTTATGAAGGGACTAGGGCTGAAAACATCTGCTGACTCTACAAGCGATTCCGACCACCTTATTTCTGCTGAGAATAGTCATAGTTCCAAGTCCCAGCCTTCTTATTTTCCTTAGCATGTTCCCTAAGCTAATAAATCTCAACCGGCTGACCATGAGTCATAACCCTAGAGTCATATCTCCAAGTACCATAGAATTTCTTAATGCAATTTCTACCAAATTTTACAATCCATACAATAACTTATTAATCTGAGCCCTAGAGTCTGCAACCATGTCAAGAGCATACCTGGAGAGTTTGCTAACTTACCTCAAGTTCATGAATTGCTGGGACTTTTTATTTCTCAACCCTATTGGGAAAAACCTATTGGGAAAAGTCTCACTACAGAAATCTCAAGTGATAGGAGCTGCATTTGCATATATATTCTTCTTCCATTGAGTGTACTAGATTTAGGAAACATCCTTCAACTTACATGATGCCAAGTCAACCTTATCATTCCTAGTTACTTGTATTACCTCAAGGATATTCTTTATCTCATCCATTAAATTATGAGAATCTTCATTAATATATGATCCTAAGAACTCAGGCGGATTCATCCTAACAAAGTCACGCAACCTTGCTACTACTAATCAAACATTTTAATTCACAAGAGCATGAACCCGACTGTTCTGGTTAGTCATAATCAGAGCCCCCTTATGTATGGCGTTCCTGAACTTAGCATTGGAGACTTCTTGATCTGGGACTGAAGGATCTCTGTTTGCATTCCTGGCATTCGCATTCCTAGTGTTACCTCTAGGAGGAGTCATGATCTGAAATTTACAACATCAAGTTAGATGGAATAAGATCATGCCTAAAGCACGATAAGAGTAACAAGAAAGTGAGGTTTTTCTAAGACAATTTATAGCCTACCTCTCATTAGATGTGGTGCACTCCACACCCATGAAAAGGACACTACTTAGATCGGCTTTTCAGATATCCTAGGACTCTTAAACATAGTGCTCTGATAACATGTTTTGTCAGGCCCCGAGCTACTCTTGAGAAAAAGAATCGGAACCTAGAACCACAAGTATTCCCAAGCTAACCCTACTGGCATAATCATAACCATACTAAAGTATATTAACTTATGCTAAAAATAAATCATAATTTAATGTGAAAAGATGGGGAATACCCATATTTTATAAATAAGATATTTGGAAACAATGAGTTTAGTACCAAAGAAATATTAACTCTATTCTAAGCTGAATCTAACTATGTCTTGAATAAGCCTCTAACTGACAACAAATACTGGGACAAGCCCCAGCTAAATCTAGCAAAAACTGAAACTAATGACTAAATACTGAAATGAGACTCATGATTATTGTCCTCAAAGAATGAGGACTCACCACTGAATTGGCTGAACTCGAGATCAAAAATCAATATATGCGTGATCTGGTTGCTGAAAACCCGAACCTACATCATGAGAAGATGTAGAGCATGTATGCGTCGGTACTTGAAAGTTACTGAGCATGTAAAATAGAGTAAAGCTGAAATAAAACATAACAGAATAAGCATAAAAGCAAGTATAATAATCTGAATATAATATACTGAATTTCTAAGCTAATTTAATGCAATGACCAATTTATAACATGCTACAACAGAATATTAAATATACTGATAAATGGTTAATGCATAGAGTGTGACTGAACTGTGGGAGCTACTAATAGTCGATATTATAACCACATGAGCTAAATGTGGTGTCCGATGTATACGCCCCATCTAAAGGACCCAATATAACCTGCCAAAAGTATAAAGGCATGCAGGCGTAGTCACTTAACTGATTGCCCACAGATGAGACTTAGAGCCTACTCGGCTAGTAGTTCTGGGACTATTGGGTACGCTAAACCCTAGTCCATCTAGGTATTATGCTACTCCCAAAGAATTCTATCAATTAAATAATTATGTTTGCGTTTCTGTAAATACTAGATAGCTCGAAACTAAACATGCAAACTAAGAATACTATATTTATTCTGGTAATTATGCATTTATAAGTGAGTAGTGAATATCTGAAGTGTGTGAAATATCTCACCTAGCATGTGTTATTCAAGAACTAAAGAAATAGAAGCTAGGGTTCTGAAATCCATGCGATAATCTGAGTAATAACATGATATTCTTATTCGAACATATATTTAATAAATTCATGAAGTTCTATAAAAGTTCGAGAAACCCTAGGTTTAATCCTGATAAGAGAATCAAGAACATACCAAAAACTAGGGACCCAATGGGTGAAAGTAACAAACTAGTGAAATCCCCCACACCTGGTGATGAAATAAACAGAATAATACTTAACTTTTGGCAATGCAACTACTGGAGCTTGTGGCGTTCTTGAACTTGGGTTCTTGAGCTTTTTCTCCTCTCTTACTTCTAATTTTCGAAGTTTTGATTTAATGATTTTACTTAGATATGTTTTAATTATGTTTCTAAGCTTAAAATTACTAAAATCTTATAATTTAGGGCCACAACGACGTATATTAGGGTTTAAACCGAGTGGGAAAGATCCAAAAGACCCGTGGGAAAGTTGCTGTCAGACCAAATGACGACCAGGGCTGACGGTCCGTTTATTGACCATGCTCCGACGTTAGGTCCGTCAGTTGGGCCTATTCAACATACTTTTGATAAAATGGTCATAACGTTTTACTCGAAGGAATGGGTTTGGCAAGGTTTGTGTCTATGGGAAATATAATTCAATTACCTATTCGTGTGTAGGTCATGGGACACCTAATTCATTTGATGCTAAGAGTTATGATCATTTGAAGTTGATGCAACTGCATTTCCCCTGAACTGTCTACAAATATTCCACCTACGGTCAGTAGGTGGACCGATGGACCGTGTTCGTCATCCAAAGATTTTGTCAGCGAGTGGATGAAAAATGAGTGTGGGCTACTCAAGAATTCAAAACACATGTGATTTCTCATGAAATAATCAATATTATAGAAACAATTTCATACCCATACCCCTAAAATAAATTAAATCATAAATCTATGTGCTTTTCACTTCACCCACGCTCACAATAAAAAAACATAATAAAAAAACATCTTGGATGATGGACAATTGAATAAAAACGAAGGTGCTGAACCCCACATGTTGCACGACAAGCGAAGAGGAGGAGAAATTGTTAGGGAGAAAGTAAAGGGGAAAAATAATTAGAAAATTAGGGGAAGAATGAAGGAAAATAGGGTAAAATTGAGCATTAAGAGGGTTGGGAAAGGGTTGAGTCGGGTTATTTCCTATTAGAAATGGGTAAAGCCATTTAATTAATTGAAAGTGGAAAAAAATTACTTGGGCACACGACGCGGGGATTACACGGTTTCTTCTGGTATTTTAATTCAAGTTGACCCAAAATTTTGACCTACTCGTGCGACACCTGTTTTTAATTATGTAAAACTAATATACCATAAAACTCTAATTTTGACACCCTTTTGTTATGCGAGAGCTCGACGATGCTCTTTGCCCCAAATAGGAATTTCACATCCAATTTGTAAACATACCAGCGCGACGCGAGCTTGCCACTTAGATACATTGAACATAAAATACAAAACTCCTTCACATTTTCAACAAACAACTCGATAGTCGAAACAAGATGGGTTTCCTTCCAGCCAGCTCCATAGTTTTTGTCGTGACAGGATTTAGGTTTCCTCCCATCCAGCTCCTTAGTTTTTGTCGTGACAAGATTTATTTTTTATAATTTTATGCATATATGTTTAATTTTTTTATGAAAAATTATTAAGAGCTAAAATTAAACAGACAAAACAATTAAATCCTATCTATTACAACAGTTCATGGGTCGCCACCCATCTAGCGGCTGATTTAACATAACAGCATGACCTGTCTCAAGACCTACTCGTCGTCCAATGTTATCCCTTCAAGCTATCCACATCCTTAAAAATCTAGTGCTGGACTCGTTTTCCATTAATGAGGAAAATAGAGTTATTATCCTTGTTTCACAATTCCACAACACCATATTGCGTCATCCTCACCACCTCAAATGGAACACTCCACTTAAACAAATGTTTTCTTGGGAACAACATCAAATATAGAATTGAACAGCAACAATAATTGACCAGGATCAAAGGTGTGTGACACAATGTTCTTCTCAACCCACCCTTTGGTCTTATATTTATATAGATTCACTTTTCATACGCATGTAACATAAACTTCTTTAGTTCATGCAAATGTGTGATCCTTTTTATACCCGCTAACTCCACATCCAGATTCAACATATTAATAGCCCAATACGTTGTATGTTCTAAGTAAGACACAAAGTGAGAAGCTTTTTCAAATACCATTCGATATGGATAAGTTCCTATCGGTGTTTTGTAAGAAATTTTATATGCCCATTAGGAATCTTCAAGATTTTCAGCCAAATCTTTTCTTTGGCAATTCATAATATGTTGGAGGATCTGCTTAACCACTATGTTTGATACTTCAACCCTCCCACTAGTTTGGAATGATCTGATGTAGACATTTTGCACCTCGTCCAATGCTTATCTAAAAGACTTCTCACTGTGTTATTGATAAAGTGCGTACGACCATCACTGATTATGGCCCTTGATGTCGCAAACCTACTAAAGATGTGCTTTCGGATGAATTTGATAACAACTTTTGCTTCATTTGTTGGTAATGCAACAACCTCTGTCCACTAGGATACATAGTCCACAACAAGTATTATGCAATGATTACCTTGGGACAATGAGAAAGGTCCCACGAAGTTTATCCACCATATGTCAAAGATCTCACCTCTAATATGATATTCAACTGCAAATAATGCCTCCTTTAATTGGTGTCAATCATATTTCGCTGATCACAATATATCCAACATATGATGACGCGTGGACTCTCAAACTTTGTGACGCTCTTGCTCAACTATACACCTTCTTATCATATTATCCGACCCCTTCTTGAACAAATAGGGCTCATCCCATTTAAAGAAGAGTGCATCATACTTCAACTTCTGATTTGGTGTGTTCATGCCCCAAGTTAAATTAAATCACTCACTTGAATGTTCACAATATTTTCATACCACGGTACCTAAGTAGTATCCGGAGCAAACAACTGCTCATCGGGAAACTCTTAACAAGTATGTCCCTCATTTTTCATGTGCAAAAAAAAGTCTTCCGATCGGGACAAATGATATGTTATTTGGTTATCTATTCCCTTCCTATCTTTGATTTCTAGATCAAACTCTTACAGTAATAGGATCGGCCTAATCAGCCTAGGTTTTAAATTATTCTTGTTGAATAAGTATCAAATAACCACATGTTCAGTTTAGACTATCACTTTTGTTCACACCAAAAATGATCTAAATTTGTCAAACGCACACACCGAGGCCAACATCTTCGTCTCAGTCAGTCTATAGTTATATTGGTTGCATCAAGGGTTTTGCTCGAATAATAGATAAAGTGGAACACCTTGTCTTTTCTCTGTCCAAGAATTGTCCACTGCAATATCACAAACATCACACATAAGCTCTAAAGTAAGCTCCCACTATGGATTAGTAAGAATCAGAGATTCAATCAACTTTTGCTTGGACAATTCAGACGGATGCAAGTATTTCTCATTAACCAGAACCTTCGTCTCCGAACATAGGTCTTGCAATTTTAGTGAAGTCCTTCAAGAAACTCTTATAAAATCAAGCATGGCCAAGGAAGATCCGCACTTCCTTCATAGATATTGGATATGGAAACTTCTCAATCACTTTCACCTTTGCTTTGTCGACTTCACGTCCACCTTCAGAGATTTTTTGACCAAAGACAATTCCTTATCTAACCAAAAAGTGGCACTTCGCCTAGTTAAGCACCAGATTAGTGTCCTCACAACTAGCAAGGACTCTTTCAAGATTATTAGGAATAGATAAAAATACTCAGCATACATCGAGAAGTCGTCCACGAGCACTTCAACAAAGTCTTCCACTATATCATTAAAGATTGCCATCATACAACTCTTAATGTAACCGTGTCACTCTACAATTCAAATGGAATGCGTTGGAATGCATATGTTCCATATGGAGATGTGAATGTGGTCTTCTCTTAATCCTCGGGTGCATTGTCTATCTGACTATACCCTGAATAATCATCAAGGAAACAATAACGCTGATGTCCAGCCATCCTATTTAGAATTTTTTATATTAAATGTATCAGATAGAGGCCCTTCCTAGGGCTATATTATACCCTAAATATGATGTAGACATTTTGTGCCTCGTCCCATACTTGGGTAAAAGACTTTTCACAGAGTTATTGATTTAGTAAGCACGACCACCATTGATTATGGCCCTCGGTGTCACACCTCGAGCTACCCTGGAGACGCGGACACGAAACCTTGTACCACAATTTATCCCATGCTAACTGTGTTAGCATGATCATGAGCATACTAAAGATTATAAACTGAATGCGGAGAAGCTAAATCATAATTTATACTAAAAATATGGGGAATACACATACTCAATAACTAGATAAATGAAATATTGATTATCTTCATACAAAGAAGTTATTTACTCAATACTAAGTTGAAATTACCTATGTCTGAAAATAGCTTTAAACTGACTAAAAATGTTTGGACAGACCCCAACTAAGTCTACCAAAACTAAAACTAAAAGACTAAAAACTAAAATTAAACTGATGAATATTGTCCTAGGAGAATGAGGACTCACCACTAAATCTGCTGAACTGGAGATCGCAGATCGAACTAAGCGTGATGTGGATGCTGAGAACCTGAACCTACGTCAGGAGAATATGTAACACACGTATGCTTCATTAATTCAAGGTACTGAGCATGTAGGATAGAATAAATCTTAAGCAAAACATAACTCAACAAAAACAAAAACAAGTATAATAATATTAACATGATACACTAAATCTTGAGCTAACCGGATGCATTGAGCAATTTATAACATGCTAAAACTGAATAATAAAAATACTGATAAATGGTCCATGTAGAGAGTTCGACTTAACTGTAGGAGCTTCTGATAACCGATAATAAAACCACATAAGCTAAATGTAGAGTCCGATATATACGCCCCACCGAGAGGACCCAATATACACTGCCAAAGAAACAAAGGCATGTTGGCGTGATAACTAGACTGATGCCCACATAGGGGACTTACAACCTACTAGGCTAGTAGTTCTGATACTATTGTGTACGCTTAACCCTAGTCCAACTCGATTTTATGTTACTCCCAATGAATTATGTCAATTAACTGATTATGACAGTTTTTCCGTAAATACGTGATAGCTAGAAACTAAACATGCAAAATGTGAATGAAACATTTAATCTGATAATGATGCATTAAAAACAGAAGCATGTATAATTGCATAACTCAAATATCAGACCTAGCATGTGTAATTTAAGAAATAAAAATACAAAGCTACGGATTTGAAATTAATGTGTTCATTTGAGTAACTAAAAGATGATCTGAGTTATAATAGGATAAGCTAAAATCTTGGAACCCTAGGTTTTATAATGATAAGAGAATCAAGAGCTGACAAAAACTAGAGACTTAATGAGAGAAAGGAACACACTAGTGAAATCCCAAAGACCTCGTGATGAAATCCACGAAAAACTATTCATATTTTGAGGCTGGAACTGAGGGAATATTGATGTGTTCTTCAAGTAGGGTTCTTGACCCGTTTCTCCTCTCTTTCTTCTAACTTTCTATGTTTTTATTTCATGATTTGACTTAAATAAGTTTTAGTTATGTTTATAGTCTTAAACTAACTAAAATCTAATGATTTAGTGTAAAAATGATGTATATTAGAGTTTAAACGAAGTGGGAAAATAACAAATGACCCCTGTAATAGTTGCTGTCAGAACAAACGACGACAAGGAATGATGGTCCGTTGTTTGGCCCATAGTTTGGATCTGTTCGATAGGTCATTAATAAAAAAAGCATAAGTTATACTCGGAGGTATAACTTTAGCCAGGTTAGTGGTTATGGTATGCTAATTCAATTATCTAGTTGTGGGTATGTCATGAAACACATAATTCATTTTTTCCAAGAGTTAAGACCATTTAAAGTTGACCATACTGCATTTCCCCCTTAAATATCTGCTTATTCCCACCTACGGATCGTGCAGGTCATCCGTGGCTCTTGTCAGAGAGTGGGTGAATGAGATGTCGATCGACAGTTATAGACTATAGATGATAGGTCTGTCTGTCGATCATGACATACCAAAATTTCTAGAACTGAGATTTTTGGGAGTTTCAGACCTCATTGACAGATGTGCAGGATGGACAGTATATCAGTCTACGGTATGTCGATGGCCTCGCTAGTTGCACCTACTGATTTTTTCTAAAAAGCTAGTTTTGGTCTGTTTTCGATACGGGGTGTTACATTATCTCTCTCTTGGGAATATTTATCCTTGAATAAAGACTAAACTAGCTGGAATAGAGGGAGAGAGATGCAAACAATACTACTAAACACTTAGAATAGAGTTTCTGACAGAATTGAGTTCCGAGAACATGCAAATACGTTGAAAATGGAAATACAAATTGAGGGAACATGATTCTAAGATTGAATTTAAGCATGAATGACTTGAAAATTAAGAGGAACTATTACCTTGAGCTAGAGTGGAACCAAAAGGAAAGAGGTGAGGATACTTGGCTTTCATCGCAACTTCTGCTTCCCATGTAGCTCCCTGTACGGTCTAACTACTCTACAAAATCTTTAGTGAAGAAACTTATTTGTTTCTCAACCTTCTTACCTGACGATCAAGAATCTCAACAGGTACATCCTTATAAGAAAGATTTTCTTTCACAACCATACTCTCTAATGCTACTTAGAGACTGGATACCCACACATTTCTTTAAGATTTAGATGTGGAAGACCGGATATGCTGCTGCTAATTATGCTAGAAACTCTAACTCATATACCACATTTCTGACCCTTTTCAAGATGTTGTAGGGGCACATAACTAGGACTCAACTTCTATTTCTTTCCAAATCTCATCACTTCTTTTATAGGTGATACTTTAAGAAAAACGCAATCATCAACTTGGATCTCTAGTTCCCTTCTCCTTACATCTGCTTAAGATTTATGATGACTTTAGGTTGTCTTAATTCTATCTCTAATGAGTTTCACTTTCTTCATAGCATAAAGGATTGAATCTAGCCCTAAAAAAGTGCTTCGCCTACTTCAAACCAACTGATAGGAGATCTACATCTATGCCCATAAAAGGCTTTGTAAGTGGCCATCTGAATGCTTGAATGGTAGTTATTGTTGTAGGAAGACTCAATAAAAGGAAGGTGATCATCCTAACTACCCTAGAAATCAATCACACAAGACCTCAACAAATCATCTTCTAATTTAATGGTAAGCTCTGCATGTCCTTCTGTATGTGGATTAAATGTTGTGCTAAGGTTAAATTGAGTACCTAGACCCTTCTGAAATGACTTCCATTATTGAGAGGTAAACTAAGGACCTCTATCTGAGAAGATAGACAAAGGAACCCCATGAAACCTCACAATTTCATTAATGTAAAGCTTGGCATAGTCTTCTGCCAAATATGTAGACTTGATCGGTAAAAAGCGAAAAGACTTTGTCATCGTATCAACTATCACCCAAATAAAGTCATGACGTCAACGAGTGCGAGGTAACCCTAAAGTGGTTAAACAATTCATAAATCCATTGATGGGATACTTATTATTGATTGTGACCTTGTGAACATTCTATTGTCAATGCACATTTTGAGAGAACAATCATTCTTATTTACGAACAACACTGGAGCATCCCATAATGATATACTAAGCCTGATGAAGCCCTTATATAGAAGATCTTTGAACTACTTTTTCAATTCCTTAAGCTATGCTGGAGCCATAATGTAAGGAGGAAAAGAAATAGATTAGGTATCTGGAAGGAGGTCAATTCCAAAGTTGATTTGGATTTCGGGAGGGACTCCAGGAAGATCTTCTTGAATTACATCTGGAAACTCAAAAACTACTAGAACTGACTAAAGAGTTGGGATTTAAGAGCTAGAATCCTTAACCCAGACTAGATGATAGAGATAACCCTTAGAAATCATCTTTCTAGCATCAAGGTATGAAATAAATCGATCTATAGGAGCTAAGATACTACCTTTCCATTCTAAGTTCATTTGGAAACTCAAAACTAACAATCCTAGTTCTACAATTGACTGAGGCATTACGTTAGTGTAACCAATCCATGCCTAAAATGACATCGAATTCTACCATTTCTACCTTTACTAGATCTGTCTAGTTGACTTTCTGAGAGACTATGATAGGGCAATCTATGTATACCCATCTAGCTATAACTAGGTCAGCAACTGGAGTAGAGATGGAGAAAGGTTTTGAGAGATTTTCTGGACAGACACTAAATTGCACTGCTATGTAAGGAATTACAAAAGAAAGAGTAGATCCTTTATCTAACAATTCATAAACATCAAGGTCAAAGACATGTAACATACCACTGACTACATTAGGAAACTTTCCTGATCCTGGCGATCCTAAAGAGCATATAATCTATTCTGACAGCTAACCTCCACCTATACCTGATGAGTAACCCTGCTGAGTAAGGCGACTTTCTGGATCTAATAAAGTTGTAGAGTCAGCTGTACTATTTCGACCTCCTTGACCCAATCAAGAAAGACAATACCTCAACCTGTGACCAGAGTGAACGAACCCAAAACATATTTCTTCTCCTGTTATACACTCATCCAAATGGTTGTTACCATACTTAGTGCAAGGGAGGTAAGTCTTGGTCCCTGAAACACTTCCATGAGACTTACAGCCTGGTGCTCTACTTTTCTAGTCATACGTGTTCTTGAAGGATGGAACACTAGCTTATGAAGGGACTGGGTCTGAAAACTTCTAGTGACTCTGCGAGTGTTTTCCACCACCCGAAGTTTGCTGTGAATAGTAATAGTTCCCAGTCCTAGCCTTCTTACTCTCCTTAGCCTGTTCCATAATCTTATCACCCTCAACCTGCTGAGTATGATTCATAAGCCTAGAGATGTTCATATTTATAAGTAACATAGCATTTCTTCACTAAGTTTTCACTAAATCAGACACTCCATACAAGAACTTATTCATCTAAGATGTGGAGTCAGCAACCATTTGAGGAGCTTACCTGGAGAGTTGGATAAACTTCAGTCCATACACTTGGACTGTCATGTTACCCTGCCGTAAAGTTCATGAATTCTCAGGCTTTTGCCTCTCTCAACTCTATTGGTAAAGACCTATCGAGAACAGTCTCACTAAAGGAATCCCAAGTGATAGGTTTCACCCCTATTATCCTTCTACTTAGTGTTCCAGATATAAACCACACCTTTCAATTTGTATGATGCCAACTAAACTGAATCATTCCCAATGACTTGCATTACCTCAAAGATCTTCTTGATCTCATCCATGAAATTTTGAGGATCCTCATTAGTCAATCATCCTAAGAACTCAGGCTGATTCATCCTAACAAAGTCATGGACCCTTACTTTTGCTTATCCACCATTTCAATTCACATGAGCATGAACCCGATTGTTTTGGTTGTTCATACTATGAGCCATCATCTATATGGCATTCCTAAACTAAACATTGGAGACTTTTTGAACTGCAACTAGAGGAGATGTGTTTGCATTTCTGACATTCCATTCTTAGCGTTAACTCTATGAGGAGGCATGATCTGAAACATACAACGTCAAGTTAGAATGAAATAAGATCACACCTAATGCACAATATGAGTAACAAGAAAGTGAAGTATTTCCTAAAACACTTCATAGCCTCCATCTCATCAGATGTGGTGCACTTCATACCCATGAAAAAGGACCCTACTTTGTGAGACTTTTCACGCATCCTTGAAATCCTTAACCTATTGATTTGATACCATGATTTTTCACGCCCTGAGCTACCCCAGAGACGCGGACAAGGAACCTACGACCACAAGTAATCCCAAGCTAACCCTGATGGCATGATCATGAGCATAATAAAGATAATAAAATGAATAATAACATAGAAATTTGAGTTGGAACATATATTTTAACTAAATCATGAAGTTCTGCTGAAATTCTAGGAAAACAATGTATAATTATGATAAGAAAATCAAGAATTGACTGAAAACAGGGACCCAATGGGTTAAAGGAACCCACGAGTGAAATACCATATCTTGGTGATGAAATCCACCGAAAAATATTCAAATTTTGAGGCTGGGACTATGGGAATGTTGTTGCGTTCTTGAACAAGGGTTCTTGACAATTTTCTCCTTTCTTTCTTTTAATTTTCTATGTTTTGATTTAATTATTTGACTTAGGTAAGTTTAGTTATGTTTCTAGGATTAAAGTGATTAAAATATGATGACTTAGGGTCGCAATGACATATCTTCGAGTTTAAACAAAGTGGGAAAACACCAAAAGACCCCTGGGTTAGTTGTTGTCGAACAAAATGACAACAAGAACTGACGGTCCGTTGTTTAGTCCGTAGGTAGGAACATTTTTACTGGACTTTACTAAAACGGGCATAACTCTATACTCGAAGGTTTAAGGTTTGTAGATGGCCCCGTTGGTTGCACGTGTAGATTTTTTCTCAAAAGGTTGTTTTTGGTCTGTTTTGGTTACGGGGTGCTACACTTGGTTTCCCAAACCTTGTGAAGATGATGTTACAGATGCATTTGATTACAACTTTGGCATCATTTGTTGGTAATGCAACAACCTCTACCCACTTGGAGACATACTCCAGAACAAGTAGTATGTATTGATTACCTTGGGACGATGGGAAACGTCCCTCACAGTCTATCCCCCGCATGTCGAAGAACTCACCTCTAATATGATGTTCACCGGGAACTAATGCCTCTTTTAAATGGTGAAAATTCTCTAGCACTGATCATAATATTTCACAAACAAAGTAGCATCATTAAATAAAGTAGGCCAAAAGATACTAGATTGCAATACCTAATGTGCAGTTATGTTGACTCCATTATGTCCACCATACGGTGACGCGTGGTAACTCTCAAACCTTGTGATGCCTCCTTCTCATGTTTACACCTTCTTTTCATATTATCTGACCCCTTCTTGAACAAATAGTGCTCATCCCATATAAATAAGTGTGCATCATTAAGTTATGTCGACTCCATTATGTCCACCATATGGTGACGCGTGGTAACTATCAGACCTTGTGATGCCTCCTACTCATCTTTACTCCTTCTTTTGACATTATCTGACCCCGTCTTGAACAAATAGGGCTCATACCATATAACGAAGTGTGCATTATACTTCAACTTTTGATTTTGGTGTATTCATGCCCCAAGTGAAATTAAACCACTCACAAAAAAGTTCACAATATCTGCATACCACAGTACCTGACTAATATCAAGAGAAAGCAACTGGCCATCAAGAAACTCTTAAAAAATATGTCCCTCATTTTTCATGTGCGATAAGTCTTTCAGTCGGGACATATGATAAATTATTTGGTTCTATGTTCCCTTACAATCACTAATTTCTAGATCAAACACTTGGAGTAATAGGATCCTCCTAATAAGCCTAGGTTTCGAATTCTTGTTGTTGAATAAGTATCAAATAACCACATGATCAATTTAGACTTCCACTTTAGTTCACAACAAATATGATCTAAATTTGTCAAACGCATACACAAAGGCCAACATCTTCCTTTCACTCAGTCTATAGTTTGATTTGTTGCATCAAGTGTTTTCCTAGATAGTAGATGGAGTGGAACACCTTGTCTTTTCTCTCTCAAAGAAATGTCCCTACTGCAATATCACCAACATCACACATCAGCTCGAAGGGAAGCTCCTAGTTTGGAGCAGTAAGAATCAGAGCTTCAATAAACTTCTTCTTCAACAAATCAAAAGCATGCAAGCATTTCTTATCAAGCACAAGGTTCATCTCTTTCTCTAATAAGCTGCACAAAGATGTTGTAGTTTTAGAGATATCCTTCATGAACCTCCTATAATATCAAGCATGGACAAGGAAGCTCTGTACTACCTTCACATATCTTGGAGGTGGGAACTTCTCAATCACTTCCACCTTCACTTTCTCTACCTCAAGCGCATATTTAGAGACTTTTTGCGCTAACACAATGCCTTATTTAACCAAAAAGTGGCACTTGTCCCAGTGAAGCACAAGCTTAGTGTACTCAAACCTAGCAGGAACTCTGTTAAGGTTTTTTAGGAAAATATCAAAAGATTCACCATATATCGAGTAGTCGTCCACGAAAAATTCAACAAAGTCTGCCACTATAATATGAAAGATTGACATCATACATCTATGAAATATAATTATGGCATTCTACAAGCCAAACAGAATGCATTTAAACGCATATGTGCGATAAGGAAAAGTAAAAGTGGTCTTCTCATATTCCTCGGGATCAATGGATCTCTAATTATAAAACAAATAATCATCAAGGAAACAATAATACTCATGTATAGCACAACTATGTAGCATTTGACTAATGAAATGTATCGGATAGCTGGGCCCTTCCTGTGGCTTCTTTGAGTTTCCTATAGTCCATACATATCCTCTGTCTAATGAATATTCATATGGAGATTAACTTCGTATTTTCATTCTTCACCATTGTCTTCCGCCTTCTCAGGTACACACTACAGTTGACTTACGCACTTGTTTTCAAATATTGGCTACACAATCCCTACATCCAGCCACATGATTAATTCTGTCCTTATAACATCCTTCATCAACGGATTTGGTCTCTGCATATATTGTTCACTTGCCTTGTACCCTTCTTCCATGTATATTTTGTGCATACACAGAGGGGAACTAATGCCGTGGATTTCACACATTTGTATCCTTGAGCTCCTTTCCTCATTTTCTAAATCAATAACGCAGCCCTTATCTGTTAGTCAAATAATGTTGCAGACAAAAAAACTTGTAATGTTTTATCTTAACCCTAAAATGAATACATGAGGTGTGTTGGCAGTGCTTTTAACTCCAGCATAAGTGCTTCTTCAATGGAGAGTGTTGGTGGAGTACCCAGTACCCTATTCATAGGCTCCCAATGTTCTCCACCAGAAACCATCAGTAACACATCTAGGAATCACACAATTTCATTAGCCTCATCATATCCATAAAAGTCATCGCCCACTAATGATCTCTCGAAGATCCTTTGCTAAAATATTCTTGGCTTATACCTCAAGATTTAACACTGCAATGGAAGACAACTCCTCATATACAACTTCTTTTTTAGGTCTTTGTGCTTGTCAAAAACCTCATAGTCAGCTGCCCACCTACCACATCTATCATCACCCTACCAGTATCTAAGAAATACATCTCTAAGATGAAATGCACCTCCGGATTAGGCGCAAAAATCAACACTACAAAGTCTACTACAAAAATTAGAGATCCCACTTTTACTAACACATCTTCTCAACACCCTAATGTCTAGTTACAAATATATCTGCCAACTGTAAAATTATGCTAGTTTATTTAGGACTACCCAACCCCACCTCTGATACAAAGAATTCAGCATCAAATTAATGCTCATTCCCAGATAAGACAGCCCTCGTGCATGGATGCCCTGACCTATAGTAATCTTTACTGGAAAGCTACCTAGATCATTAATTTTAATGGGCAGCCTATACTGGATTCTAAAGTTGCATTCTTCACTGAGTGCAACACTCTCATAGTCGGTCACCCATCTTTTATTAGACACATTCTCCTTCACATATTTGCCTATATGGGTATACCCTACAAACAATCAACAAATAGCAAGTTAATGTGAACTTCTTTCAAAAGAAATATAAACTTACCAAAACATTCATCCTCCTTTTGTTTCTTGAACTATTGAGGAAATAGAGGATGTGGTCTCACGATTGGTTGCATTTTTTTTCTAGTGAAAATACTTCATTCTTCTTTGGGCCAACCTCTTTGCATGGGTTCAGTATCTTTGCCTCCCAAATCTCTCCTCCAACTACAAGACATATCGTTTACTTACCACGTTCAACTGCTTAGGATTTGGATTGATATATCCAGGCAGACCTCCTTGTGAGTATGAATTCTAGGAACTAATGAACTTCACATATTGCTTCTCTAGGTTCTATGTAGCTAAATTATTTTCTTATATCAGCAGCAAACTAGGGGTGATCTGATATTATCCTTTTGAGAATATCCCCCACACTCATGTTTCCGAATTATTTTTTGGGTTGTTCCCTCTACATCTGCGGTTCGTAAAATTGTGAATTACCTTCAGGCAGTCCTAATTTTTCCCTAGGGTTTGATTCTAATTTCGACCAAAAGAAAAGTTTGAGTGGTTTCCCCAACATGGGTTATATAAGTTCCCATAGTTTTGTTGGCCTCCTTATACCTGGGAATTTCCTACACAATTTAATAAGTTTGTATTAGCAGTGCATATCTATACATTATGATCACTTTCTCTTAAGATCTCAAACCAAGATAGTTGTTGTTGAGCTACATTAATTTGGGAGGGTTGTTGTCCCAATATCTTGCTACTGAAACATTTGCTCATCATATTCTATAATGCAGAGACAGTGCAATTAAAACAAAAATCACATCTCTTTGTACTATAGTTGTAGTTTTTTGAACCACATGTTGCAATCCGCCTCCGTTCCACTCTTGAATACCCTAAGAGATCAGGTCCAACAAGGTGTATAGTTCAACATAGGTCTTCCACTCTGGATAACCCTAAGATATCAGGTCCAGCAAGGTTTATACTTCAAAATAGGTCTTCTCTAAGTTCTTTCTTCTGCAGTTGAACCAAGAAAAATCTTAGTGTCGAGTTCCAAACATTAGATGAAGGTATGGACAAATAAATTATTAGATTTATGATTATGAGGGAAACTCATCAACATAGATTTCAACTTTTCCCAAGCTTGTTACAAGTTATCACCAACTTTCTCCATCAAGCTTAAAATATCACTCCTCAACTTAGCCATTTTTCTAGATGGAATGAATCAAATGAGGAACTTATTTGAAGATTGTCTGGGGTGGTGATTGAATTTGTAGGCTCTTAGCTCAACCATCAATCTGCATCCACAAGAAGATAGGAAGGGAATAAAGTGATCCTTACATAATCTTTATTCACTCTAAACAGATTATAGGTATCACTGATCTCCTGGTTGTTCTTAATGTCGACTGTGGGATCCCCTTGCGAGAGACCAATAAATTGCCCATTCTAGTGCAAGATTTGCACCATACTTCTCTTCTATTCAAACCTACCACCATCTCTAGGTTTTTCAATGCAAGACATTACAATGGTAGGGCGTTGGATAGCCACCTCTAAAACTTTAATCGCATGCCATTGTTTCAGGTTCTTCTTCTATTTCCTCATTTTTTTTTTGTGATTGTACATAGTAATTAACAATTAACCATTGGAATTGAATATTCATCTAGTGTCCTCCTTCTATGTACGAGTCTTTCATGTTCTGAGAGAAGCAACAAGAATCGTTGATCATTGTCTAGTTTGGAGCTTCAAGCAACCTGAAACAGTGAAATGCTAAGATCAGATTGTCAACACTTGTGTTTTTACATTAAAAAAATAATATATTTACCAATTATTAAATCACCAGTTGCAGTTCCAAAAACTAGTTGGTGTCAAATCGCACACACAAGTTCACGTGATAGTAAAAGCAATACAGTGGATAGTTTTTAGAGTTAGGTATCATTACCGATAAGGACATACAATTAGAATTGATCAATTCTCTTAAATTGCAATTCCACACAAATGTAATTTCCATATTTAAAAAATGATTTAGTATCTACTTCTAACTTAAAATGAAATGTAAATAATATGATTAAATTTCAGGGGATTTAAAAAAATGACATGGGAAATATAAAAGGCTGCAACTTTTATCTAGAATCATAAAATCAATATCATTTCAATGGGTAATTATTGACTGACGAATCAGTGAATCACAAGGGTAGACAAATTATCATCGTCTCCCGACCTCTAACTTCTACAATACTTAACACTATAACTACATCGTTGAGCGGAGATAGAGTGATTAAATATTGAGAATTAAGATATATTCCTACATGTTTACCCAAGCAAGGTCTCTAGGTATATCGTTATCCTAGAAGTAAATAAACCCTAGATATTTAGAGTTTAAGAACTCTCCCTCTGCCCCACGTTCTATCCTCTTATTCCTCTCCTGATTTCAATTCGAAAATATATTTATTTCTATGGTGATCAAGCATGAAATACAAGATTAAGAACATAAGAGAGATTCAACTGATAGTCAACAATAAACCTAAAATCAAATTCAAAATATTACATTCATCTTGTATCGACAAACCTAGAACTTGGGCATTAGCTACACATTGTCCACTAATCAATCATACCATGTTTATAACTCATAACAATAGTTGAAGAGAATAGAGAATGAGAAACAATCCTAAAAGCTCCAAAATATGTCGTCCAAGTCGTCCTCTTTAAAAAATAAGAAAAAGGATATTTAATAAATTAAAATAAAACTATATCTAAACTAAAAGGAAAAACGGCTGATTCTTTCCTTAAAGCGGTCGACGAGGATGCCTTCAAGAATATCTTTCAGGACTTGTTGCCTTTTGCACAACGCACGAGCAATATTATGCTCTTTCTCCGTGGCACAAAGGGTGCACACAAATTCCTTGGCGCATTTTCTTCAGTTTATTCCTTGGTCTCTTTTGACTAGAATCATCCAATTTCTTCCATCATCCCTTATTGTGTGTGTTTCTGTCATTAAGATTACCTACACAACTAATCATTTTAGTTAGTTCATAAATACACAATAGACTCAATACATTTCTAAACACATACATATTGAATTCAAACTATGCATAAATGTTGACATTCTTAGCATTATGGGATTATAACTATGACCAAGATCAAATTTATACTTAAATAATATACTATTTAGATTAACTACACTTTGTAATACTATTTGATACTTATTACCATTTGTGGCATCACTAGGTTAATAACCATTATATATTTGTGTGTGTGTATATATATATATATGTATATATATATACCCTGTACATAACTACCCCTCATTCACCTATTGTATCTAAAATTCCCTCATAATACAACTATTATCTCACAAATGCCCTTGTCATCCATCCTTGAGTAAACTTTTGCCACATCATTAATAGAGTACCATTTAAAATAATTGAATAATCTTTTTAATTATGTGGCGCTTAACCATTGATTTCGATTTAATAATTTAATATTATTTTAAATGCACCCGTTACCCACCAATTTTAAATTAAACCCACCTGATCCAATACAAAGAACCCATCTAATTAAAATAACCGAAAAACCTTGTCCACACATATACACTCAAATACCTGAATCAAGTTCAAACGAGAAGTGGCTATGTAATTATGCGTATAAGTTAGTGGTTAATGGTATTTAATTCAAACTTTAGTTATGTTATGTTGGATTTTAAAACATGTGAATGGAAGATAAAGAGTTTCATATGAAAAGGTGCACCTATTATAAAGAGTTGCAATTTTTATGAACATTTGTGCTTTTTATGAAAAGTTGTGTATTTTATAAAAAGTTCTGACTCTGATGTAATGTGGTAATCTTTCCGAATGATTGTGGCTTTTCAGAGTTTTGAATCATTTCATGTAAAGAAAAATAAGAACCTTTTCACTCTACCTAGTTTTCTAATATTGAGGGATTTCCTCGGATTTTTAAATATAACAAAATTTTGGACTTGTTCTACTACTACTAAATCTAGTATTCAAAGTGAACATTACTATCGTTAAGAGGCTTGCTGAAACAAGCATTTTGGGTACTAATACGCTAGTGATTAAGATATTTCTATCTTGAGAGGACATATTCAAAATAAAACCTCGGATACTATAGGGGAATAAATCCCTTAAGGTGACATTATGCATTAACTGAGCTTGATCTTCTTCCTGTTTTTTTTTTTTTAAATTCTTATATGTGTTACAAATTTGATTTTTGTGAATTAATTTTTGTTCTTTAGTTCTTCTGTTCTGCACTATTTTATTAAACTTTGGTAAATTTTTGTTTCTTCAAATTTATTGCAATTAATAAGATTTATTAAACATCGATTGACAACAATCATAAGGAAAATAGTATACTATTGGTATTTCGTGTATTCTATTGATTAGGAGAAACAAATTATGGATGTAGAAGATAAGTGCATTACTTCTCCATAATTTTTTTTTTGCTTTGTTTGGCAAGCTCGAGATGAGAATGTACTATTTCACTTACAGATTATACCAGATAACTGTCTTATTATTTATCTAAGGAGGAAAATATATTTTTAAGTTTATGAAATTATATATTTATCATGTGTGTCTTGGTAAAAAGTTATGAGAATCATATGTATTTTTGAATTAATGTTCCTTGGTAAGTATTGTTGCCTTTAAAATTTACTAGTTTGTAGAATGAGATATGCATATTTTTATTTAGTAAAATAGTGTGTCAAAATGTTATAGTTCAAAGATTATTTGAAAATAAAAAACATTTCTATGTGATAATCTAAAAAAATTATTTTTTTGTTGGGGAAATTTTTTTTGTAGGTTTTTACTCGTTCTGAACGTTATTCTGTATTATTGTTGTAGACTGAAAATATTTATTGTTTACTACTCTGGATAAATTTTACTATGCAATTGGTTTGAAAAATATGAAAACATCACATAATAAATCAGTGTTGTAGCTTTGATTATCTTAAACTCAATGTTAAATAGAAATAAATTGTACAATTTTTTGTCATTATTGTTAGTATTCTAAATACTAAATGGAATGTCTATTTTCTATAGAGGAAAATTGCTAGTGACATAGTGTTTATGATATTTTTTCCTTTATGGAATGAACTTTGATATTTTGTAAAGATTGTCAAAGAAAATTGAAGAACTAGAATTCTTTCATAGAATATTGCTTTCAAATGAAGTTTCATATTGCCAATGAAATTTTGATATTATCCAAATAATATGTGAAAAAAATATTTTCAAATACTTGAAAAATAATTTTGAGATCACATTTAAAATATGGGGGTTCTTTGCTTAAGAAAGAGATAAAATTAGACCCACAAAATTCTTCAAGTATATTTGATATTTTAATGATGGAGATTCTCTTTTACTAGTATAAGATGTGACTAGTGTGAAACTACAAAATTAAATATATACTTTTTCCAAATAATTGTGATCTTTTATGAAAATGTCACTTAAATTTTTTTTGTGATTTTTCATGAAAAACATATGTCTATTAAATATAAATATATTCGTAGACATGAATCTTTGTAAATTATCATTTGTAATGTTTTGTAAAAAAAGTATTTGGACATTATTACCTTTATTGGAATTAATGAAACATTGTTAATCGGTAGTTCTACAACAATCTAGTTGAGAGTTATGGAAAGGCTTTTCCGAAAGTACCATTTGACAAGGTGATGACTCCAACATTGTTCGTATCACACAAATAAATTCAAAGAAGTTGGAATAAAATATTTGTTAGAAATAGCTACTTCGCGTAGATATTTTCAAACTCAATATTATTATTTGTGCTTACATGCTTGAGTCAAACTGTTTGTGACATGAAAACTTGTGACATTTCATTTACAAAACCTTTTAAGAAAAATCGATCAATTTAGAAATTTTGTCTAATTTTGAGTGCAAAAAATAAAAATGTCGAGTCTGTGTGGAGTCTAAGTATGTTGAGAATTCTTATAAATATGTTTTGAGGAATTCTCATTATTTAGAATTGAGTTACACTGACATTTTTATATGATGTCAATAGCTTCTCGTGGTTAGAAAAAGTATTGAGAATTGCAATAGCAACGACTACGTGTATTTACTGAGTAATAAGGATGAAGCATTAGAAACGTCTAGAAAATATGATATTGAACTTAAATATATGTTGGGAAAAAGATAAGAAGTAAAGATAGTATAATTATCTTTTTGTAAAAATATGTTTGAAAAGTAGAATTATTCACCAAACTGCTTCTCTATTCACCTCCATATAATGGAAAAATACACTTCGAAGCAAATGATGGTTGCAATACTAATTAGTTAAGGTTTAGCACAAAACATTTGTCGAAGAACTGTCCTTACTACAAAAGGAAACAACAAAAGATTTTGTCTTTTCAGAAAGAAAGCAATAAAAAGTTTTGTTTGTTCAGGGCACAATCTATTCCATAAGACTTGGAAAAGAATGAAATTAAACTTGAATTAATTTAAACAGTGGTGGTGTATATCTTTTACACTCGTAGACAAAACAAACCAAAAGCCAGCATTTAAAGAAAATTGTACGTGCAATCAATGGTGGTATCGGCGTACCGTAGTCTGACCCACGATCGTCCTGCACAACCGTCGATGGGATCAGAAACTCCCAAAAATTTTATCCCAGAAAATTTGTTAAGTCTTGGACTACGGACGGACTTACGGTCTGTAGTCCATGACCGTCGATTAATACTCCCTTAACCCACTCTTTGACAAGAGTTGCGGATGATCAACACGGTACGTAGGTGGACGTATGGACTGTAGGTGGAAAATGTGCAGAAAATAAAGGGGAAAGGTAGTTGGGTAAACTTCAAATGGTTATAACTCTTAGCGCAAAATGAATTAGGTGTCCCATGATCTACCCACATATAGATTATTGAATTAGATTTCATAGCCACCAACGATGCAAAAACCATACATTCGAGTAATAAGTTCTGCCCATTTTAGTAAAG
Source organism: Solanum peruvianum (assembly GCA_027705065.1). Classification (NCBI taxonomy): domain Eukaryota; kingdom Viridiplantae; phylum Streptophyta; class Magnoliopsida; order Solanales; family Solanaceae; genus Solanum; species Solanum peruvianum. The sequence continues at coordinate 48,425,270 of JAKWJD010001761.1, forward strand.
GACTGTACAACAGGCCTAGTCGACGGTTCAACGACTGGGCATCGGTAAGACGATGGACCGTCAGTCCTGGTCGTCCCTTGGTCCCACAACAACTTTTCCAGGGTCTTTTTGTCCTTTCCCACTTTGTTTAAACCCTAAGTTACATCATTTTAACCATAAATCATTATATTTTAATCAATTTAAGCCTAGAAATATAACTAAACCATATTCAAGTTAAATCATAAATTGAAACTTAGAAAACTAGAAGCAAGATAGGAGAAAAATCTCACAAACGCTAGTTCAAGAAAGTAGCAAGATCCAGCAGTTCCACCCGCAAAACGTAAGTATTTTTCCATGGATTTCATCACCAGGTATGTGGAATTTCACTAGTGGGTCCCATTCACCCATTGCGTCCCAAGTTTTCAGTCTGATTCTTGATTTCTATATAATTATTAGACCTAGGGTTTCTAAAACTTCAAGAGAACTTCATGAACTTATTAGTTTTATGTTCCAAATAAGATTATTATGTTATTATTCATTTTATTGAATGAATTTCAGAACCCTAGCTCTATATTTCTTTAACTCTTGAATTACACATGGTAGGTCAAATATTTCAGACACTTTAGATATACATGCCTCAGTTATAAATGCATAATCACAAGATTAATTGTTGGATTCTCAGTTTACATGTTTAGTTTCGAGCTATACAGTATTTACAGAAACTCAAATATACTCAGTTAATTTACAGAATTCATTGGGAGTAGCATAATACCGAGTTGAACTAGGGTTTAGTGTACCCAATAGTTCCAGAACTACTAGACTAGTAGGCTATAAGTCTCCTCTGTGGGCAATAAGTTTAGTAATCACACCAACATGCCTTTATACCTTTGGCAATGTATATTGGGTCCTCTCGATGCGGAGTATACATCGGACTCCATATTTAGCTCATGTGATTTTATTATCGATTATTAGTAGCCCCCACAGATTAGTCAGATTCTCTGCATTGACCATTTATCAGTATATTCAGTATTCAGTTTCAGCATGTTATAAATTGGTCATTCCATCCAGTTATGTGAGGATTCATTTTATATGTTAGATTATTACTTGCTATGATGCTTGTTCAGTTATGTTTTATTTAAGTTTTACTCTTTCCTACATGCTTAGTACCTTTCAAGTATTGACGCATACGTGCTCTACATATTCTCCTGATGTACGTTAAGGTTCTCAGCATCCACATCATGCATAGATCGACTTTCAATCTCCAGTTCAACAGATTCAGTGGTGAGTCCTCATTTTCGGGGACAGAAATTATGAGTGTAATTTCCGTCTTTAGTCATTTAGTTTTAGTTTTCGCTAGATTTAGATGGGGGCTTCTCCCAGTATTTCTAATCTAGTTTAGAGGCTTATTTCATACATAGTTAGATTCATCTTAGTATTGAGTTAATATTTCTTTGTATTAAACTCATTGTGTTACAATATCACAGTTATAGAATATTATTATTCCCCATCTTTTGAGTTTAAATTTGTGATTTAGCTTCCGCAACAGTTTATATTCTTTAGTATGATCATGCACATGCCACGAGAGTTATCTCGGGATAACTTATGGTCCTAGGTTTCGTGTCCGCATCTCGAGGGTAGCTCGGGGCGTGACAATACAAAAAGTCCAAGTTCCTATTACTAAAAAGATTATAATAGGACCTAAAAATGTGGACTGTAAGCTTAGACTTGAATAGCCTAGTTAAAAGTCTAAATAAACTTTAGAAGAAAAAAAGGAGAATGTACTAAATATAAAGATTCAGAGGCATAGCAAATTTCAAAGGGCATCTACTTTCTTCGAAAAAGATTTTGTAACATTTCTTGTGCCTTCTGTAAACTCATACTTTTTGATAGATGGTGTGAATAGTGACATTGATTCAATCTTGAGCAATATTAGTTGAAATTTGTTGATTTTCCTCAAGCAAATATGCCTTTGGGTTCAACGTGAATCCTCAAAAGTTATATTAAAGTCAGTGGAACTGTTTACAAATATAAAGCAAGATTTTTTATCAAAGTTTTAAGACAAAAACAAGGTCTTGATTTCCGATACATACTCGCCAGTAACTAGAATTACATTCATTTGGATATTGATTGTGTTAGATGTGGTATATGACTTTAAAACTTATCAAATGAATGTGAAAACAACTCTCTTTAACACAGAATTGGTCAAAGAAATTTACATGGAAAAACCTGAGGATTTTGTAGTTTCTGGTAAATAAAATAAGGTATGCAAACTTGTTAAGTCACATTATGGATTAAAAGAAACACCGAAACAATGACATAAGAAAGTATAACAAACCATGTTTGCAAATGGATTGAAGAATGATGGATGTAATTAATGTGTTCAAATTAAATCACAAATCATTGTTTGTTTGTATATTGGTGATATGTTTATCATCAATAGAGACACTAAATACACAAATACTACTAAATGTGTGCTACAAAGCAATTTTCAAATAAAAAATATTGGAGTTGTTGATGCGATCTTAGGTATAAGAATCCTTAGAACTCCATAATGTTTAGCATTTTCCACGGTCTCATTACATTGATAAGGTAATTGACTAGTTCAAATATTTTGATTCCAATATTTTCAAGTAAACAAATAAATGTGAGCTTTGAATTTAAAATAGTGAAGAAGAAAGTGATTCACAACCGGAGTGTAGTAGATATTTTGTTATATAGTGTATATCACAAAGTGTGCGCGATCAGATGTAGTATTTTCTATTAATGAACTTAGGCAATTCACAAGTGATCCTAATCGAACTCATTAGATGGTAATAGAAAGATTTTTGGAGTATGCAAGAAATACTTAAAACTATGTCATACATTATAACAATATCTAGCAATATTGAAACGATATAGAAATGCAAATTAAATCACTGGACAAATGAAGTAAAATTCACTAGTTGAAATGTATTTACTCTTTGTAGAGGAGCAGTCTCTTGAAAATATTTCAAAGGAGACATATATTACTAGATATATAATGATCTATGAGCTAGGTGTTCAAGATAAGGTTAGTGAATAAGTTGAAAAACTCTAGAATTGCTTGATAGATATTAATTTTACGACAAAAAAAATTGGCATTAGTATGCATACGCTTTGATAGTGAAGATTCAAAAGGTAGGTCATGGAACATGTTGTATCACATAAATACTCGTCATATAAAACATAGACATAATACCGTTTGAAAATTACTCTCTAGTGAAATTATCAAAATTCACTATTTAAAGTCAATGGATTATGTGTCAGTCCCACTTACAAAAAGTTTGAAATAAAGAGAAAGTTGAAAGATCATCTAAGGGAATGGGTTTAATGGTTATGACAAGTCATTATGACAATAAATCTATCTAGCAGACTGGAGATCCCAAGACCTAGATTTAAGGGGAAAAGAGAAGTTATGACTGACGTTTCGACATCGTCAACAAACTCAATCAATTCTTATGATGAAGACAATGGTCATGAACAAAATACAACATTAAGTCTTGTTAATAAGTTAATAAAGCCTAATGATTTTTTAAGTTTTGCAGATTTGACGAAATAGTGTATCTACAAGATAACACGGTTAGAGATCACCTATGTGTGTGAAGTGTAAACAGCTTCAAATAAAATTATGGTCAAAAGTATATTCACTATACATTCATGAAACAAGGGGGTGTTCATTGCTAAAACATTTTGTATGAATCATAATAGGTAAAGGGTTAATTGTGTGACATATAGTTATCTAGGTATATACCAAAGGTCGACCGTTCGAAGATACTGTATATAATAATTTGCCTAGTATATCCGACATATGTTCCCTACGGAAAACACAAAGAAAACCTACTTATCGAGATGTCATTAGTTCTTGCTTGGAAAGTACATATACTTTTGTGTTTCTTTCTCTTGGAGTTAGTCCCCATTCATGCGAGAGATTGCTGGTTGAAAGGTGTGAATTGAAAATTAAGAGTTCCGACTTATATGAAAAGTTGTAACTTTTATGAAAATTAACGACTTTCATAAAGAGTTGTGATTTTTATGAAAAGTGATGACTTTTATAAAAAGTTGTGTCTTTCATGAAAAGTTGTAACTTTTATGAATGGTTGTGATCTTTATAAATAATTGTGACTTTTCAAAGGTTTGTGACCTTTCATGAAAAGAACAATAAGAAACTTTTAACACTACCCTTTGCTTTCATAATTTGAGGGGTTTCCTCTCAGTTTTAAATAGATTAAAATTGTGGACATCTTCTACTAGTACTAAATCTTATATTCTAAGTGTAATTAACTGTTACGCAGTGGCTCGTTTACACCAGCGTTTTATATATCGATACAGTGGTGATTAACATAATTCTATTATGGGAGGACCTATTCAAACTTAAACCTCGAATATTAGGAGAAATAATTGCCTTAAAGGGACACTATGGATTAAGTGGTCTTGATCTTCTTACTTTTTTTCAAGATTCTAGTATGTGTTATATATTATAGTTTTGTCAATTAATTTTAGTTCTTCTATTCTTCAGGGGTTATTCAAATTATAGTTATTTCACGGTTGTGCATAGTTGTTTGAATGAATGAGATTCTTTAAACATATATTGAGAACATGGTAACAATTTAACTAGTATATGTTGACTTATTCACGTAATTTTCTCTTTTAAAATTTACTTCATTCGTCATGCCCAATACATATATTTTAGTCAAACTATTACAACTAAGTCCAAGTCCATCTAAATTAACTACTTTAGTATTTATCCTCCCTACCTCACATAAGATACAGATATTGTCTCTTAGTTAAATCACTTTGTTCCTGTAATAATAACTAGTGTAGCTTAACAGTTTTATTGAATCGACAATAACTTTTTTCTTGATTTTTCATGTATAAGGTGTTAGTTTATCGAGAAACCTATGTCCTAAAAAAATTATTACTTTCAAAGTGAAAGAACCTAAAATCCCGAACTAGATCGACAATAACCAAATCAACAATTTTTTTGTTTGATAAGTTTCATTTTAGAATTTACAACAAACTAAATTAGTTTGATATACACCAATAAACAATCTAAATTGAACCATGAATACCCCTAATTACCACTGTAATCAATTATTATACTATGATGAAATATGTTACACTTAATAGATGAAAATAATGAATACATTTAGATTTAAATTTGATCTCACATACAAGTTAGATATCAAATCTTTTTTTTTATTTGCTGTCCACGATAAGTATTTAATTAAGTCATACCTACTGATGATAATACAATAATCATATTTTGAAAAAATTCAAAATTGAATTACAAAGATCTTTTGTAATTATAATACAAGTAATCCGATTGTATATATATTTCAACCTTACACATATCATCAACATATAGAACTTAAAATGGATAAGGATTTAACACATGGAGCATAAATCCTAAAAATACATAGAGCATATATTTCTTGTCATGATCACAAAATTGCACATTATTTCTAAAATTGTACAATACTAACATTATGGTAATAAATAGATTTTGAGCCTAACTCAACCTTGACAGTTAGCTCATAAGAAGAAGATAAGGAAACCATATATCCCTATTTAATCCAATGTTAAACTCTTCAAAAATAAGATAATAAAATATATATGTACTAATAAAATTTGGGATTAGGTCATGAAGAATATACGTACTACTAGAATTAGTGATTAGGTTTGGAACATTATTACTTTTTATAAATTAATATTTAATGATTGGTACGACTTGAAGACCCAAAAAACCACGAAAGAATAAAAATTAAATTGAAAAATAGCATGTACTAATAAAAATAGAGTCCAAGTCTTCCTAAAATGTAACTTCTAAAAAATTATTGTTTAGATCTTTTGTAAATGCAAAACCTAAAAATTCAATACAATGAACTTGATTATATATGTACTAATAAATTTAGAGATCAAGTCTTAAAATAATATAACTTCTAACAAATTGGGTCTTATGTATTATAACTTCAAGACTTCAAACACCAAAAAATTAAGTTTGGAAAAAATATTCGTACTAAAAGAATTCGGATTTATGTCTTAGTTAAATGTATTTTCTAAACAATTAAGAATAAAGTATTGCAACTTCAAGTCATAAAACACCATCAAATAAAAATGAAATTTAAAAATATGTAAATACTAATAAAATTTTAAAACATAGGTCTTGAAAGATGTAACTTCTAATAAATTGTTATCGAGGTCTCGTAAACGAATTACAAATCTAAAGTATAAAATATTAATTTTAAACATTGCATGTAAAAGACATTTTTGTTTTATCAGCATGGATTCTGGCATTCATCCAAGATTCATACTATCTAACTAACAATATTTTAATAAATAAATTTCAAATATACAAAATTAAATGTCTTGTGATTTACTATCTATTGTATAAATTCTGAATTTGTCTTCTACATTTAAGGTAAAATTGAGATCATATAGATATAGCTAAAGCCATGAGGATAGTATAGTCATTCAACATAAAACTTATTCAAATTGCCTTCTTACAATGAAATCTTTTCTAATATTCTAAGTATGATAAATAAATGTTTTGTTTCCTAAAATTTCTAAGTTACCATATCTTTCCTATATATATAATCAAATGTACAAGTAATCCCTAGGGTTAAATTTTGGATGCTCTCAATCCACAACAATCTCCAATAACATAAATCCACATAAATCATGTAAGTCTATTTTCCTGTTCCTACTATGTTCCTTTGAACTATCTTTAAGGGTTCAAATTTTTACTCATAGTTCTAATGGAGTTTTATGTGGAGAATTTGATGTTGTGTTTGGAATTGATGAGTTTAATATCTTTGATATTCTTTAATTGATTCAAGAGTGTTTCTAGAAATATGATTTTCTATATGCACAAATACAGGTAAGGTTTTGGTTTGTTGTTGTCTTAAAATCGACGAAGTTAACGTTTTTCAGAAACAATTCTAGTGCTTAGGTTTTCTCTAAGCGAAGGGTTTATCAAAAGAGTCTCTTGTGCTTAAGGACACAAATAACTTATGAAATTCAAATAAAATTATTTATAAAATTTTACTTTTTGATAAAAACAATATGTGTTTTGTCTTGTATCTTCTCAGAAGGACTTCTTTTACAAACACCTGAATGTTAAAAGGAGTGTTTTTTTGTACGTTTAGCCTAGAAGAAGAGTCTAGCTATATAGGCTACGAGAAACGTAAGAATTCCTATTCTTCCAAGCTTTCCAAATTTTTTTTAAAATTTCTTTGATTTCGTCTATCAAGAAAGCAACAATTGTGAATTGAATATATTTCAATTATTAAAAGAAATGAGTACAGAGAATTGGCTTGTCTTAATTGGTTATCATTAACGAATCTCCTAATTTGAATAAGAAATAATTTTTTTATCATCACAGACTATGACCAAAAACAAAAAAGGTATATTAGCAATTACAATAAAAACATATCAGATGTTATCTTATAAATGGGATGTGGGAGACTACAATTGTGCCTTACTCAAGAAAGAACTTAAGTTGTTGTTTGCACTCCTTTCTTTATCCCATTCACATTCTTTTAACCTATGTTGTTTATCCTTTTATCTTGAAGGTTCTCATATGTGGTCCCTCTCGTTGTCATCATTTGCCTAACCCATGAGCCTAGGTTCATCATTTCAATGTTTTTATTTTCTCGTTATTATATTTTGCAGTTCATACTCATTTTTTTGTAATGAGATCCAAAGGTTGTAGAAACTTGTAATATTCATCCATATCAGTTTCATTCTGCATTATTTAGTTATTATTGTTAGGTTTAATACTATAAAAAGATCTAAACTTCAGATACAAAAATCAGGATATCAAAATGGTTGCATTACATATTGCTCAAATTTGTTATTAGTTCAAGATAATGAATACCCTTAGGTAATAAGGTAACAAGAGCACCAATCGAGAGGATGAAAATATAATTCCTCCTAGTTCACAAATGGAATATAACAATTATAACATAAGAGCACAATGGAAGGAATTATACTTCCTTGTGGTGCTCTTGTTACATTTGTGCAAAAGCGTATTCTTTATCTTGGACTAGAAACAAAATAAGCAATGTTAAGCAAACATTTTGATATACTTATTTTTTTATTTGAGTTTTAACTCCTTTTATATCTCTAAGATAATCAATAATAACTAAGAAATTCAAAAAAATAATACTGATATGGATGAAGACATTAAGTTTCTACAACCTCTGGATTTTATTACAAAGTATGTATATGATGTGCAAAATTTATTCAAAAGTATAAATAAATGTTGTATCCAAAAATTCTCTATTAACATATATATATTCCCTTTGTATATATCTAGAGGTAGAAGTTAGAAGTAATCCCTAGGATTTACGTTTGTCCACAAACGATTCACAACAACCTCCGATGACCTAGATCTACATTAATCAGGTAAATCAATTTTCTTCTTCTAAAAATTTTCCTTTGTACTATATTTGTGGGTTAAAATAGTCGATAAGATTTCTAATAGACTTTTATTTGAAGAATCTGGGGTTGTGTTTCTATTTGATGTTTTTAACTGTTGTGATATCCTTTTTTAATTTAAAAGTGTGTATTGAAACAAGATTTCTATCTGCAGAAGATACAAGTAAGGTTTAGATATGTTGTTATTAGATGAGTTAAATAATTTTATGTTAACATTTTTCTGAAACAATTCTAGGGCTTAAACTTTCTTTAAGCCAATGATTTGTCAACAGTATCTCGTGGTTAAGGACGCAAATAATTTATGCAATTTAAATCAAATAATTTAGTAGGAGTACTTTTGGAGAAACAATTTTTTTTTTTTGTGTTGTGTGTGTTCAAAGCATATCTTTTAGCCAAACATCTCCAAATTATATAGGAGAATCTTTTTGTTTTTGTGATTTTAGCCTGCAAGAAGAATCTAGCCAAATAGGCTACTAGAAACATAAGAATTCTTATTCCTTCAAAACACACTCAAACAACCTAAGAGACTAAAAAAGGAAACAAATTAATGATTATTGGAAATGCCATCCCTCACCTTCCTATCAAGGTCTAGAATATAGGAAGAAATACCTAATAATTTTTGTCCTTTTTAGGATTTATAGACTAGCATTTCATTGTTCCTAGTTTATGGCCTTGGGTGCATTGGTCCTGACTTACCTCTTTAGCCTTTTTTTTTCTGGTACAATATTGAGGCGAACTTAAGCCCTCAAACAAGGCTCAAAATTGGGTGAGCGCTTTGGCTTGCTGGATGTGCGTACATATGGGGGAAAGTAGGTCAGTAAAAATATAACAAACAAATATTACAAATAACCATACATCTAACCCTGTTGAAATAATCATACTTACAATTATTAATTAGAATTGAAGCACATATATATATTTTTTTGCCAATTGTGATTTCTCTTAAAGTCCGAAAGGAACTTTAAATCCCCAAAAGTTGAGTTGAAATTATATAATGATTGCAATCTAGTCTTTAACCTCTTGCGAGTAAAAATAATCCAGAGAGACATAGCTTCAATTTAACAGTCGAGGAAACGGATTGTTTGTGTGCAATGAGACCAAAAAGGAATATAATATATTTAACCTAACCTTTTGGTTTTATGATCTTACTGGTATTGTTTTATTGTGTGTCTATGTAGTGGTTCATCTAATGCTACAATGAACCCATGGAATGTTAAACGAGGGAGTCTTCTTATTATCTTATATTCTCACACGTACTGCAGCCGAACACATAATGTCTAATATAATTAAGGCATTCTTAATAAATAAGCTCAAAGGTGATCGCATTGTTAATGGTTTGTTTACTTGTACTAAGTAGAACTAGCAATTAGTGTTATCAAAGGATATCAACTTTGACGAATAGTGAGGTGAAGAGCATACTTTGCGCCTATTACTGGCAAGGTGAGGAGACCTCCCAATGGCAAGAAAAGGCTAGGGAATGGAGAGTTATAAGTGGGAGGTCAGGTGACCCAATAAAGGCATTAACTTTTTTAAAACAAATTGTTGTTCGGGTTGTCTTTGCTTGTGTTGGTGGTGGTTTGTATTATATTCTTTAGGCGTAGAATTCTTAACCTCTTTACTTATCATGTTGGCTTCTGTAAGAGAAGTAGGATATCACCATCCATTGTCATATTAACCTTGGAAGGATTAATCATTGAACTTATCACTTTGGCAGCATAAATTATCTTAACTTTTGGTACTTAAAGTTTTGAAGTAGAAGCAATAGTGTTATCAATGTTATTGTCTAAAGAATCATGAAAATCATTAACATTAGTCCCTTTATCCATTATGGTCCCATTATCTGTACAAAAAATACCATTCTCCTTAATAGGATTTTCCCAGTTCTTCAACTCATTTTTCCTCACCAGTGCTCTACATTGAAGGATTGAATGCCCCAAAAGTTTACAATACTTTTGGAAGTTGGACTATTGGAATAAGGAACGTGTAATCCTTATTTTGAAAGGGAAGTTTGGTTTTTTCCTTCCCCTTTTATTTTAATTGATCATTGAAAGTTACTTGAAGGTCCAAACTGAACTTAGTCTTTTTACGATGTAAGAAACAGAGTTAAAGTTTCTTAAAGAAGAGACAAGAGGAGGGGAAAAGAGGAGAAAGGAGAAGAACGTTATACATTCGTTTAGATCATCACGTTAAGGCTGTGGATTTTATATGGTGTGATCCGTATATGGTATGTTAGAGCACATTGACTTAGGTTAGTTCACCAAAGCGCCAATAGTGATGGAATTTCAGAGAAGTTATTAGCATTGAAAGTTAATCCGTGAGTTCTAGATGAAATGCGTTTAAATTCTTGTGGGTTGTGTTGTTTGAATTTTATTGAGATTTATTAAGTATAATATGCTGTTTATTGATGGTAAAAATGATTCCATGTTTTTGTAGAAAGAATAATTTAACTTTGAAGGGTTTAGAGATGAAAAACGATCAACAAATGTCATCAAACACCTAGAGTAAGGGTAAGGGGCGCGCCACCCAGCACACCTAAAAAGGGGATCTCAATTTTGGGCTCTGCTGCTTGGCACCACCTCGACACCCTAGAAAGACCTTTAAACTTAGGGGGCTGGCACCCGAGCCTCTTAGATCTATAAGGAGGCAAGTTCTCCCCATTCGCTCCCTACCTTCTAGTACTTGTTCCTTATGAATGTGCCTATGTTGTCAAGTTGATTTCAATACTATAAGGTACATATAAACATAATTAAACAATAAATAAACATGAGATCATGAACCCTGAATGAATAATCCAATTCAAGGATAATTAGTATCAAAGTCAACAAAATTTAAGAGTCAAGTGTAGAAGTTGAGAAGCAAGTCAAAAGCGAAGTTTATAACGTTTTCAGAAGTCTTTAACAAAATTTAACTCTCTTTTAAGACTTAAGATTCAAGTTAAACAAAGATCAAAGAGTTCATTTCATTTCTCAAAAATCTATAAGGAACTATGTATTCCCAAAGATGTTATAAATGTTTTCACATTTGAGCAAAAAAAGGGAACATCGAATTGAAAAGAGATTTTAAGCTATGTTTTGAGTAAATTTCTCAAACCAAAGAAAGAGTTTTTTTTTTCAAAAACCTATGAGCTATGTATATTTTGTGAGTAGTATTGAGCACCGATATGGGGATGCAATTTCATATTAACTCAAGTCTCCATAAACCATGTATCTATCATGGGTAGTAAAGGATCACTCTTTATAGATGACTCCTTAAGATTCTAACATAGACTAGTGGATCCGCAAAGTTAAGTGTCATCTATGAAGGAAAAGTATAGGAGACTTCTAGCAGCGTGGGCTAGAAATTTTATCATTTCTTAGTCTCATAGTGTTGGTTATCTATTAGATAATTTTCCATAAAAACTATATTACTACATTAATGAGTTAAGTTTAATTTGTTATTGAATTTCCTTTAACAAATTATGTTTTTTTTACTGTTTTACAAAGCTTTTCATATATTGCATATGTTTCTTTGCTTTTTTATGAGTTAAGTTATTCATAAGTTATGAATAGACAAGGTAAGTGTTTCTTTCAAAATCTTTTCAAGCCTATCTTATGTTTCACATTCCAACTTGATTGATCGTATACAAAATGTACTAAAGAGTTATCCTACATCATCTTATGATACAAAAACACGTAACCAAGATTAGCACAAGCACCTTGTTGATCAGGTTTAGCACTCATAGCCTGTTGGTGATCCTCCTTGCATTCTATTGGACTCTATGTGTTCACATTTTCTTTCTAGGTTTTACTTGTTATGATGATCGGGGGTCTCGTCCCAACATCCCTATTTGTTTTAGAGGCTTTATAGATAGATAATTAGACTTCTTTAGTCTTATTTATTTTAGTTTTATTCGTTTAAGACTTGTTTTGCCATTTATTTTTGATATATTATTTATTAATTAATTTCATGAGTTATATATCTTGTGATTAAATCTTCCGATGAGTAAGAAACACATGACAATAGTTCGTTTGAGGCCAAAAAAGGTTTTGATGTGTTGTCCACACCCAGGGTACAGGTTCGGGGCATAACAAACATGGTATCAGAGAACATAGTTAAAGAGTCCTAGAGAGTCTATGAAGTCTTGTCCTTAGATTCCTAGTTATCGGTTAAAGCGAACCACATCTATAATAAGAAGGCTATAAAATATAGGGAATATTCTCATTTCGTTCATGATCATTTTGTGAGTTAGACATAAATATTCAAACATTTTCACTCTAATTCATCTTTCACATACTTTTATAAAATTAAGCCTCCATGAAGAGCTTTTAGAGGTCGTCCTCCTAGACTTAAGGTTGTGGAGTAAGGGATATTCAATGTACCTGAGGTGAAACCCCAAGGAGAAGTTACCAATGCTCAGTCCTGTTAGACTATGCAGATGCAGAGCAAAGAAGTGACTAATAAGGTTGGGAGAGACAGAGAGGAGCAAAATTGGAAGTTACTCATACATCGAGGATCAAAGAGTTCTTGAGGATGAATCCTCCAAACTTCATTTGTTCATGTACTAATGAGGATACAAAAAACATAATGAAAAATATGAAAATGGTATTTGATGTTAAGCTTGTTTTTGACAATGAGCGAGTTGAAATTGATGTATATCAATTGAATAGTGTAGCTAGGACATGGTTTGACCACTGGAAAGGGGATAGAGTTAAAGATGAACCACCTGCGAGTTGGGACGATTCTAGGAAGCTTTCTTGGGGCGTGTCTTTCCACTAGAATTAAAAGACGCCAATAAAAGTGATTTCCTCACAATTATTAAGGATAGTCTACGAATTCATGAATATGGGTTGATGTTTACACTATTGTCCAATTATGCTCCATAGATAGCTGATAAGGACTAGGATGAGTTCGTTTGTTGCTACATCGTCCCATCTATAAAGCAAAGAAGGTACGACAACTATGTTAATAGGGGGCATGGACATATCAAAGATGATAGTCTATGAGCAGCAGGTTGAGGAAGAGAAGTTGAGGGATGAGGACGAATTCATAAATAAGAAAGCAATGATAGGGAATAAGTTCGGCTGCAAAACGGTAGTGTCAATCGTTTCCCCTTATAGGAAAAGGCAAAAGGGGTCTGCTCCATCATCTTGTGGTGCACCTACACCCTTGAACAAATATGAGTATAATTGTCATAATTCCCAACACATAAGAGCTAAACCGACATTGTCTCAAGATGTTGTGGCTAAAAGTGGTAATTGGGCTCCCGTGTGTGCTAGGTGTGGTAGAAACCTCCTAAGTAAGTGTCCATGGAGAGACATGTTTCAAGTGTGCGAAATAGAGTTTACTTGATAAAAGAGTTCCCTATAAACAGGAAGGGTAGTGTAAATCTTTGAAATAGATCCCAATCATCATTAGATGCTCCACTAATCAGGGTTCCACCTAGAGGAGCTACTTCCGGTACCGCTAGAGGAACAAATCATCCTTATGCTATCACTAATCGCCAAGAGCTAGAGAACTCACCAAATGTTTTCACTGGTATGATTAAAAAAATTTCTTTTGATGTTTATGATTTGTTATAACCAAGAGAAATTTTATCTTTTGTAAACTCTTATGTTGCAAATCAGTTTGATATTATTCTTGAGAAACATTGTGAACTCTTTTGTTCTTCTACACCTATTGGAGAGTCTATTCTAGTTGAGCAAGTATATAGTGATTGTGTAATTTCCATCAATCTGAAAGACACCATGGCTTATTTAATTGAGTTATACATGGTAGATTTGATGTCATCCTTTGTACGGACTAACTTCATGCCTTTTATTCCTAAATTTATTGTAGAACTCGAGTAAGCTTTTGGTTTCCAGATGAGTAAATCTTAGATTGAAAAACCAGTTCAGAAGTGCCTAATGGTCGTTTAGTTTCATGCCTTAAGACAAGGAAGTTACTTTTTAAGGGTTTTTTTATCACTTGTTCACAGTTAATGAATAAAGTTTTGAGGTACCTCCTATTCACTTAGTTCTAGTACTAAAAAAAGTTTCCAGAAGTCTTTCCAGATGATCTTCCTATAGTATTTCCTTAGAGAGAGATAGACTCTAGTATAAATCATCTTCATGATACTCATCCGATATATATTCCGGCCTTATAGAATGTCACTAGAAGAGTTGAAAAAGGTAAAAGAGAAGTGGAATGATTTATTCTATAAAGGATTTATTCGACCATGTGTCTCTCACCTTGGAGAGCTCCGGTCTAATTTGTGAGGAAGAAGGATTGTTCCCTTAGGATGTGTATAGACTATCGTCGGTTTAACAATGTTACCATTAAGAACAAGTATCTTCTCCAAAAGATTGATGATCTTTTTGATCAGCTTCAGGATGCTTTTTAATGTTCGAAAATTGACCTCAGATAAGGCTACAATTAGTTAAGAGTAAGGGAATTTGGTATTCCAAAGAAAATTTCATAACTTGATATAGTCATCATGTGTTTTTGGTCATTTCCTTTTGTTTGCTAATGCAACAACAATGTTAATGGACTTTCCAAATAGTCTTTAAACCTTATTTAGATATTTATGTTGTCGTATTCATTAATGACATAATAATCTATTTAAGGAATAATGAAGATCATGCTAGTCATCTAAGAATAATCATTAAAATTTTTAAAGAAAAAAAGTTATATGCAAGGTCCTCCAAATGCGAGTTTTTGATTAACTCTGATTCATTCTTGGGCCACATAATTTCTGACGACGAAATTAATATGTACACTCAGGAAATGGAAGCAATGCGAAAATTGGCCTAGACCCACCTATCGAACTGATATAAGGAGTTTCTTGGGTTTTGCTGACTAATATAGAAGGTTTGAGAGGGTTTCTGTAATGCCCCAAAGGAAACCCTTGGACGGTACCGGCATATGAGATAAAAAAATCCCACAAAAGCCTATTGTATTAATCATCATATAATATACACTATAATATGAGTAAAAATGTAAAACTCTTCACACACGAAGAATACTTTCATTAATAAGATAGCGAAAGGCTTTCTTTAAAAACATATTTCTTAAAAATGTCCATTTAAACCATCTAATACTTTGAATATACAATCCAGGGGACTAAACACATACAAGACTCAAAACAATACTAAAGACATAATAGGAGCATGTCGGTTTTTTCCTAGAATCAATATGGACTCACTAATACTGCGCCTTCAACCCATAGAAACCTATCTGTAATCCATGGAATATCAAGATTCGAATTCCCTAGGATAAAACAAAGGGTTAGCACATTGAATGCACTAAGAATGGAAGTCATTCAAAAACCGTGAAAAAAAGGAAATTTAGTGTAGAAACATGCTTTCGTGACTTGTAGATAAAAACCTTCATAAAATATTTTAAGAGACACAATCCAAGAAACCAATCACATATACAACATACTCAAGTAAAATCAATCACATAACCATATTCACATAGGCCCCGTGCCAAATGATATCCTAAGACCAACTTGAGCAAGTTATGAAGCGGTCGCCCATACAACACTTAACACACTCCTAGGTAATCCTCAAGACTACCTCAAGTAAGTTATTCCATTTCATCGCACTTCACATTGTTCCATATTCAATAACATAAAACTTTACATAAATTTGACTAGCTACCTAAGGCTACTCTAAGACTCATATAAGTAAATCATAAAGAGACTGGCCATACAACCTCATCAAGCGTACTTAAGCAATACTTTTAGCTACCCTAGATAAGAAACTTTTTATTTAAAATACATCATTAAGAAAACACACCTTTATTAAATCCTTTTTGAGAGAGAACTATACATTTAGATGACTTCACATATTGGTCTTGGAGAAGAACTAAGGAACCTCATGCTAGTATCTTACAAGCCTACACGTGCAATGTATAGATAGTGTTACATACCAGTGCCTACACGTTGTAGAAAATTTACAATTCAAGAATGCATCACACGTGATGAAAATAGGGTTTACTACACATAGACTATACTAGATACGCATGGAATCAAGATTCTACCCTTCTTTGAAAGAGGTTGTTCAACTTGTCAAGGGTAGAACTAGGACACATCCATGTAGGCACATAGTTAAGGAACCAAGGGTTTCTTTGTCCTCTAGTCTTAAAATTAGTATAGTCACTCCCTAAGCATATTCATTTCGCCCTAGACATGTTCTCATAGAGTAAGTTCAATGATATAAGAAGCATATGAAGACGTACCATATTTTCGGTATTACCAAATCATATACACCTACATAAGATGGGTCCAGTAAGGATGCCACTAAATGGTCAATAAGGATAGCTATGACATTATTATAGATGGTTTCACCTCGGTCCAGCCGATCTATACCTATGTCTATCATATACATGCGAAGGATACCATTAAGACTTTCAACATCAAGGATATCATAGCCTTCTTTCAACATTATAGGTTTCACATTAGTCATTCTTAGAAGTTCACACTATCAAGTCTACCAATCTCCGACATTCATTCATCAATCATCCATACACATACATGAAAATTGTTCTTTAACCTACAAAGTCAAAGGATATGTCACGCCCTGAGCTACCCCCGAGATGCGGACACGGAACCTAGGACCACAAGTGATCCCAAGCTAACCATGCTGTCATGTTCATGAGCATACTAGGGATAATAAACAATTGCGGAAGCTAAATCATACTTAAAATTAAAAGATGGGGAATACCCATATTCTATAACTGAGATATTTGAAAACAATGAGTTTAATACAAAAGAAATATTAACTCAATACTACGTTGAATCTGACTATGACTTAAAATAGCCTCTAAACTAGACTAGAAATACTGGGACAAGCCCCAGCTAAATCTAGCAAAAACTAAAACTAAATGACTAAGGACTGAAATGAAACTCATGACTGTTGTCCTCGGAGAATGAGAACTCACCACTGAATCTGCTGAACTGGAGATCGTGAAATCAATCAATGCGTGATATGGATGCTGAGAACCTGAACATACATCACGATAAGATGTAGCGCACGTATGCATCCGTACTTGAAAGGTACTAATCATATAGGATAGAGTAAAGCTGAAATAAAACATAACTGAACAAGCACAAAAACAAGTATAATAATCTGAACGTGATGTGCTGATTTCTAAGCTTACTAGATGTAATGACAAATTTATAACATGGTGAAATTGAATACTGAACATAATGATAAATTGTCAATGCAGAGAGTCTGACTGAACTATGGGATCTACTAATAACCGATAATAAAACCACATGAGCAAAACATCGAGTCAGATGTATACGACCCATCGAGAGGACCCAATATACCCTGCCAAAGTTAAAAAGGCATGCTGGCGTGATCATTAAACTAATTTCCCAAAGAGGGGACTTACAACCTACTCGGCTAGTAGTTCTGGGACATGGGGTAACGCTAAAACCTAGTCTAACTCGATATTATGCTACTCCCATGAATTTTGTAAATTTACTGATTATGTTTGAGTTTCTGTAAATACTGGATAGCTCAAAACTGAACATGCAAACTGAGAATGCAACAATTAATCTCATAATTATGCATTTATAACTGAGGCATGTGTATCTGAAATGTGTGAAATATATGTCCTAGCATGTGTAATTAAAGAACTAAAGAAATACAACGCTACGATTCTGAAATTCATGCGATAATCTGAGTAATAATATGATAATCTGATTTGGAACATATATTCAATAAATTCAGGAAGCTATATAAATGTTCTTGAAACTCTAGAATAAATCATGATAGGAGAATCATGAACTAACTGAAAACAAGGAACCTAATAAGTGAAAGGAACCCACTAGTGAAATTCCACATACTTGGTGATGAAAACCATGGAAAAATACTTATGTTTCGTGGCTGGAACTGCTGGAGATTGTGGCGTTTTTGAACTAGGGTTCTTGAGATTTTTTCTCCTCTCTTACTTCTAATTTCTATGTTTTGAGATAATGATTTGACCTGGATATGTTTTAATTATTTTTCTAGTCTTAAACTGACTAAAATCTGATGATTTAGGGTATAAACAATGTTACTCAGGGTTTAAATGGAGCGGGAAAGGTCAAAAAGACCCTTGTGAAGGTTGTTGTCGGTCCTCAGGGCGGCCAGGACTGATGGTCTGTCGTGCGACCGATGCCCCATCGTTGAGTCCTTCGTGAGGGCCTATTCGACAGGCCTTTAATAAAATGGGCATAACTTTTTACTCGGAGGTATGATTTTAGCAAGGTCGATGGCTATGGAAAGATAATTCAAATATGTATCTGTGGGTAGGTCAATATACATTTTACCAAACTTTATTTCCCTTTAGTGGCTGAAAATTTTCGCCCTATGGTTAAACCTACGGACCGTAGGTCCAACTAGAAACTATGCTGGTCATCCATAGATCTTGTAAAAGAGTGGTTGAAGGGATTCATAATCGACGGTCACGGACTACAGACCATCGTTTGATCTATGGACCGTAAGTCCGTCCGTCGTCCATGACTTAACCAATTTTCTAGGCTAAATTTTTTGGGATTTCCTAATCCCATCGACGGTTGTGCAGGACGGACTGTGGTTCAGGCTACGATCGGTCGATGCCACCGTTGGTAGCACTTGCAGATTTTTCTGAAAAACTATTTTTTTGTCTATTTGGCTATGGGGTATTATATTATCTCCCCCTTGGGAACATTCATACTCGAATGAAGACTAAACTAGTTGAAATAGAGGGAGAGAGATGCAAACCCCAGTACTAAACACTAAGAACTGGATTCTGAGTACATGCAATTACGCTAAAAATAAAAGTACAAACTGAGGGAACAGGATTCTAAAACTGAATTTACGCATGAATGACTGTAAAACTGATGAGGAACTATTACCTCAAGCTAGAGTGGAATCGGAAGGAAAAAGGTAAGGATATTTGGCTTTCATGGCTGCTTCTGCTTCCCAAGTAGCTCCCTTTACGGACTGACTCCTCCACAAAACCTTGACTGAAGCGACTTCTTTGTTTCTCAACCTTCTAACCTGACGGTCAAGAATCTCAACTTGTACATCCTCATAAGAAAGACTATATTTCACCGCAACACTCTCTAATGGCACTATAGAGGCTAGGTCACCCACACACTTCTTTAAGAGTGAGATGTGGAAGACCGGATGCACTGCTGCTAATTTTGCTTTCAACTCTAAATCATATGCCACCTTACCAATCCTTTTCAAGATCTTCTAAGGTCTTAATATCTAGGACTGAGCTTCCCTTTCTTTCCAAATATCATAAACCCTTTCATAGGTGAGACTTTCAGAAAAACCCAATCCTCCCTTCTCCTTACATCTGCATAAGATTTCTAACGACTTTGGGCTGTATTAAGTCAATCTCTAATAAGTTGCACTTTGTTCATACAATAAAGGACTTAATCTTACCCTATCAAAGCTGCTTCACCTACTTCAAACCAACCAACAAGAGATCTACATCTACGCGTATATAAAGACTCATAAGGCGCCATTTGAATGCTGTAATGGTATCTAATATTATAGTCAAACTCAATAAGAGGAAGGTGATAATCCTAACTACCTTTTAAATCGATCACACAAGCTCTCAACATATCCTCTAAGGTCTGAATGGTAAGCCCTGCGTTCCCATACGTCTGTGGATGAAATGCTGCACTATGGTTAACTTTAATAATCCTATAAACAATCACCCAAATTGAGTCATGCTGTCTGCGAGTACGAGGTAACCCTGTGATGAAATCCATATTTATCACATCCCTCTTGCAGGTAGGAATATCGATCTCTTGAGTCATACCTTCAGGTTTCTGATGTTCTACCTTGACTTGCTGGCAATTGGGGCACTTACTAACAAAGTCTGCTCTATCCCTCTTCATGTCATTCCAGCAATAAACTTCTCGCAGATCGCGGTACATCTTGGTGGCACCTGGATGAATAGAATACCTGGAGTTATTAGCTTCTACAAGAATATGTTGCCTCAACTCTCCCACATCAGGAACACATAATCTACCTTGGTAGCGAAGTACACCATCTCCCCCTTGGGAGAAACCTCCACTCTATGATTGTTGGTTTCACCCTTTAGTTCAAGCAAGATTGGATCACTCTCTTGCTTTTCCTTAACCTCCTCTACCAAAGACGATTCTGCCCAATTTTGAACTACTACACCGCTGTCTGATATGCTCATAAGGTGAACTCCAAAGCGTGAAAGCATGTGAACATCCTTCACCAGCTGCTTTCTTTTTTTCCTCAACATGGCATACACTACCCATAGATAATCTACTAAGAGCATCGGCCACAAAATTTGCCTTTCAAGGATGATAATGCACACTCGTATCATAATCCTCAAGGAACTCAAGCCATCTCCTCTATCAAAGATTCAACTCTTTCTGGGTGAAGACATACTGAAAGCTTTTATAATCCGCGAACACATCTACATGAACACCATACAAGTAGTGTCTCCATATTTTGAGTGCAAACACCACTACTTCAAGCTCAAGGTCATGAGTTGGATAGTTCTTCTCATTCACCTTAAGCTTTATAGAGGCATAAGATATAACCTTATCTCGTTGCATCAACACACAACCAAGGCCAACTCTGGATGCTTCGCAGTAGATCACATAACCATCTGAACCCTCTGGTAGAGTCAAGAGAGGAGATATAGTCAATCTAGTTTTCAAATTGTGCGAATCTTTTATCACAATCGTCTGACCATTGGAACTTGACAATCTTCTGAGTCAACCTAGTCAATGGTGAGGCTATGGATGAAAATCCTTCCACGAATCTTCTGTAATAACCTTCTAGACCTAAGAAACTTTTGATATCTATAACAGAGGTAGGTCTGGGCCATTGTTTCACTGCTTCTATCTTTTGTGAATCTACGCGGATCCCTTACCTAGATACAATGTGACAAATCAAAGCAACGGATTGCAACCAAAACCCACATTTACTAAACTTAGAAAATAATTGGAGATCTTTGAGAGTCTGCAGAATAACTCTCAAATGACTTGCATGTTCTTCCTCACTACTCGAGTAAATGAGGATATCATTAATGAAGACATAAATGAACAAGCCTAAGTACTTTTTGAACACTCTATTCATCAAATCCATGAAAGTTGCAGGAGCATTGGTTAGTCCAAACGACATGACTACAAATTCGTAATGACCATACCGAGTTTTTAATGTTGTTTTCGGAATGTCACTATCTCTTACTCTGAGCTGATGATAACCCGATCTGAGGTCTATCGTTGAGAAATGACTAGCACCCTGAAGTTGGTCAAACAAGTCATGAATTCTGGGGATTGGATACTTATTCTTTATTGTGACCTTGTTCAACTGTCTATAGTCAATACACATTCTATGAAAACCATCTTTCTTCTTTACGAACAATACTGGTTCACCCCATGGTTAAATACAAGTTCTGATGAAACCCTTATCTAGAAGGTCTTTCAACTGCTCTTTCAATACTTTAATCTCTGCTGGAGCCATTCTGTAAGGAGGAATAGCAATAGGTTGGGTATCTGGAAGGAGATCACTTCCAAAGTCAATTTCCCTTTCGGAAGGGACTCTGGGAAAATCTTCTGGAAATTCACAAACTATTGGAATTGACTCAAGAGTTGGGGTTTCAAGTCTAGAATCCTTAACCCAATTAGATGATAGAGATAACCCTTAGATATCATCTTTCTGGCATTAAAGGTAAGAAACAAATCGACACATAGGCGTTAAGCTACTACCATTCTATTCTAAGATTGGTTCGTCTGGAAACTGAAAATGAATAATCCTAGTACTACAATCGACTCAGGCATAACGTGAGTGTAACCAATCCATGACTTGAACGATATCAAATTCTACCATTTCTTACTCTACTAGATCTACTGAGGTGACTTTTTGAGATACTGTGACAGGGTAATTTCTGCATACCCGTCTTGCTGTAACTGGGTCACCGACTGGAGTAGAGACGGAGAAAGGTAGAGAGAGAGTTTCTAGACTAACACTGAATTGGACTGCTAAATTGAGTTACAAAAGACAAAGTAATGTCAGTTGTCTTTCCACTGAGTGAACCATATGTGAGTCACATCCTTGAGTTTGTAGGATGCCAATCTCACCTATCACTACGAGTTACTGACATCACACCAAATAGTTTCTTGACCTTATCAATGAACTTCTGTGTGACCTTACCAACTTGTGACCCTAAAAACTTAGGCCGATTCATCCTAACCAAATCATAATTTCTTCATTGTTCTGGTTGGTCATACTTTGAGCCAAAAGCTAAATGGGAATTCTAAAACTCTGCATTTGAACTTCCTTATCTGGTACTAGAGTAACTGTGTTAGCATTGCGTGTAATAGTATACCTTGCCTAATCTCTATGAGAAGGATTGATCTTAAGCGCATAACTATGAATTATAAAGAAGATCATACCAACACACGATAAGAATATCAAGAAAGTGAAGTTTTCCTAAAACACTTCATAGCCTCCCTAACATTAGATGTGGTGCACTTCACATCCATGAAAAGGACTCTACTTAGTGTGGCTTTTTAAGAAATCTTAGGAATCTTGAACTCAGTGCTCTGATACCAAGTTTTGTCAGGCCTCGAGCTACCCCCGAGACGCGAACACGGAACCTAGGACCACAAGTGATCCCAAGCTAACACTGTTAGCATGATCATTAGCATACTAATGAGAATAAATTGTTGCGGAATCTAAATCATACTTAAAATTAAAATATGGCGTATACCAATAACCTATTACTGAGATATTTGAAAGCAATGAGTTTAATACAAAAGAAATATTAACTAAATACTAAGCTGAATAAGACTATGTCCGAAAATAGCCCCCAAACTAGACTATAAATACAAGGACAAGCCCCAACTAGAAAAGATTGAAATGAAACTCATGAATGTTGTCCTCGAAAAATGAGGACTCACTACTGAATTTGCTGAACTGGAGATCAGGAAATCGATTAATGCATGATTTGGATGCTGAGAACCTAAACCTACATCGCGAGAAGATGTAGTGTACGTACGTGTCAGTACTTCAAAGTTACTGAGAATGTAGGATAGAGTAAAGCTGAAATAAAACATAACTAAACAACCAAAAAACAAGTATATTAATCTGAACGTGATGTGCTAATTTCTGAGCTAACAGGATGCAATGACCAATTTATAACATGCTGAAACTAAATATTGAATATACTGATAAATGGTCAATGCTGAGAGTCTTACTGAACTTTGGGAGGTACTAATAGTTGATTATAAAACCACTTGAGCAAAATGTGGATTCCGATGTATTCGCACCATCGAGAGGATCCAATATACCCTACCAATGGTATAAAGGCATGCTGGCGTAATCACTAAACTGATTGCCCACACAGGGGACTTACCACCTACTCGGGTAGTAGTTCTAGGACTATTGGGTACGCTAAAACCTCGTCCACCTCGGTATTATGCTACTCCCATGAATTTTGTAAATTTATTGAATATGTTTGAGTTTTCGTAAATACTGCATAGCTCGAAACTGAACATGCAAACAGAGAATGCAATAATTAATCTCGTAATAATGCAGTTATCACTGAGTCATGTATATCTAAAGTATCTGAAATATGACCTAGCATGGGTAATTAAAGTACTAATGAAATAAGCTAAGGTTCTGCAATTCATGTGATAATCTGAGTAATAACATGATAATCTGATTTGGAACAGATATTTAATAAATTCATGAAGTTATATAAAAGTTCTAGAAACCCTCAGTTTCATCATAATAAGAGAATCAAGAACTAATTGAAAATTAGAGACCTAAGTGGTGAAAGGAACCCACCAGTGTAATCCCACATACTTGGTGATGAACTCCACGGAAAATACTTAAGTTTCAGGGCTGGAACTGCTGGAGCTTGTGGCATTCTTGAACTCGGGTTCTTGATCTTTTTTCTGCTCTCTTGCTTCTAATTTTCTAAGTTTTGATTTAAAGATTTGACTTGGATATGTTTTAATTATGTTTCTAGGCTTAAACAGACTAAAATTCGATGATTTAGGGTAAAAACGACGTAACTTAGGGTTTAAAAGGAGTTGGAAAGGTCAAAAAGACCCCTGGAAAGGTTGTTGTCGAGCCTCACGACAGGCAGGACAGACGTTCTGTCGTGCGCCCGACGCCCCGTCGTGAGGTCCTGTTCGACATGCTTTTACTAAAATGAGCATAAATTTTTACTTTGAGGTCTGATTTTAGCAAGGTCGGTTGCTATGGAAATATAATTCAATTATATATGTGGGTAGGTGATGGGAGACCTAATTCATTTTGTGCTAAGAGTTATGATCATTTTATGTTGACCCAACAACCATTCCCCTTAACTGGCTGCAAATTTTCCCCCTTTCGGTCAGACCTACGAACCGTAGGTCTAACTACGAACCATGATGGTCATACATAGCTCTTGTAAGAGAGTAGTTGAAGGGTGTCTTGACCGACGATCACGGACTACAGACTGTCATTTGACATACGGCCCATAAGTCCGTCCATCGTCCAACACTTAACCAGTTTTTCTAGGCTGAAATTTTTGGGAGTTTTTGATCCCATCAACAATTGTGTAGGAGAGATTGTGGTTCAGGCTATGGTCCGTTGATGCCACCATTGGTAGCACCTGCAGATTTTTCTTAAAAAATAATTTTGGGTCTATTTTGGCTACGGGGTATTACAGGATCACATATATAATAACCAATCATTCGTTATTCAAGAAAAGGGACTTAGGTTTTCCGAATCAACACAAAACATTTATCATATCCTTCATACAATATCATTTAAGTACAAAGTAGATAGACTAAGTCTACCACAAATATACCCTATCAACACAGATGGAAACTCTCATAGTCTACCATATTCATTCACACACAATCGTTCAAGAAAAACATGATTTAACCTCACACATTCGTACACATTATCATCATATAAGATACCTCTTAGCCTTCTATAATCATATACTATCACTTAAAGAAGAATCATAACATTATTATTCAGAGAAGATGAGATAAGCATTACAAGAGTACTTCTAATAAATATCTACAAATTATACCTTCATATAAGCCCTAGCATGATACTCTACAATTTGAATAAATAATGGTGACAAGGCTATGATAATCACATTATCAACACATAAACACCGCCGCTATAAGTGGACCATACCAATAAATACAACTCATTAGAAATTATACAGCAATTCTACACAACATAGAGAGATCAAGTCCACTTACGACCTTTCTATCATCATCATCAACATTTCATATGCATTTCAATTAATTCAATTCACAAAGGCTCTTACCAATAATCATAACCATAAATCTAAATAAACAACCCAACAATACCAATGATTCAACAATGTACAATATTATTCTCATCAACTAAGGCAGCTTATATACATTTCAATCATAGTCTATACCAATAAAATTGTCCAATACAGTCAACACATGAATTCACTAGTATCAAGTGATGATCAAATCACCCATATTATAGCCAAATTTAGAGGATTAGAGAAGGTCAAGGGATCATAGATATTTTCATTGCAAAACATCAAATATACATCAATAAAATCATATCTTAATGTTTGAAAAAGTTTCATGCAACAAGCCATGACTTAGAGTAGAAATAAAACTTTTTCAATAAACTTTGAAATCTTAAAAATCACTTTGAAAGTGGATCTTAGGTGATAGAAAGCATTATATAAAAATATCTCATACCTTGTTAGAAGTATCCAAAGATAATTGAATAAAATCCATTGAAATCCATCATCCACACTCCTTCTTCACCTTGAACTTTCATGGAGGTTTTTGGATAGAATTTTGGAGGGAAAGGTTTTTTACTTAGGTGCTAGGGTATAAATGAGAGTTAAATCACTTTAATACTGTTAAAATACCCAATTACAACAAATACAATGGTCCTACTAATTAATAATATTTGTGGTGAATTTCCCGAAACACCCAAAGCTAAGCCATGTTGAAGGCAAAAATGTCGGCTGACAGGATACCCTAGAAATAATAGACCTACATCTTATCTAAGTTTCGTCGATGGTGCTTCGTAAGTTGATTTAGATGCTCAAAGACTGGAAGACTTGCAGGCTCCATCAACACCCCAAGTCGACAATCCATTGTTTGAATGACTGGTGGTTATTTGTGTCGTCATTTGGCACTGCATGCAAGCTGCTAGGCATATTCAAGCCTTGAGTTGGGGTTCTCCTCTAGGCCCTTTATAGGTTCTAGGTTGAGTCATACGCGGACGTTGAAACAATAAACATGTACATCTAGGCCTTACGAATCTCCCGTATCAACTTTGACATCAAAAGTGTCACGTCACATGCAAAGGCACACAAGAACACATGCAAGCACATAAGGACTAGTCGTCAAAGTCTTGGTCATTCGTTGACGTTTGAATTCAAACTCAACAAGAATGATTTCAAACTCATATGAATATTTATTAAGATATTTAAAATACTTTTATGAAGAAGTGGAGCTCAAGATAAGCCTAGGGTCATCACATTCTCCCCCACTTGGAAAGATCCGTCCTCGAATAACACTTAAACACCTTAAAAGGAAAATAACCAAAGAAACATCCCACGTTAAAGCATATAATATCAGAAACCATACACACATAAAGGAGGAACAACACTCCACATAAAAGACGTCAAATCACATTATGCAATTCAAACAAATAGAACTACATTTATCAACTCCTTATGCATCATTCTTTACTATTTCTCATGTTATATGAGGAATTCTCTCATAGATACATCATGCCTATATAATCATTAATAACTGCATCATGCAATTTTTCATTAAAGAATATTAAGGCAACAATTTCAAAGGCACATTTAAGCAATTTTTCTCATAAAGGATCAACATGCAACTTTCTAAACAACATAATGGTATGCTCAACAAATAAACCTCATCTAACAAATCAGGTATGTTCACCATTTTACCTCATGAAGTAATTAGACACTCGACACTAAATTCACTTGAACAAGAGGAAATACCATGTATGAAAACTCATTTCCTCATTTAACGAAACATCAACTAAAAAAACTTATGATAAGGAGAATATTTGAAAACTCATTTTTCATAATGGACTACAACAAAAACCAAGTTACTAGGAACTCTTAGTTTTAGGATTGAATAAGCATATAAGGAAACGAAAAGGATATCTCACACCCAACTTCCTTGCTATTCCCTTTTCTCTCTCACATAGGAGAAACTAATCTAAGCTCAACATAAGCATATTCCAAGGATCTCCTTAAAGGAAACATCAACCTTACAAATACCAATCTAACATTCTCTTCAAATCACTAAACCTCATGAATAACATCCCTTACTAGTAAAAACTCACCTTTACTCTTTTAACAAAACCTTCTGCCTTACTAAGGTCAGATATAAACAACTTCAAACCATCTCGACAACCACTACTCCGCAATGTAACATTCTACTTCACAGTTTCTTCGACCAATACTCCCATTCATAATGTATCTTAACCCCTCAAAGATCTTCAAGACAACCTTTCATATCCCATCTCACAAGTCACACTCAATATTCTTCTCTTGCTCAACCCAAACTTCTCTAACGTCACACTCTAAGGATCATCTTAGAATAAACAAGGGAAAGACATCATACAAAATAGCTCTAAGGCATGATTAGAATAATTAAGAAGTTAAATTTCCTAGCACACAATATCTTCCTATTCATAGTATGGTGCGCTTCACATTATGAATAATACTCTACTAGATGTGGTTTTTCAGAGAACTAATACTCTACCAAAACTTATGCTATTTTACAAGTTCTGCAACGGTCCAAAGGTACCCCTTGGAGGTTACTGGAGAATAAGACAAAGGGAAGTCCCACAGAAGCCCCTTGTATCAATAATCACATACTATACACTCTAAATAAGTTAGAAATTAAAACTTTCTTCACAATCGAAGAATACTTTCATTAAATATAACCATATTAACATAGACCCTCTATCAAAGGTTATCCGAAAACCCACCAAAGTAAGTTATGAAGGTGTCGCCCACACAACAATTTCACACACACCTAGATGATCCAAAAGATTACCTCAAGTAATTTATTACATTTCATCACATATCAGATAGTTTCATATGCAATTAGATAAACCTTTACATCAATTTGACTCCCTACCTAAGGCTTCTTTGAGACTCATCAAAGTAAAACATGAAGAGACCGCCCATATACCCTTTTGAAGCCTACCAAAGCAATCATCATAGCTACCCTACATATGAGTCCTTTTATAAATTATAATTCATTAAGAAACCATACTTTCATTAGATACATTTTGAGTGAAAGCCATACATTTGGAAGACTTCACATATTGGTCTTGGGAAGACCTACGGAACCCTCATCCTAGTATCTTCAAAGCCTACTCATTCAATGAATAGATATCATCACATTATAGTACCTCTACATTGTAGAACTTCTTCAATACAAGAATGCATACCATATGATTACAATAGGCATTAAATGACATACACCATGCTGTCTAGGAATGGAATCCGTATACTACCCTATTTCAATGGAGGATATTTTAGTTTCCATGGATGGAACTAGGACACATCTCATGTAGGCACATGGTTAAGGAATAC
This sequence comes from Solanum peruvianum, assembly GCA_027705065.1. Lineage (NCBI taxonomy): Eukaryota > Viridiplantae > Streptophyta > Magnoliopsida > Solanales > Solanaceae > Solanum > Solanum peruvianum. The sequence continues at coordinate 48,454,292 of JAKWJD010001761.1, forward strand.
TGAAGTTGTCTTCATACTCTAGTCTCAACTAAAGTAGAGTCACTCCCCAAGAATATTCTCTCGGTTCTATCCATGTTCTCATCGAATAATTTCAATCACATAAGGATTATATGAAGAGGTACAATGTTTCAGACCATACACATATTAAAAGATGGGTCCACTATTTTCACATTCGGGGAGCACCCTCTAGAAGTAACTGGCGTACTTGACCTCTAGTAGGTCTTATACAAGCTCATAGTTATCATTAATTTCATTGTCGTAGGTAAATTAGCAAAAAAATTAAAACTTTTCATAGCACAACATATTCTAGAAACTTTATTTCACATATATATAAAATACTATAAGCACATATCTAGACCTTAAGGCTCTTTGCCATCCTAGGCACAACATCATTCGAGTTCATTAGAGACACGACCCTTTTACATAATATATAAGTCGAATAATAAATTGACTTTACAGTAAGATAAACTTTACGACATCCTTTGATTTAAGGATTCTTTTCCTTGAGCTTGAGAACATATATCAAGATCCGCAATCATATAGACATCCTTTAAGAATCGATAACTACACTTTGTGTAAAAATTTGGGAATAATGGAGTTAGTAGAAGAATGCACGAAATATGGAAACCATGCAAAAACATGTATTAAAAAGGGACATTTTACTTGAATACCATACATGATGCCTATTTGTGAAATATTTATAAAAACGTGATACACTAGCATTTTTATCATTCATATACATCATATATAAATATTCAAAGTCCAAACATCGTATAAAATTACATATAGAATTTAAGCCATATATTCGATAATTATAGAGTAATCTTCTCACACATTAATGTGAACTACTTTACTTTTGCAGTGAACTTCATTCATTCCAACTTCTTAACTTTGCCAAGTAATCCTTCTAATTATACTTGGTGCAATGCATGAAGAATGTCCCATTAACACTAAATATGTTCAAGCCTACCTTAAGACCACAAAGAAAACACATATACAACCCTTTAACTCAACTTATGCGTTCATCGGACAATTTCATAAAGAAGGTAAACACTTTACATATAATGAAAATCATCACATAATGTATACACTTAACATATTTTCATGTAAGAGAACCATAAGAAGAGCACATGCCTTTGAACGAATTCCTAGGACTCCCTTAGATAACTACTTGGACAATGTCTAAGTGGGTTCATTACTTCCACCTATCCTAAGTATATTCTCTAAGGTTATCCTAGTTAGGGTCCTTAGTCATTTACTTCCATTGTCCATTTTCCATTGGGGAAGCTAAGTTTTAACCGTCTTTAAAACTATGGGTTTTAAACATGGAATTTGGTATTGTAGAGCCTGACAACAATGGAAGATGTTCCTACCTCGACAAGGTAGAACATTAACACATGCTAGCACAGTAGAGTATTCACTTGCTATATCCTATTTGACAATAATATTAATGGAACTTGGACGCATATATGTTAAAAACCGCTCAATACCAAATGGGACATTCTTATTATTCACTTTTGGAAAACCTCTTTGTGCCTATTGAGACATTTTAGTTAACACCTCATGAGAATTATGGTGACCTACTTTCCAAAAAATGGGAAGGGACACCCTTCACTTTAAGTTAACTCGGTGCAAAGATAAGTTCCCTTTATTAAAAAGACATTATTAAATTTACTTTATAAAACATGTCTTTAGGAGATTCACTCCCCATATGCTTCGCTCATAGGTTAATGATGAGAAATCCTCTCATCAACGAATATCATGTGAGAAAACCTTTCACATGGACATAGCATATTCATGCACCTATCTAATTTAGGATACTCTTGTGAACACCTTTCAAGAGCCCCTCTATTGGCTATATCATCCTACATGTGTGTGTACCTACATTTGAGTAAACCTTTCACATAACACCTTTAGGCCACACATGTTGATACTTTACTTCATTCATGTAACTATATAATCCATGCTTTCATATTTAGATATTTAGACACTAGGTATAATAATACTTCACATACATTTAAATTATATTCATAGTAGTAGACATTTATTTAATATGAGATCAGTCCTTTCATTAAACACTATGAACCCTTACTACATTGTAAGCATGCACAATGTGTGAGTGTGTGTGTACATTTATTAACATTATCACATAATGGCTATCAAAAACACATTAAGGCAGACACCCTCTTAAGACCACATTACACTTTCAAGCATAGACGACACAACACAGAGTAGCATAGGAGACAAGACAAGCTTCCTATTACACTTAAGACTTCATGATTTTGTTATTCATGTATTCACATTGGCGTAAATCGGTAGGGTTAATCATTCATTAATATTTAATTAATGGCAGCCCCTACAAATAACCCTAACATAATTATTCTCGTTTTCATAACAATAGTAACAAAACCTAGATTAACAACTAGAGCAGAAGACTAGGCACAAGTTACACATAAGGTGATAATCGTAACCTCATATTAATATATTCATAAATTTGCATTCAAGGTAATGGTCAACACATATATAATCATAATAAAGTAAACATCACCATCATAAGTGGACCACACCACACAATGTCATACACGGTTTCATCCACAATATTATAGAAAGTAGAGCAATTCTTACTAATCCTTAACCTTTGGTCGTCCTTGACCATTACAACTATTTATTCAACAATTCAGTTATCGGAAATTAGCTAAAGTACCATAATCATAAAATAAATCATGTACAAGCCGCTACAAGTTCATACTACAATCCAATACAATATATCACATATACATAGGAAGTAGAGAGTTATAGATCATCAACCCATTTCCCTAGACTTTTTCATCAATCATATTTTATCAATAATATAAATTTAGGGCAGTAGTTATAGAAATAGAATATCATAGCTAAATAATGCTTCATTCATCCTAGAGTACAGACTACAACAGATTCATTACTCTATCGAGTCTATAAGCAAGAAGGACCTAAATATATCTTTACCAATTCAATTGTTATCTATTCATATTGTGTCAATTATACTTAAAAGTAGCTAAAATAATTCAAGATAATTCATATAAATACATTTAGACACTTGGTATACTCATACTTCACATACCTTTATTACACGCATAGTAGTAGACATATAGTGAATATGAGATCAATCGTTTCATTAAACACTATGAACCTTTACTATATTGCAAGCACGCATAATGTGTGAGTGTGTGTGTACATTGGTTAACATGATCACATAATTTCTATCAACAACACATTAAGGCATCTAACCTCTTAAGAACACGTTAGACTTTAAAACAGAGACCACACAACATAGAATAACATAGGAGACAAGCCAAGTTTCCTAATACACTTAATACTCCTAACTTTATCCATTCATTCATTCACATAGGGGTAGAACGGTAGGGGTCATCACTTCTTATTATTTAATTATTGGAAGCACCTACACATAACCTTAACATAATCATTCTCATGCTCATAACAATAGTAGCATAACATAGATTCACAACATGAATAGAAAACTAGGTTGAAGTTACACATAAGGTGATCATCATAATCACACATTCATATATTAATCAATTTGCCTCAAAGCTATGGTCAATACGCATATTATGAAAATAAAGTAAACACCGCAACCGTAAAAGGACCAGACCACACAATGCCATAAAAGGCTTCATCAACAATACTATAAAGAAGTAGAGAAGTAGAAGAGTAGAGCAATTCTTACAATTACTTCAGCCGTTGGTAATGATTGACCATTACTACTCTTTCATTAATAATTCAAGTACAGGGCAGTATCTAAAGTACCATAATCATAACAAAAAATCATGTACAAGTCGATACAAGATCATACTGATATCCAATACAATATATTACATACCATAGGAATTAGAGAGTTATAAATCATCAACCAATTTCTCTAGTCTTGTGCATCAATTATATCTTATCAATAATATACATTAAGGGAAGTAGATAAAGAGATAGAACATCAAATCTAAATCATGCTTCATTCACCCTAGAGTATAGATCACAATATACACATTACTTTATCGAGTCTATAAGATAGAAAGACCTGAATCAATCTTTACAAATTGAATTGTTACCTATTTATATTGGGTCAATTATACTTATTTATCATCACATTACACGTATAGGCAGTAGCTAAGACAATTAATCATAATACAGTCACATAAAAACCTTCCTAATGTCATGATCAGAAGTTACTACATGATAGACTAGAAGAACCTAGATGAATTCATACCAAGCCTTATTTACATTCATCATAAAAGATTTATAGCCACAATTCAACCTTGATATTAACCTAAGTAAGTAGCTACAATCATCATAACATTATCGAATTCCACATTCATACCTTATAAAAGCAATGTTACTCTGATCACATAGACACACAGGCTAGTGATGATGAAATCTTCAAAAACTAATCCAATTGGATCATTAATCATTAATATAATTAAGTAAAAGTATACATGAGCACTTCAACGTAATAGAATCACAATTTAACAATTAACAAGACTTGATTACAATGCACCTGCAACGACTAAATCGAGTTTGGGAAGAGACATGGGTTAGTCATGCAATTGAATTGAACTTCAAATTAAAACTAATACATTATCATCAATAATTAATGCTTAAGCATTTGAAAACGTTTTTAGAAAGAACTCATGGATATATTGAAGAAAAGGATATTTAATCATATTTTCTCTTTGAAATCATTGAGATTAACTCTCCAAGGGAAAGGTTACTTCGAGAAAACTTGATGAAGAATCCATTTAAATAAAACCTCCAAGTTGTTCTTGAGCTATACCTTTAATGGAGGTTATTATTGAAGAGAATTGGTTTTTGAGGGAAAGACTATTTTGAGTGAATTATATTGGGAATGGGTTGATCGTATTTTTGATACCTTAAATACACCCAAAAATGGCTAAACAAACCTATTAGGGTAAGATTAGAATGTGGGATTAATTTCCCATATACCTTTTTTATATAACAGTATGCAGTCAGTGACACAAGGCCTACATCGATGTACCAAACGAAGGGGCAGTTGTCAATCGACGGACCATTCTGTGCCATCCGTTGTTTGGGTCCGAGGATGTCATATGGCCAAGCATTCTCCATTATAAGTTCCCATCGACGCCTCTCCATCGACGGGGCGTCATTCCATCAACTGGGCGTCATTTGAGCTCGTCGATTAACACAACAAAGGCTGTCTCTAGACAGCCTTTGGGTGATTCTTGTGGGACCTTTTGGGGGGCCATTGGGAAGTCATACCCAGGAGTTTCCAACATAAATGTGAAAATTAAAATACAAAGAACTTTCCACAAAAGTTTGACCCAATATAATTACACGCAACACGTCCAAACATGCTAGGTACCATCAAAACACATATGAATGTCTCAATTATTAACTTTCTAACGTCTTGGACGTTCTTTGTCGTTTGACCTCCAAACCTCATGAAACTAAAACATCTTCCTATAAATATCATTTTAAATCATATAAATACCTCATAATATCATTATTCACACATAATGACATAAAAAAAACATAAGGCCCCTTATTTGACTAGTCGTCGATCGTCTTGGTCGTCCCTTGACGTTTGACTTCCAAATGGCTTCAAATCACCCAAGCATACATTAAAGCAATGTAATAACATGTTAACAAGTTTATAGGGACAAGTGAGGCCCTAGAAATCCTATACCTTTTTAGGTATCTTTCAAAATCCCCTACTTGGGAATATTCGTCCTCGAATGACACTTAGAAAACATTAATAAAAACAAGGACGTCAATGAACCATAGAGCATCTCACAACAGTCACAAAAATCATCATGTAGAAGATAATTCACCAAAATTACAAGGAACACTCTTCAAACCATTTAGTACTAAATGCTTACAAGCATGCAAAACTTTTATTCACTCACTCTTTAATGCATCAAACACAAAGGTACTTCCCATATTCGTAGGAGGAACATCCTTCTCCTAATCATAACATGGTCATTACATTTAAATTCATTTATCTCATCATGTAAGGTCGCACATAGGCAGATTCCAACAAATCTTAAAAGACATTTAAGCACTCATACTTCCATGCACATAGACTTTAGTTAAATAGGTTTACAATGGATTCTTATTAGTTAGAACTAGTAATATAAGGGTCATACTAAACCATAGAATGTTAATTTGTGTTCATGGAGGAATGTCCTTCTCCCCAACACACTTACATATATCATGAGTTCATACACAAGCAAATGCACAACGGTCAATTTACTGTACCATCAAAATTTCTCTACATTAAATCATGCCATGCGCATGATATCTTCCTAGTGGTCTCTAAATGGTACGTCACACCAAGCACATCACAACAATAAGGAAGCCATTTCACAAAATGTTAATTTCTTATATCGCAATAGCCTTCACAGTAAGCATCATTTGGGAAGAATAACATAAATCATAGGCCCGCACAAGGGCACTAGCTAATCATGCCTTCACTTTTTAAGAGTGAGCATACAATCATGCTTTCAAAATCATAAAAGTCACCTAGATCTTCATGAGACTCAACATATTTCCTTTTATAGAGGCTGAATTTATCACTACAAACATGTTTCTTACCATATCTCAACAAGTCAAATGCCAACTAGTATATCTAGATGCACAATCAACATGAGAAAACCATGAAGTAAATCAACATTCTTTTTGAAGTACCTTAGAATCTTCAAAATACACTTTAGATAGTGTAAATCAGGACATACCAAACATTTAGAGGTCATGCATTTAATACTCACTACACCATTTTAGGCCTACGGCTACACTAAATCTGAGCAACGCTTTAAAAGTGTTGGCTAAAATATTATTGGGAATACTTTTTAAATGTAGCCTAATTTTTTAACTTTTCGCAACGATAATATTGGCAACACTTATAAAGTGTACCATTTAATGATATAGACTACACTTTATAAGCGTTGTCATAGTATGAAATAAATGGCAACAATTATGTATATATATGGCCACACTTTTAAAGGGTCCTATTCTAATAATTGTAAAAACAACACTATAGAAGTGTTGCCTATAGTTTCCCTCCAACATTTTCAAATAATTCACTAAAATATTTGATTCCTTCCAACATTTTCAACTCCCCCTCCCATTATTTTTGGCCAAAGCTGAAGAGTATAACAAAACGCAGGTTCTTTCCTATATGAAAAAGCACACAATTTTTCTTCTCCAAAACTTTAAATCGAAGAGTAGAAGATGGAGATCGAAGAGAGGACGTTGAAGACTGAAGAGAATAGCTGAATATTGAAGAATTGAAGCTTAAAACAAACTTCATCAAGCGTAAGAAAATTGGAGAGCTGAAGAAGGATCGAAGAAGAAAATTTGAGAGCTGAAGAAAAATCGAAGAGCACTGCGATTTCTCTGAACATGAACTGAAGAAGACGATTTTCCTCTCAGCTTCGTTGTTCAAGATTGGAGAGCTGAAGAAGATTATTTTCTTCAAAGATTCTTGGGTAAAATGCTATTCCATCACATTTCCTTTTGAAAATGGAAAGAAAGTGCTTCAAAAATTTGTTTATAGGAAATATGTCAAAACGCGGCTGGGTCAACGGACCTCGCGACGAGACATCGTGGTCACGACGAGCCGTCGTGGACCTCGCGACGGGCCGTTGTAGTCATTAGGGGCCGTCCTGGTTATGACGGGCCGTGGTATTGACGTTTAGAATAACCATATCTATGAAAATCTACTTATATTTGAACCATTCTACATAAAGTACCTTGTAAAGTTAGAGCATGTTCTACTTATATCACCTTCTCATTATTTAGGATTGACTTGTTTCATGCCACTTTGGATAGAAGATTACTTGGATGTGGCTATCATGTTCAAGTAAGTGTTATTACATTTGTATTTTAATTAGAATTACGCAGACTTGTACTACTTTGTGATTTTTCTTACATCTTCATAAACTGTATTTTTATTGATAAGTTAACCTAATGTATGTTTTTGCTGTGAATCCGAGATTATGTCTTGAGTTCTCTACGACTAGATCTTTTATATTGTGTTTGTATGTGATGGGATTTAATCGAATTATTATCCAACTCCATCATTATTAATTGTAAACTCATTTTTTTGATACTTTGTGATTTCCTTTAGTGAATTCTATGTCCCAAAAGTTTGTGGAACTGTGATACTTGATCTTTCCTTGAACAATTATCATGTTATTATTTGTAATACCCATGAACTGTGATACTTGCAAGTTTCTTCTTCTACTTCTCTGATCTTCATTAGGAACATGCAGGACGGACCGTCATGTCTACGACGGTCCGTCACGCTTTCCGTTATAGGTGAACAAGTTTCTTCTGCTACTTCTCTGATTTTCATGACGAACATGCAGGACGGACCGTCATGGCTACGATGGTCCGTTACGCTTTCCGCTACAGCTGAAATTTCAAATTGATTAATCGTTAAATTTCTTAATTTTTTGTTCTTTCTTGATGAAACAGATTTGTTTACTAGAGGAATTGATATTCAAGCAGTTAAAGTTGTTTGCGTTAGTTTGTGTGCATCATGGTTATTGTATAACACCAAATATTTTATATTGTTTCTTATGAAGTTTGAACCCTAATGCAATATCTTATTTGTGTAGGGAAATGGAGGATATCATATTTGAAGTGGATGATGAAGAGTTTTTCAACTATTGTAAAAGTTTAAATACATATTTGATTTATTGTGTACACATTTAGAATATTGATATATAAGTACGGGTTTGTACACAACACATACTATCTTTTGGTTGTACATGAAATATTTCTCGAAGTTTATTTGAAATATATAGCTTCAATTTAATGATTAATTAGTTCATTTTGTGTTTTAGGTCACTTATATGTATGTAAAGATATTATATATATATTTGTGCTACATGTAGGCTTATAAATGTTGAAGTTACACTTTTTAAGTGTTGCTCTACGTAGATAAAAAGTTACACTTTGAAAGTGTTGCTATAGATGACCAATAAAAGGCAACACTTTTTAAGTGTGACCAATAAATCTGAAAAGGCAACGCTTTTAAGTGTAGTCTAACAAAAAATAGGTGTAGCTAATGCACGTCTTCAAAGCGTGCCCTTATACCTATTTGGCTACGGTTTATAAGTGTTGCCAAAGATGGAAATATTTAAAAAGTGTTGCCTAATGTCAAAGGTTACGCTTCTTTGGGCAGCTAAGTGTGGCCTTTTATCAAAGGCCACAGTTTTTGCTAGTTTAGGCTACACATACGTGGTGTTGCTGTAGGCCGAAAATGGTATACTGACTTTAATGTAAATCTCTTATCATATACAAGCTTACTAAGAAGTCATCATATCCAAGCTCAAGTAAGAATAGAAGTACACAATAGGAATATCTCTAACCATATTACTCAATCACCATCGCCCACTTAGTATAAATCCAATTTACAGCAACTTAACCCGATTTTCAAGAGGATCTTACTTATCAACCAATAAAGGAATTACAATAAGTCAACCTACTCATTCCTAACTTTACAATTTTAGGCAAATTATCCCCCAATCATCAACTTAGGTCATACTATTCAACCACATAAGGTTTCATACAATTCAATAGACACCAAGGTTACACAAAATTAGGGGAAAAGAACAAGGAGACTTAACTATAGGGACTCTTCCTTTTCATTCAATCTTACAGTAAAGTAACTTCTAGATCAATCATCCCACATCATCACCGTACCAAGATAAACATACTACCTTCACACATAGGATCAAGCCTATACAAAAGACTTTAATCCATACAAAACAATCATGAAGGTTCACACATATAAACAAAGGAAACATTTGAAACATCATTCATATATTCTTAGGTCATCATGCTTCTTTAACATTTGACATATTCCTAAAGCATTTTAAAATCAAAGCATATCATTATGCTACTATAATGCAAAACCATATAGTAGTATACCATTCTAAAAAGAAACTCATTTTCACCATAAAAACTTCTAATATGGTTTAAGTCTATCATAACACATCATTCTTAACATAACATGCTATTTCACATAGGTCTCATATATACCCACAAAGGATATCATATTAACATAACTTAAAATTTCTCTTATTTCACACACATAGCCATAATTGTCATCACATAATCAAAGCATGCTAAGGTCACCATCACACATACTCATCAAACCGTGAAAACATAATAAGCATCAAAACTCACCTTTTCTAACTTAAGCATAGATTAGCCATCTCATTCAAGCAATCACATCTAAATGAGTATAGGAAAAGAAAATATAAGAGATGGATATTATAAATTTATGTTCTATGGCACGACATGAGAATGATCAAGAAGGAAAAATCTATCGTCTTATAGACTTCTGTACCATTTGATGTGTTGCGACTCACCACCAATGATATGATACTCTACTATACGTGGCAATATGAAACTTTTAGAACCTAAAACAACTTTCACAAACCTAATGCTCTGATACCACATTTGTCACATCATGAGGATCACCCCCTAGAAGTAACATAGCGTACTTGACCTCTGAGAGTTCTTACACAGGCCAATAGTTATCATTCATTGCATTATCATAGTTAATTTAGCGGAAAATTTAAAATTTTTCATAGCACATCATATGCTAGAAACTTCACATCATATATAAATAAAATATCATAAGTACATATTTAGACCTTAAGTCTCTTTGTCATCCTACCACAACATCATTAGAGTACATTAGGGACATGACCCTTTTAACATAATACACAAGTACAATAAAAATTGACTTTATAGTAAGCTAAACATTAAGACATCCTTTGACTTAAGGATTCCTTTCCTTGAGCTTTGGAATCACATATCAAGCTCCTCAATTGTATAAACATCCTTTTAGAATCCATAGTATACTCTTTGTGTATAAAGTAGAGAAGAATTAAGTTAGAACAAGAATGTACTAAGTATGACACCATGCAAAAACTTACATTAGACAGGGACATTTTAGTCAAAAACCTTACATGATGCCCTTTTATTAAATCTTTATAAAACCTTGATAGACTAGAATTTATATCATTCACATACATCATATAGGCACTTTAACTTCCAAACACCATATAAACTCACATATAGACATTAAGCCACATATTAGAGCATTTTACAGTAAGCTTCTCTCACATTACAGTGAACTACTTTACTTTTACAATGAACTTCTTTCATTCAAACTTCTTAACTTTCCCATGTAATCCTTATAGTAATGCTTGGTGAAATATATGAAGAATGTCTCATAACACTAATCATGTTCAAACTCCATTTTAAGACCACAAAGAAACCATACATACAACCCTTTAACTCAACTCATGCACTCATAGAACCATTATATAAACAAGGACCACACTTTACATATCATGAAAATCATTACATCATTTTGACACTTAACGTATTGTCATGTAATAGAACCATAAGAATATACACAAGCATTATAACACCATCCTAGGACTCCCTTAGATATATACTTGTGAAATGTCTAGGTGGATTCATTACATCCATATATCCTAAGTATCTTTCCTTAGGTCATCCAATTTATGGTCCTTAGTAATTTACATCTATTTTGTATTTTACATTAGGGAAGCTAAGCATTAACTAACACTATGTAAATGGTTCCTAAACATGAAATCTGGTATTGTATAGCCTTACACTTATTAAAGGTGTTCCTAGCTAATCAAAGTATAACATTAACACATGCTTGCATACAAGTGGATTCACTTACTAGATCCTATGTGGCAATCATAGTTATGGAGCTTGGAGGCATATATATGAAAACCCTCTTTATTCAAAATGTGGCATTATGACTATTCACTTTTGGAAACCCTCTATATGCCTATTAAGACATTGTATTTATCAACCTCATGAGGATTATGGTGTCCTACATCCTAAAAGGACAAGGGACACCCCTAATTTCAAGTTCACTCGGATCTAAGCTAAGTTTCCTTTATCAAAAAGCCCTTATTAACTTTAATTTATAAAACATAGGTTTTAGAATATTCACTCCCCATAGGATTATATCATAGGTTATAGATGATGAGTCCTTTCGCCAACCTATATACTGTGAGAAAACTTTTCACATGGACATGGCATATTCAAGAACCTATCTAGTTTAGGGTACTCTTGAGAACACATTTGAAGAGCCCCTCTATTGACTAGGTCATCATACATATGTGTACCTTTTTTCATGTAAGTAAACTTTTAACATAACACCGTTAGACCACACATGCTTATACTATTTCATTCATGCGTAAGTAAACAAGTGTAACTATATGAGCCGTGCTTTCATATAAATACATTTAGACACTAAGTATACTCATACTTCACATACCTTTACATTACATGCATAGTAGTAGACATATAGTGAATATGAGATCAATCGTTTCATTAAACATTATGAACCTATACTATATTGCAAGCACTCATAATGTGTGAGTGTGTGTGTGCATTGGTCAACATGATCAAATAATGGCTATAAACAACACATTATGGCATCTACCCTCTTAAGAAAAAATTACACTTTCAAGCCTAGACCACATAACACATAATATCATAGGAGACAAGCCAAGCTTCCTATTACACTTAAGACTGCTAACTTTTTTCCGCTCATAACTTCACATAGGGGTAGAAAGTTAGGGGTCATAATTTCTTAATATTTAATTATTGGAATCACCTACACATAACCTTAACATAATATTTCTCATGCTCATCACAATAGTAGCATAACGTAGATTCACAACTTGAATAGAAGACTAGGTAGAAGTTACACATAAAGTGATCATAATAATCACACATTCATATATTAATCAATTTTCCTCAAGGACATGTTCAACACATATATAATTAAAAAAAAGTAAACACCGCCACCATAAGTCGACCATACCACACAATGCCATACAAGGCTTCATCAACAATACTATAGAGAACTAAAGAAGTAGAGTAGTACACCAATTCTTACAATTCCTTTAGTCTTTGGTAATGATTGACCATTACTACTATTTCTTTAGCAATTCAAGTATAGGGAAGTATAAAAAGTACCATAATCATTAAAAAAATGATGTACAAGTCAGTACAAGATCATACTACAATCCAATACGATCTATCACATATACACTCGCAAGTAGAGAGTTATAGATCATCAACCAATTTCCCTTGTATTGTTAATCAATCATATTTCATCAATAATATACATTTAAGGCAGTATGTAAAGAGATAGAAAATTATAGTTAAATGATGCTTCATTCATCCTAGAGTACAGAGTACAACATATACATTACTCTATCGAGTCTATCAGCTACAAGGACCTAAATCAATCATTACAAATTAAATTGTTATCTATTAATATTGTGTCAATTATACTTAATAATAATAATCATATTACACTTATATGAAGTACCTAAATTAATTCACGATAATTGATTCACAAAACAACCATCCTAACGTCAAGATCTCAAGTTACTACATGATAGACTAGAAGAACCTTGATCAATTCATACCAAGCCTTCTTTACTTTGATCATAAAAGATTTATACCCACAATTCAACCATAATATTAACCTAAGGCACTATTTATAATCATCATAATATAATTGAATTCAACATTCATTCCTTATAAAGGAAATGTAACAATGAGCACATATAGACATAGGCTAGTCATGATCAAATTTTCATACACTGATGCAATTGGATTGTTCATGAACAATTCATCATCAATATGCATAAATAACATATAACATGAGCAATTCAAAGCAATAAAATCAAAATTCAACCATTAAGAAAACAAGATCACAATTCCCATGCAATGGCTAAATCGAGTTTGGGAAGAGACATGGGTTCATCATGCAATTGGAATGAACTTCACGTTATTTCCAATACATTATCATCAATTCATCACGATTAATATTTTTAAAACGTTATGATAACGAACCTATGTCTAGAATTTATTTGATCATATTTTCACTTTCAAAAATTTGAGATTAACTCTCCAAGTGAAAGGTTAGTTAAAAATGAAGGATCACCATACCTTAATATGTATGAAAACCTCTTAAAACTTATGAAGAATCCATGGAAATCCAAGATCCAAGTTGTTCCTGAGCTTTACCTTTAATGGACATTTCTAGAGAGAATTGGTTTTGGAGGAAAAGTATATTTTGATTGATTTGGATACGGAATGGGTTGATCACGATTTTGATCCCTTAATTACACCCAAGAATATCTAAACAAAACAAGTAGGGTAAGATTGGAAGTGGGGTGAATTTACCATTCACCCCTTTAATAAAACAGTGAGCAAGCAGTGTAAAAGGCCCGCATCGACGAACCCAACGATGGGGCGTTTGTCCATCAACGGACCGTTTTGTGCCTTGCGTTATTTGGGTCTGAGTTGTCATGTGGATAAGTCTTCACGAGTCAAAGTTCCCATCGACGCCTCCCCATCGACAGGGTCCCAATCTACCAACAAGGCGTCATTAGAGCTTGTCAATTGACACTGCTAATGCATTTTCTCGACAACCTTTGGGTATTTCTTGTGGGGCCTTTTATAGGCCCCTTGGGAATTCTTACCCTGGAGTTTCAAAAGTAAATATGAACATTAACAATTCAATGACCTTCCACATTAGTTCCACCTAAAATAATTACACGTAAAGCATCAACACATGGTAGGCACCATCAAGACACACATGAATGTCTCAAGGGCTAACTTTCGAACGTCTTGGATGTTCTTGGACGTTTGACCTCAAAACCTCATGAAACTCAAATAAATGCCTATAAACATCATATTTAATGATATAAAGACCACATAAGGTCATGAAACATATAATCACAATAAAAACATATAAGGCCCCTTAGGTGACTATTCGTCAAACGTCTTGGTCTTCCCTTGAATTTAAATTCCAAATGACTTCAAATCACCCAAGCATACTTTAAAGAACTGTATTAGCATTTAACAAACTTACATGCATAAAAAACGCACTAGACACTCTAACACATTTTGGGGGACTTATAACTAGGGTTGCCACTCAATGGTCAATAACTATAGCTCAATGACTTTCTTAGAGATGGCTTCATGTCGTTCTAAAAAACTATCCCTAAGTCCATCATTTACAAAAGAAGGATATAAATATGTCTTTCAACTTCCAGTATATCATAATCTTATTTCTATATTCAAGGTTTTGAATTTTTTATTCTAAGAAGGTCAGTATATTAAGTCTACCTTTCCTAGACATTCATTAATCAATCATTGATACACATTCACGACAAGGGTGGTTTAGACTATCATTTAAGGGGATGACATATTCACGTATCTTTCATCTATAAAAGTGAGGGCTTATGTTTACTAAATCAATACAGAACATTCATCATATACTTTATACGATATAGTTTATGTACCATGTTGGGACACTACATCTACCACACAAGATACCCTATCAACACATATACAAATGCATCATAGTAAATCATACTCAAATACAAACATTTCAAGGAAAACATGTTTAAACCTCAAAACTTCCTATGCATTATAATATAAGAAACCTATTACCGTTATATCATCATATAGCATCACTTAAAGAAGAATCATAACAGTAGCATTCATTTGAGATCACATACGCATTACAAGCGTACTTAACACAAACATCTACACATTATACATTCATATAAGTCCTAGCATGATATTACTACAATTTGAATAAATAATGTTGACAAGGTCATAATCATCACATACTCAATACGTAATGACCGCCATCAATACAATTCATTATCAATTCTACACAGTATAGAAAGATCTTGTAAAATTACCACCTTTCCATCATCATCAACATTCCTGAATCATTTCAATAATTTCAATTCACAAAGGCTCTTACTAATAGTAATAACAACAATCCTAAAACAACAATCCAACAACAAAAATGATTCAATAATATAAAATATGGTTATCATCAACCTAAGGCAGCATGTGAACAATTCAATGATAAATCATACATAATTTAATAAACCCAATACAATCTACATATGAATTCACTAGTATCAAGTGATCATCAAATCACACATAATATAGCACGATTTATAGTATTGCATAATGTCAAGTGTTCAAGGAAATTTTCACTGTGAACATAAATTATACATCAATAACATCATATATTAATGTTTGAAATGTTTCATGCAAGAACCCATAAATTAGAGTAGAATTTGGACTATTTCATCAACTTTGAAATATCTGAAATCACATTGAAATTAGATCTATGGTGATATTAAGTCATAGATAAATAACTCTCACACCTTAGTAGAATTACCCAAAAAAAATTGAAGAACAAAATCCGTTGAAATCCATCATCCAATCTCTGTCTTCACCTTGAACTTTCACGGAGATTTTGGGAGATCATTTGGGAGGGAAAGGGTTTTGACTTAGGTGTTAGGGTCTAAATGAGATTTAAATTACTTTAACACTATTAAAATACCCAAATACACATAAAAGTACAATCCTCCTAATTTTTAATACTTGGGGTGAACTTTCAAAAACACCTTAAGCAAAGCCATGTTATAGGCGAAAATGCAGGCTGAAATGACTCGCTACAAATGATGGACCATCGTTTGATCGATTTTCAATATATGGTCCTTATTAGTTTTATTAATAGGCTTTAAGAGTTGCAGACCGTCAGGATCTATCAATGCCCCAAGTCTACGAGACTTCATTTTAATGATAGGCCATTGTTTGGCACTACATGCAAGCTGCCATGCAGCTTCATGCCTTTAGTTGCGTTTCTCCTCTAAGTCTCATTTTGTGTCCTAGGTGGAGTCGTGCCCAGAAGTAAAACTTATATTCATGAACATATACGTCTTCGGAACCTCCCCTATCAATTTAGACACCGAACAAGACACAAAACATGAAAAGGCACACTAAAACACTTGCAAGAACATGAGTACTAGTCGTTTAACGTCTTGATCATTCCTTGACTCTTGACTGGAAACTCAAATGGAATGACTTCAAAAATAAAATACACATTTATTGATCTATTTAACAGACCTTAAAGAACAAGTACACCTTTATATAAGCCTAGTTTATTTTTAGGGTCATCATAGTTTATCAACCATTTCATATGTTTTGACAAAGTTGAATCAGAAAAAGTGAAATTTCAATTGTTTGAATCTTAGTGAGAAAATCTTTAAAGAATTGAAAGAATAGGTTGAGAACTGCCCCGATTTAACTTTACCAAAAGGTACTCAAGGTTTTGTGTTGTATAGTCATGCATCTATAGTTGGCTTGGGTTGTGTTTTAATGTAGAATGATAAAGTTATAGCTTATGCATCCAGACAGTTGGAAGTTCACGAGGAGATATACCCACCTTATTACTTAGAATTGGTTGTTGAAAAATTCTTTTTGAAGATATGGTGTCATTATTTGTATGGTGTTTGTGTTGATATATCCATCGATCGTAAGAGCCTTCAGTATGTTTTAACTTAAAAATATCTTAATCTTAGACAAAAGAGATGGTTAGAATTACTAAGGTTTTATCACATAAGTATTATTCACCACTCAAGTAAGGCTACTGTTGTTGATGATGCCTTGTGTAGGTTGTCTATGGGTAGTACCTCCCATGTTGGGGAAGATAAGAGAGAGTTAGCAAAATATGTGCATAGCCACAGTAAAGAGTCCCACCTATGGATTGCACAGAATTAAAAAGAGTTGTAAGGAATGGGATCATCACTAATATTAGTAGTTGAAGAAAAACAAGATCAAGATCCAGTTTTTCTTGAGTCGAAGGAAAATGTTCAAAAGCAAAAAGTATTAGCATTTCAACAAGGGGGTAATAATGTATTGATATATCAAGGTAGATCGTGTGTACATATAGTGGATGGACTCCAAGAGATGATAATAAAGAACTCGTAGATCCATATATTCCTTTCATATGGGTTCTACAACAATGTGTCACAACTGGAAAGACTTTTATTTAAGGAATAGCATGAAGAAGGGTTTTACTGAATTTGTTGCTAAGTGTCCAAGTTGCCAGCAACTCAAAGTTGAGAACCAAAGGCCGGGTGGTATGGTACAGAAAATAAAAAATCCAGTATGGAAGTGGACTTGATAAATACAGAGATCATCACAAGTTTACAAAGGACTCGCAGTCAATATGGTTCTATTTTGATGTTTGTCGACAGAATGACAAAAATAAACCCATTTTCTATCAGTTAAGACTACCTATTCAACATAAGATTATGCAACGTAATTTATTGAGGAGGTGGTAGGATTTCATAGAGTGTCAGTCTTTATTATTTCGTACATAGCTTATCTTAAGCACTAACTTTCATCCACAAGGGCTTGTGTAGTTTATTTCAAAAAGAATTTGTATAATACCTATCTTTTATTGAATTTTCTTACAACAAGGCTACTTGTAAATATCTTTGTGGGAGAAGATGCAGATCTCCTATTGGATGGTTTCAAGCTGGTGAAGTATGGTTGATAGGAGAAAATTTAGTTCGCCATGCTATGGAGAAGAAGAAAGTGATCCAAGAAATGTTGAAAACAACACAGATTTGTCAAAAATCCTTCATTGATGTTTGTATAAGGGCGATAGAGTTTGAAGTAGATGATTGGTTGTATTTGAAGCTTTAAACCATGAAGGGTGTTATGAGGTTAGGTAAGAAGGGGAAGCTTAGTCCCCGATATATTGGATCTTATTTTATAGCCAAGCGGATTGACAATGTAACTTTTGAGTTTGAGATACCACAAGAATTAGAAGTGGTCATCTGATTTTTCACGTCTTTATGTTGAAGAAGTGCATGGATGATCCTTTATTGAATATTGTAGATGAATATATAAGGATGAATGATAGCTTATCTTATGAGGAGATTAGTATTTAGATCCTAGATAGCCATGTTCGCAAGTTGATAATGAAAGAGATATCATCAGTCAAGGTCCTTAGGAGGAACAAAATCATTGAAGAAGCTACTTGGAAAGAAGAATAGGACATTAAGTAGAGATATCCACATCTCTTTGAATTCGGAGATAATGAAGACCAGGTAACTAGTTTTCCTCATACTACTATGTAAATTATGAGTGAGCATGTTCTTTGTTTGCAATTGCCTTTGAGATGTTTGAACCAGATATTACCACCTTTATGTTAGTAAGAGAAAATCTCATTCAAGGAAGAATGTTTCCGAGGTATTGTAAAACCTAGCAACTAAAAAGAACTATAAGGAAGTTTAAAATCTGAAATAGTTATTCTTGGAAAGTATTTGTGTAAATCTAGAAAATTGCAAGTAAGTTAAAGTTGAGATATTGTTCAACTTAAATCAGCAATCAATCAAACCTCAGGATTAGTTAGGTGTAGTTCCAACTATTACATGAGAGCTCTTCGAATGATCTTTCCAATGACTCCAAGTTCGCTTGAATTTTAGTTTGTATGATTAAGTTATGCCTTTTTGAAGTTGGGTTGTTGGATTAAGAAAATGTCCAATCTGAAATTTTAGGGGGATTTTAGTATTTTCATTGCCATAATGTACTAATCCATTTTAGGAGTTGATATTCATCAAATAAGATATTAGTTAGTTTTGGAATTTCACGCTAGGACTAAGGAGAAAGGTGAAGACAAAAGAACAAGAAAGGGAAAGTTGATCGAGATCGATCAAAAAAGTTTGTGTTTTCACCAAGGGTTTATTAATACCTTGTAGGTGAGGCTCCATACCGTTGGTATCGCTCTCCCACGTGCCAAGCATATTAATTTCAGTTTGGTTTCATCCTAAAAAAACTTTGAATATTGATGATCTTGATATCTAATCAAGAATGAATTTATTATTCGTGAATTTGACTTAGTTGCATATTCATTGATTTTCGAAAATTCTACTCCAAATCCCGGAGCTAACACGAGGTGTTATGCCTCAAAAAAAATTTCGATAAGAAAATTTAACCATGCCTCTGTTTTGGGGGCCCACCTTCGTATTTTGAATTTTGTTCGTTTCTCATGTTTAGCGATCTAATATTATTCGTAAACATCATGAAATCTCTCCAACCACATATTTTAATCTTTGAATCCATAATTCAATTCAATATCAGTTAAGAGCCAAGTCAATATTAGTTAAGAGTCAAGTCAACGGTAGTTATTAATGTTTTTGAATGTCTTATAAAAATGATTTATGTTTGTTTAAAGCCTCAAGTTTTGAGTTCATTAAAGAGTGAAGTTTGAATTTCTTTCTTTAAAGAAGTATATGGGGACAATGTATTCACAAACAGCCTTCGGATTAGTTTTCATAAAAGAGTAATAGCTTTCTAAATGAAGCAAGAACGGAAACAAATATTTCCAAGATAACATTTTAGCTATGTTTTTGAGCACTCATCTCAAATCAGAAATGAAGAATGTTTTTAAAACATAGGAGCTTATATATAATTGGAGTAATATTGATCACTAAATTGGGCACGAGCATGAGTTCACATTACTCACATCTCCATATAGACACCATGGTAGAAAAGGGTCATACACTTTAGGTGAATCCTTTTCAATATATACTAGTTGATACCCTAAGTTGATAAGGTGCTATACCATTGGCTAGGTTTAGGATGCGCTTGAATCTTTAGGTAGAGTGATACGTCATCAAGTTATTGTATTTTATATGCAATAGTTTATTGTATTTTCTCATACATTTGAGAGTTATGTTGAATCCTTGTTATATACATAGAGTTGATATCATATTTTTAAATAATATTTTTAATATTTCATTTGTTTTAAATTGTCTTATATGGAAATGAGTTTATTTAAGTATTAATGAGTTGAGTAGAGACAAGTTTAACAGTTCGAAAATTCAAGACTCTTAAAGCCTAAATATTTGCCATGAGGTCTAAACACTTTTTAAGACCTATTTTAATGAATATAATTCATTTAAAAAGTCTAGGAACCAAAACGTACAAGAATGTCCATGATGTTCGAAAATAAGTTCTAAGATATACTAGCGTGCCTAAGACTACTTATGAGCTTTAAGAAGTCATAAATCCATGAAAATTGATTGAAGGGTATTTCATATGTGTGTAAGATGACTCTTGGTTGAAATGTTCGGATATGACTCAACAAGTACCAACCAAGGTCCCTTGAGGAGGACCGTAGCACGTAGGAGGCAACACTGTGTGTGCAGTGTTCAACCACAAGTGGGCAAATGACAATATATGTGCGGATCGATGTGGAATCGATTCCAACCGTTGAGCAAAATGTAGCCTTAATGTTGGATCCCTTGCCTGCACAAGTCTCTGACAGAAATGACGGTTGTGCAGCACGGAAGGCACATTTCAGATCAGGGTTCCGTCTGTTAGGGTCAAATTTCTTCTTGTTTTAAACATAGACATAACTAATAAATTAAGGGGTTAGATAATTAGTTAGGGGTTTAATAGATACTAATGAAGTTAATTAAGACCACATATAAAGACCCAAATCCCCATAAAATTAAATACAACCCAAAAAAGAATTCCTCTTCCTTCTCTCTTCTTTCTCTCTCTATTGGATGAAACCACTGAATACTATCTAGGGGAAGGATTTGGGGATGTAAAGAGACGATTTCACCACAAAATCTTCATGAAACATTAAGGTATGGGATCTAATTCACCTTTGAGACCTCTTTTCTACAAATTGTTCCTTCAAAATATTTTCAAAAGATAGTTTTCATATGGTTCTTCTCAATCTGGAAAATAGGTTATGACTAAATTGCTTATGTTTTCTATTGGATAATATGAATACATTAAATTATTTTCAACTTAATTATGGTATATCTTATGATTTGGTATTGTTTTTAGATGATGATCCTTAATTCTTAACCCCACGTTTGATATTGACATGAATAAAGTTGAAATTTGTTCCATTGACTTGGTTATTTGTTGAATATCTATTAATTGTTGTTTTTATTCTAATTATGAACAAATTAGAGTAAATTGTAGTTTTGATTCTAGTTATTGATATTATGATCTAGGTTAGAATGTGAATTAACCTAAGTGCCTTATCTTAAGCTATGATCTAGTATTAAATTGTGATGTAGTAATTCTTCTAGCCTTGTTATCATGTTGATTATGTAATTACGTTTTACACATAAATTGGATTGAATTGAGGCTTTATGGTAAGACCTTGATGATGAACTATGAAGGAGACTTTGTAAGTCTTATGATTTATAACATTCACTTTCAAATATGGTTAAATTGTCAGTAAGTCATGGTGTTATGTTGGAGTAAGCCTTGTGTTAGCATTAATAGAGTAGTATGATATTGAACTTAAATGTCTTGATTATGTGGTGAGGTTGATTACGATGTATGGGTTATAAGGATGGTGATGACTATGAATGTGCATTATTATGATATGAAATACTAATGTGCTAACCTATCTTATATGCATTGTAATGAAAGGACTTATACTCATACAATTATTATGGAGCTATTGATGATGAATATTATACAAAGGGTTAGACCCTATGACCTAAACTAAGCTATGATTGATAATTAAAGGCTGAAAGACAATTCAAAAAGGGACACTAGATTAGCAACAAGTGGACTTGATTGATGACTGTCCCGTCCCACGTAGGGAAGGTAGGAGCACTAAACTACTCTTGAGATTGGAGACTATAATGCATGGAGCATAAAGAGGGTCCAAACTATACCTCCTAGTTCTTGAACTATGTTTCCCCTATAAGAATACTAGCTAGTGGATTCACGTAGTTGACATGTTTTATGTTTTAGTACTACCTTGGCAAGTAGTCCGCCTTCCTTTGGTTTAGAATTTTATGACATCGAATTCCACACTAGCTCATATTGTCTAGCTGATGTGGTCTATATAGGTTAGAGAAAGATCTTCCCAAAAGGTAAAATTAATTAAAACATTGACTCTAACTAGGATAACCTTAGGCGTATATCTTAGACTAGGTATAGGTATTGGACTCCACCTAAGATTTGTACTAGTTAGGATTGAGGGGCATCTTAGGAGGATGTTCTTATCTAGGTTTTTGCTTATAATAATATATGATATGTATATGATGAACTTGCATATTCTTGATAATATATGTTTATTTGTTCATTTATGAATATGTGTTGGTCTATATTGTTAAAGTAAGATGAAATGTATATTTAAATGTCATGATATGTGATGTATGATGTTAGTCATAATGCTTGTTGGGTTACTTGATTGAGTAAGGTTATGGGGATTTTCTTGGTCATTACACTTGTTTACTTGATAAAGGTTCATGGTAAATTGTCTTGCTATTGTTTTAATGAAATGTACTCTTATTCATGCTTATTGTTAAACATGATCTTGAATGTAGGGTTACTTGAATATGTATCTACTTATATGGTATGAATGGTTGATTTGACGAGAAATGATGTTATAGTATGTGATGAACATGCCTATTAGTTAATGAATGTGAACTATTGATTGGTATGGTCTTGTTTATTATGGATAAGGGGTTTTAATGGATAAAATGCATACTTCTTGATATGTCATTTTTTCTTAGCATCTTTTCAAGAATACGTGCATATGGTCTCATACATAGTACAAGTGGCGTACTAACCCCAGTTCTTCCTTTTTCCCAAACAGTTTAGGTTCCGGTCTTTGAAGACTACGACTTGAAGAAGACTTGGATATTCACTACCATCCTAGTGGGTAGGTCCTCACTTTCCGAGGGCAGTGCCAATATCTAGCTTATGTAGTTGTCTTCTTTTTCTAAGACTCTTATGTTTTCTCTAGTTTCTTTTGAGTACGATTTGTATAAGCCTATATGTTGCTTCTACACATTGATGCAGGGCTATGCTCAAATAACAATAATCAATTGAGATGGTATGAGATGAGATAATATTTATGACTATGTTCGATCTTATGTATATATATGTGCAATAAAAGTAGAAGGCTATGAAACCTTTCTATATGAAGGGTATATGCTTACTCGATATATATATTATGTGTATGTAAAGGTCTATGTAAACCTCAAAATAGAAGTAATAAAATGTTTTAAAATATTTGTTAAATTTGACTTATGAATGTGATGATGTAAGCTTACGTCTAGATGGTAAAATCGGAAGTGACAACTTGGTATCAGAACATGAGGTTGAATTATCTTAGAGTCAATGTCTTTCACAACTACGTCTATGTATGTTTGTGTTAAAAAATATGATTAGGAAATTCTCATTTCTGGGAAATTTTTATACCTTTCTATTAGAATATCCTTATCGTATCATTTTGCATCTAATCCTATTGTTCTTGTTATAAGAAGAATGAACTCCCGAAGGAATGTGGCACGAATATTTGTAGAGGAAATTTCCATTTGGGATCTCCTCCCAATGGTGATCAGGTTCCTCCACTTGAAGAAGATGCTAATACGGAACAAGCTCTGGTCAACCCTCCCCCTTTGACGGAAGAGAATATAAGGTCGACTCTTTTTCAAATGGACCAAAATATCACTACCTAAGAACAAACCACCATTGCTCAATCCCAAGCTATGATGGCCCAAGCCAACCGAGAGTTTGTACCCCGTCCTCATCACAGGGATTAACCCTCCTATCTTCTACAGGTCTAAGGTAAAGGAAAATCCACAAGAACCATCAATAAAGTATACAAGATACTATTGTCTATGGGTTTGTCCACAAGTGAGAAGGCCAAATATTACCTTTATAAACTCAAGGATGTGGCTCAAGCATGGTTTGTGCAATGGAGGGAGAATAGTCCATTGAGAGGTGGTCTGGTCACTAGGGACATCTTCAAGAATGCTTTTGTAGATCGGTTCTTTCCTAGGGAGATGAGGAAAGATAAAGTGGTGGAGTTCATCATCTTTTTTCCAAGGAGGTATAAGTGTTCATGATTAGTCTTTGAAATTCGTAAAATTGTTGAATAATGCTACTTTTTTGGTTTCCAATCCTAGATGTGAAATGAGACTCTTTGTGACGGGGATGTCAAATGATTTGCAAGACAAGTGTCATTCGGCTATGCTACGTGACAAAATGAACATTTTTCGTCTTATGGTGTATGCCAAGCATGTGGAAGAAGCAAGGCATAACAGATTGAGTAGAGATTCCAAGAGTGTTTTGATGGATGTTCTTCAAAGAATTGGCTTGAGATACAACACAAGCCTAGATTTAAGATGCAGGTTTCTAGTCATGTTCCTTACAGGTTTCCTAAATCTAGTGGTAATAGGTTGTGTAACCCTTAAATTAAGAAATGAAAAGGTACTAATTCATGAACTGATAAGCCAACTTGTGGAAGTGTGGCAAGAAGCACTATGGTTATTGCCTTAAAGAGATGGACCATTGTTTTTGTTATGGTAAAAGCGGGCATAAAGTTAGAAATTGCCCTTATGTGTGGGGTAACGACAAGGGTAGTGGTCAAACTCAAGAAATTGGTTCAAATGAGGCTCCAAAAAAGAACCGCTTCTATGTTCTTACGCTCTAGGGTTGAGCAAGAGACTTCTCCTAACGTGGTGATCGGTATGTTGAAAGTCTTATCTATTGATGTTAATGTCTTACTTGATCCCGGTGCTACTTTATCTTTTGTTACTCCTCTAGTAGCCAAATGTTTTTATATTTCACCCGATATTTTGCATGAACCTTTAATAGAGTCTACTCTTGCAGCTGATTCAGTTGTTGCAAAAAGGATACATAGAAATTGTCCTATAATGTTGGAAAATAGAGTTTCTTATGTTTAATTAGTAGAACTCGATATTCTTGAGTTTGATATTATATTGGGTATGGATTGGGTGTATGCTTGGTTTGCTTCTTTCATTTAAAGACAAGGGTGGTGAAGTATGACTTTCCAAATGACCCCGTTGTAGAGTGGAAGGGTGGAAGCTCTATTCCTAGAGTTCGTACCATCTCTTCTCTAAAAGCACAAAATGATCTATAAGATTTTCTATGCCATATTGTAAGAGTCCAAGATCTAGACTCGAAATTCCTCCTATTGAGTCGGTCCCCGTAGTGAGAGAATTTCCAGATGTCTTTCCTAATAATCTTCCCGGTATTCCACCCAAATGGGAAATTAGTCTTGGTATATTCAACAAATAAGGGTGAGCACATGAACCATTTGAGGTAGTGTTGCAAGTACTTAAGGAACATCAATTGTTTACCAAGTATAGCAAATGTGAGTTTTGGTTAAGTTTGGTGACATTTCTTGGTCATATCATCTCTAGTCATGGAGTTGAGGTTGATTAAATGAAAATGGAGGCGGTTAAAAATTGGCCTAGACCTTTGACTCTCATGAAAATGGAGGTTTGTGGATTATTTTGCGTCTATTAAATCTCCCTTGACTACTCTGACCCAAAAGTGTAAGAAATTTGAGTGGTCGAAGGCATGTGAGAAAGTTTCCAAATGATAAAAGATAGGCTTTGTGAGAAAGCTTCCAAATGATAAAAGATAGGCTTACTTCCGCTCCTGTGTTGACCTTACCGCGTTGTACAAAGTATTTTGTTGTGTATTGTGATGCATCACGAGTTGGTTTGGGGTTTGTGCTTATGCAACATTGGAAGGTGATAACCTATGGTTCTAGGATTCTTGGGTTACATGAGAAAAACTATCCAACTCATGCCCTTTAGTTGGTAGACATGATGTTTGCCTTGAAAATGTGGAGGCATTGCTTGTATGGTGTCATGTTTATGTCTTTACCGACCATAAGAGTCTCCAATATGTGTTTACAAAAAAGGAGTTGAATCTAACAAAAATAATGTTGTTAGAATTGTAGAATGATTATGACATGAGTGACCTCTACCACCCCGGTTGTAACATTCAAGAAATGTACTTGTCCTGTGAAGTGTATATTAGGTTCTAAGAATATGTATTGGGGTACATAGTCATGCCAATGCCCAATATTGAGTAATATTTGGTATGTTAGAGAATATTGGTTTAAGGGTGTTAGCCAATTTCTATGTATTAACAAGTAACTTAAAATACACTTTGATGATCAAATGCTCCAATATAAGCTTGTTTAGGAATTGTAGCTGCAGTTAAGTCCCTTAACTAATTTTTTTCCTTCTTATCTAACACACATTAGGTACGAGTCATCCAAGTGTCAAACTTAGGTACCATAACACATGATCATTTAAAATGATCATGCAGATTGAGGAGTGCCCAAGGACATAGTGAGGATACTTGGGAGAAGAAGTGCGCATCAACACATTTTTTACCGTCCACGAGACAAAACGACCAAGCCAAACCAAATTCGGTTACGTCGGTAAGGGCCATCCACGCGTTGGGAGAAGCAACGTGGGGCCAAGCTTCATAGACAATCCTAGGATCTAACTAACTTACCTAACTAGTCAACTAACCTAGGAATAACTAAAATGAACTAACTAGTGTTCCCAAAATCCTAAGACCTAACCGGGTGACACTAGTCGAGTAACTAACTGAAGAAACATCCTAATACCTAACCTAGGATGGTCTAAAGGGGTCGGTTATGGTCCTAGTTACTTAGGGGTGATTTAGTAATTACCCTAGGTCACTTAATTGATTAAATTAACAACTTCATTGATTAATTAAAGAACATGGTCAAAACCGAAACCCTTAGAAAATATTCAAAATTTGGTTAAGTCAAATGCTCTCATATTTTTAGTCAAATTAGGAGGGGCATTTTGGTAATTAGCTAAGTGATTTTTTAATGAAGTTAATTAGCCTAAAATTAATTAATCAACATTCAGTTATTTATACTTAGACTCAAATTTAACTAGGTAAGAAACTCACGTTTACAGTGAACAAACTTAAGAAAAACAGAAAATTCCCTTTAGGCGATTTCAAGGCAATTTTTCACGATTTTTGTGCAAAGTACAGGGTTGTCTTCATAGATTCAATTATAAAGTAATGTATGGGTTTTTACTGTTGGATTCCTTTCCCAATGAGGCTATTCAAACGTTTTTAATTGAAGCAAATAGAAACTAGGGTTGTTCCCAATGAAATTGTCGAATTTTCATCCCCGTAGTTCTCCCTTTTTCCAATTCTAATAGTATGTATAATGCAAATATCGAGCATGATGTTGGTATGTGGTGTAACTGATCATTATGTGTAGGTTTCTATGATTTGATAATGTCGAATGAGACCTATAGGTTAGATCAGTATGATAAGAGTATAATTTACATGAGGTACGAAATGTTGTAATGCCTATTGTATTCGAGAAGATAAAATTGTTATAAGTCGTTTATGAAATTCAGTTTGTTGTTGAATGGGATGAAGGTTTCGGTTAAAGTTAATTTAATTGTCTACTTAAAATTATGACAAATGTTTAGTGAAATTTTTGTTTATGCCAATCAATTGGCCAGCAATATAATTTCTAAAATATGTAATAGAATTAGCCAATGACTAAGTAATACTAATATTATATGGCCAATGTAAATTATGTTGATTTTTATAAGGCCAAATACATGTTAATATTGTCTTGAGAAGATGTAACTCAATGAACTCATAACCTAGGTATGTCAATGATTGGGAAAAGTCCTAATATACCCTATGAACATAGTAGCATATTGAACAAGTCCTTATAACATTCATAAAGAATGGTACAAGGCTACAAAATAACATTGAACAAGACAAGGTGAGTAATGAAATAACTAAAATCTAATTAGTTAAGAAATTGACCTAAAATGGGGTGTTAGAGGAAGTGAGACAAGTCTCACTTGCTCCTAAACAATTATGTTAAAGATACTCACATAAGAGGGTGATAGAAATCGTGAGACAAGTATGATTCACACCATAATGATAATGTAAGATTTAAATTTACATTCATCAAATATAGAAAGGGATTACCAATTATATTTTGAGGTAAGACTACCTAATACTAGAAGTAAGCTTCCATAATGTATGAGTCAACTCTAAAACTTGTAAAGTATAGGAAATTCAGTTAAGCACCGATGGAATAGTAATGAACTTATGCAAGCACATGTAAGAATCATGAGATGAGACTACCACCTAGGTGGATAAGGGTCTGCAAATTCTCCTAGTCTTTGAACTATGTTGCCAGCATAAGTTACTACTTAGTGGATTCACCTAAGAAATCTAGGAAGTATTTGATTTCACTTTTGCTAGTGAACCACCTCTTTTTAGTGTGGGGAAGACACTGGGTTTCATTTAGCTAAAATGATAAATGTCGCTTAAAACTAATGATTTGTTTAATAAACTAAGAAATAATGAAAGAAAGAACTACGAATATGAGGGGTGTTCGGATAGGATGACCAAAGGGTGAGGTCAGACTATGTAATGATGTAAGTCATTCTTAATCATTGCGCAGAAAGATCCCAATAATAGTCATAAAATAATATCCTAAGTCAACCTAGTATTTTCAATGTGAACATGAGATCAAAGAAGAAAAAATGTAAGTTCAAAGTGAACTAAGTAACCAAAAGCATAAGAATATCAAATCATCATCTTTGATAATAATGAAGTTTTAACTTTTATTAGCTTATGCCAATAAAGCGAGCAAAACATAATGACTCATCAGTTGAAGTATAAACATATGCACTAGCATCTTTATAATATGCAAATGATAAAATAATGGGCATATCCAATAAAGATTGACTTATAAATACTTCATGCCCAATTTACTAAGAATGCAAAGAATAACTTGTGAATAGGGTAGTGAATTCATTCCCCTAGTCTTTTTGATTACTTACTTGATTCATCGTAGGAACGAGACTAAAATGAATCTTTGCACTTATAAATTAAACATATGATCAAAGTAGGTCGTTGAACTACACAACAAAAATAATAAAATACCGAAAAATAAACTACGGTTGGGAGAGGGAGCTCGCGGCCTAAGGGGGACAAAAAATATTAATTTTTGCTTTACTTGTTCTAAAATTATGTTCATGATTCCAAGATATTATTTTCATATTGAAAATGATTTGTATTCTTTAAATGCATTAAAATATGTCATGTTCATAATATGATTCATAAATAACGAATTAGGAAAGTGAAGTGACTTCCCTTTCCAAGAATGACATGTTGCTATAGGAAGAGTTTTTCTTGATCATGCATAGTCCTTATTAGTTTATGTGCATATATACATACTTAGTACAAGCGTTTAATAACCCGAATACAATTATTATTTTTATAGGTGCATGTCCTTGACGAAGATCGAAGATCAGTTGAAGCTGTTTAGACTAGTACCTCAAGACATTGGTAGGTCCTCTTGAGTTCGAGGATGCCTACGCTTTATTCTCTTGATTTAGTAGATTAGGCATAGCTAGTGGATGTTATCCCTAGTGTTTCCTTCCAAAAATTTGTTCAAGCCTTTGTATTAATACTGGTTTGTCAACTATTAATGATAGTATAAATTCTTCATTTCAATTGTTCAATCTGTTAATAGATGGTTCTTAATTTTGAGCAATTATTATATCACTCTTATACAAGAATTTTATGAAGTCTAAGTACACTTCAATAAATCTATAAAGTTTCAATGTTTCTGCTAAATTTAACTGTATAATTGTGATGAAAGATAAGAAGAGGTTTGTCTGCGACCTTTGAGAGGTTAATGACGCCACTCTAATCTAGGATCTAGAACCCAGGTTTGAAAAACTTGATATCAGATCATGAGGTTAAATTACCTAGGAACTATGTATCTAAACAACCACGCTGCGTACTTTATAGCTTATTGTTTTGAAGTGCACCACAACCATGTCTTAGAGAATTAGTGATGTTAGGAATCTTCCCTTGTTCTAGTCTTTATCGTGCTGTGTAGAGTTTTGTCATTTTGTGTCATTTTAGCATCTAAATTCCTTCTTCTGTGTACATACATAAAAATTAACAAAAGAAGAAACTCAGACAGGAGAGTTGGACAAGCAGCTGGTGGGGGAAACCAACCTCCTTTTAAAGCACTAGCTACTGGAGTGCAAGTTCCTACCAACCTAGCTGCATTGACGGATGGATAAGTTAGAGCACCACTAGTTCACATGGACCAAGCAATCACTCTTCAGGCACAGGCTATCACAGCCCAGGCCACAGGAGAGGGCGCTCAAGGAAGAACTCATGTGCTTGCACTACGGCTAGCAGACTGCAATATTTCACTAGTATGAATCCTCTAGTCTCATTCAAGTCCAGAACCAATAAGTATCCTCATGAGTTTGTGGATGAGTTCAACAAGATTCTTTGTGCTATGGGTGTTAATGAATGGAGAAGGATGAGTTGGTTGCATACCATCTCAAGGATGTGGCTTAGGTATGGTACAAGGAGTGGGTAGATGGCCGAGCAGCAGGAGAAATCCGCATCACTTGGGACATTCTCAAGACTACATTCCTTGAGAGGTTCTTTCCCAGAGATCAGAGAGAGGCTAAGTTTGAGGAGTTCATCAACCTACGTCAGGAAGGTATGTCAGTCAAGGAATACTCTTTTGCGTGAGTTAAACCTTCCAAATATACTTCTTTCATGTTGTCCAGTAGAATGGAGGTTTGTGAGTGGTGTATCGAAGGATCTGGAGGAGGAATGTCTTGCAGGCATGTTGCATGATAACATTGACATTGCTAGGTTAATGGTACATGCACACCTGGTAGAGAAGAGTCATCGGAGGAAGAGAGGTCGAGAAGAAAAGAAACTTAGGCCCTCGGATAAGGCTGATTCTAGCACTGAAAGGAGTTCGTTTGGAGTCTAGGACAGGCCCAAGTTCAAGAAGGGGCACCATCCCTCAGGTAATCCTACTCCTTCCGGGAACACTAATGCCTAAGGCGAAAAGTATGGCCTCAAGAAGGGCAATGATAGAAATACCCAGCATGATCGAAAGACATATGGTAAGTGTGGCTATTTACATGGAGGTAAGTGCATGGTAGGTGTTAAAGTCTGCTATGGGTGCTGCAACAGTAGGCATATGCTGAGGGACTTCCCACATGTGAAGAATCAGGCCAAGGTGGATACACAGCCTCGGCCTAATCCTACTGCTGCAGCCGATCCACCAATGAGGTACATGTTCTATGCTTTGAAAGGTATAGAATAGCAGGAGAAGTAAGATAATGTGGTCACTTAGCATGCATGTATGTTCTTTTCTTGTGTATGCATTGGTAGATCAAGGATGCACCTTATATTTTATTACTCTTTTAGTAGTTAGTAAATTTGACTTGCTTCCTGAGATATTGCATGAACCTTTACTAGCTAGTACTCCCACAAAAGACAACATTAGAGCTAAAAGAGTATATAGAGTTCCCCCAATAATTGGTCTTCATAGAGTTACCTATGCTGACCTAATAGAATTAATCATTCTTGACTTTGATTTAATTTTTGGTATGGATTGGCTATATAAATGATATGCTACCATAGACAGTCGAAATAGAGTAGTAACGTTTCAGATTCCTAATAAGTTAGAGCTTAAATGGGAATGGCGTAGTTCTAATCCAACAGGCAAAATAGTTTCCCATCATAAAGACAATAAGATGTTATCTAAGGGATATTTATACCACTTAGTAAGAGTCAATGACATAGAACATGAAGTTCCTTCCGTAAACACTGCGTCCATAGTGAATGAGTTTCAAGATGTCTTTATGGCGGATTTACGACGAACCCCTCTTGAATGATAAATTGACTTCCGTATTGACTTAGATCCCAACACCAAACTAATTTACATTCCTGCCAAAAGAATGGCTCCAGCAGAACTCAAAGAGTTGAAGTTGCAGTCAAAAGATCTACTCGCTAAGGTCTTCATCCAGCTGAGCATAACCCAATGGGGTGATCTTGTGTTGTTCGTTAAGAAATGTGATGGAACCTTAGAATGTCTATCGATTATTGGCAACTCAACAAAGTCATTTTAAAAAACAAATGCCCTCTTCCATGAATTGATGATCTATTTGATCAGTTGGTTCAAGTTTAGTTTCTAAAATAGATCTCCGGTTAGGGTATAACCATCTTAGAGTGAGACAAGAGGATATTCCTAAGACTGCCTTTCGTACTAGGAATGGTCATTACGAGTTTCTTGTCATGTCACTTGGTCTTAATAACGCACAAGCCGCATTTATGGACCTTACGAATAGGGTCTCCCGTGAATACCTTGATTCTTTTATTATAGTATTCATAGATGACATACTCATATACTCTAAGACTAGAGAAGAGCATAAATAACATTTGAAAATGACATCGCAATTACTCAGGGAACATCAATTGTATGCAAAATTTAGAACATATGAGTTTTGGCAGAGATCATTGACATTTCTTGGTAATGTTGTTTCCGACAAGGTTGTAGAGGTTTATCCAAAAAAGATTGAGTCAGTAAAGAACTGGCTCAGACCCCTTACTCGTACATACATCCGCAATTTCTTGGGTTTATATAGTTACTATCGTAGGTTTGTTGACGGTTTTTCCTCTATTTCTGCTCCATTGACATCTTTAACAAAGAAGGAGGCGGAGTTTGAGTGGTCTGAAACATGGGAAAAGAGCTTCCAAGAGTTCAATGACCGACTCACTTCAGCCCCAGTTCTCAAATTGCCGAGGAGTAGTGAAGGGTAAGTGGTATATTATGATGCTTTCTGAGTAGGTTTGGGATGCTTTCTTATGCAGAATGTAAAGGTGATTGCATATGCATCAATACAGTTGAAAATCAATGAGAAGAATTACCCTATCCTTAATCTTGGTTTATCTTTTGTGGTATTTGCTTTAAAACATTGGAGATATTACTTATATGGTGTACATGTTGACTGATTTACTGACCATAAAAGTCTTCAATATGTTTTTACTCAGAGAGAATTAAATCTTCCTAAGAGAAGATGGATAGAGATGTTCAAATATTATGATATGTGTGTCCACTATCATCCAAGTGAGGCCAATGTAGTGGCCGATGCTTTGAGCCAATTTAGCATGGTCAGTGTGTCTCATATTGATGATTAGACAAAGGAGCTGGTTAAAGAGATACACCAATTGGCTAGGTTAGGTGTACAACTTGTAGATACACCAATTGGGGGTGTTTCAGATCATTCCAGTTCTGAATCCTCATTTTTTTTAGATGTTAAATCTAAGCATCATCGCGACCAAGTACTCATGGAATTGAAAGACTAAGTTTTGAGTAAGCTAAATGAACCATTCTCCCTAGGGGGGGAGGGTGTTCTTAGATACCACAGAAGATTGTGTATGCCCAATGTTGATAAAGTGAGACCTAATATTGTTGCAGAGTCTCATGGCTCTAGGTATTCCATTCATCCTATTTCTACCAAGATGTATCATGATCTCAAGGAGATCTATTAGTGGGAAGGTATGAAGCGAGTTTTTTTATATTTGTGGAAGAGTGCCCCAATTGCCAAAAGGTTAAGGCCTAACACCTTTAACCTGGAAGTTTTAGCCAGTCGATTAAGATCCGAACATGGAAGTGAGAGGCTATTAATATGGATTTTATGGTTGGTCTACCTAGGACCAGGAAACTGCATGACTTTATATGGGTCATTGTTGCAAGGATGACTAAGTTTGCTCACCTCATTCCTGTGAAGTCTACTTACAGGGTGGAAGATTATGCCAAGATATATATTAATGAGGTAGTGAGGTAGCATGGAATCCCATTACCTATCATTTCGAATAGGGGAGCCCAGTTCACTTCTCACACGTGGAGTCTTTCCTAATGAGCTTGGGTACAAAGGTGAATCTCAGTAATGCTTTTCATCATCAGACGGATAAAAAACCAGAGTGTACTATTCATACCCCTGAAGATATGCTGAGAGAATGTGTTATTCATTTCAAGGGGAGTTGGGATGATCAGTTGCCATTGATTGAGTTCCCTTATAATAATAGCTACCATTGTATTATTGGGATGGCACCTTTTGAAACACTGTATGGCAGGAGATGTAGGTCCTTAGTAGGGTGTTTTGAGGTTGTAGAGTCTTCCATCCTTGGCCCTGAGATCATACATGAGGCTATGGAAAATATTAGAATGATTAGTGATAGATTTTCTATTACTTACAATAGTCAAAAATCTCATGCTGACAAAAAGAAAAGGGATCTTGAATTCGAGGCAGGTGATCAAGTCTACCTGAACATATCACCCATCAAAGTGGTGATGAGGTTTTGTACGAAGGGGAAGTTCAGTCTGAGGTATATAGGTCCTTATGAAGTCTTACAACGAGTAAGGAATGTTGCGTATGAACTTAAGTTACCTAATGACTTGCCTTCTGCTCATCCAATGTTTTATGTTTCGATGCATAAAAAGTGTCTAGGTGATCCAACATCCATCCTTCTTTTAATTGGGTTAGGATTCAATGAGAACCTTTCTTATGAAGAGGTTCTAGTTGAATTTTTAGATAGCCCAGTGAAGAAGCTGAGGAACAAGGAGGTTGCCACCGTAAAGTTTTTATGGAGAAACCACCTTTCTTAGGGAGCAACATGGGAGGCCGAGGCCGACATGAGACCTCGTTACCATTAATTGTTCAGTTCTTGAGGTTCGATATACTCTTCCTAATTCTTATTTTGTTTTTGAAACTCTAAATTTTAGTTTGTTCGTCGGTTTTGGTGTTTTATGTCCATAATTTGTGTTTTATATTTGCACTATATTAGTTAATATGAGTTCATGGTTGCATTCATGTTGATGATTTTGTATAGTGTAGTCTTGATTTTATGTGTCGCATGAGTTGTGATGTGCATTGAGTTAAATTGAGATTGAGAAGGAAGTTTCTGAATCTTATAAATGAAGCTTCAGATAAGCTTTGAGTGATGTGCATCATCGAGAGTATGTTCTGAATCAGATATTCCGAAAGAGTAAAGTTCAAGTATATTGATGTGTTCTTTCGAAAATACCCTCTTTGATTCAAAATGATTTGTAATGTCATTCGGGAACAAATGTTCCTAAGGGAATGATAATGTAACATTAAAGAAAATTTACTTGTCCAGTGAAGAGTCTATTAGGGTTTAAGAATATGTATTGGGGTAAATAGGCATCCCAATGCCCAATATTGAGTAATATTGGGCATGTTAGAGAATATTGTCATAAGGGTGTTAGCCAACTTCTATGAATTAACAAGTAAATTAAAGTACACTTTGA
Source organism: Solanum peruvianum (assembly GCA_027705065.1). Lineage (NCBI taxonomy): Eukaryota > Viridiplantae > Streptophyta > Magnoliopsida > Solanales > Solanaceae > Solanum > Solanum peruvianum. The sequence continues at coordinate 48,490,239 of JAKWJD010001761.1, forward strand.
TGATCAAATGCCCCAAACCAAGCATTTTTAGGAATTCTACCTTCAATGAAGACACAGCTATATTTTTTCCTTTTTAGCTCACACACATTAGGTATGAGGTATCCAAATGTCAAGTCTAGCTACCATAGTGCATAATAATTCAAAATGATCATGTAAATTAAGCAGTGCCCAAGGACATAGTGAGTATCCTTGTGGGTCAAGGAGTGCGCAGCAACACATGTGAGACCGGTCAAGAGTCAAAATGACCAAGCCCAACCGAACTTGGTTAAGGCGGCGCGCGTTGGTTCAAACCAAGTGGGGCCGAGGTTCCTAAACAATCCTACGCTCTAAATAATTTTCCTAACAATATAACTAACCTAAGTTAACTAAAATGAACTAACTATTGTGCCCGAAATCCTAAGACCTAACCGAGTGACACTAGCCAAGTAACTAACTAAAGAAACTTCCTAGTACCTAACCTAGGATAGTCCAAAGGGGTTGTTTATGGTCCTAGTGATTTAGGGATTGTTTAATAATTACCCTAGGTCACTTATTTAATTAAATTAACAACTTAATTACTTAATTGAAAATCATGGTGAAACCCGAAATCCTTAAAAAATTTCACAAATTGGCTAAGTCAAATGCTCTCCTATTTTTACTCAATTGAGGAGGGGCATTTTGGTAATTAGATAATTGATTAAGTTAATTTTGTTAATTTCCTAAGTTGAATTAGTTAATATTCATTTCCTAAGGCTTTGACTCATGTTTAACCAGGTAAGAAACTCAATTTTACAGTAAACAAATGTACGAAAAACAGAAAATTCTCCTTATGGGATTTCAAGCCAATTCTTCAAGATTTTCATGCAAGGTACATGGTGATCTTCGTAGAATCAATTCTTCAGTAAGGTATGGGTTTTCTCTCTTGGATTCCTTTCCCCAAGAGGCTTTTTAAACGTTTTGAATTCAAGAAAATGTAAATTAGGGTTGTTCCCAATTAAATTGTCCAATGTTTATCTCCCTAGTTCTCCCTATTTTTGATTCTAATAGTATGTATAATGCAAATCTCGAGCATATTGTTGGTATGTGATTCTAACTGATCATTATGTGTAGGTTTCTTTGATTTTATAATATCATATGAGACCTATAGGTTAGATCTGTATGATTAGAGCAATATTTACATGAGATATGAAATGTTGTAATGCCTAATTGTGTACGAGAAGATGAAATTTTTATAAGTCATTTATGAAATACAGTTTGTTGTTGAATGGAATGAAGGTTTCGATAAAAGTTAATTGAATTGGCTAGTGATAATATCATGACAAGTGTTTAGTGAATGTTTGGTTTATGTCAATAAATTGGCAAGCAATATCATTCCAAAATATGTAATTGAATTAGCAAATGACTAAGTCGTACCAATCTTATATGGCAAATGTAAATTATGATGTTTTTTGTAAGGCCAAATACATGTTAAGATTCACTTGATAAGACGTAAATACATGAAATCATTACCTAGGGTATGCCAATAAGTAGTACAAGTCCAAAAATACCCAATCTAAATGAACATGTAAACATAGTAGCACGATGAATAAGTCCTTATAACTTTTATAAAGAATAGTTCAAGGCTACCAAATAACATTGAACAAGAGCGGTGAGTAATGAAATATCTAAAAGCTTATGAGTAATGAATTGACCTAGAGTGGGGTGTTAAAGGAAGTGAGACAAGTCTCACTTGCACCTAAACAATTATGTTAAAGATACTCACATAAGAGGGTGTTGGAAATCGTGAAACAAGTCGCATTCACCCCATAATGATAATGTAAGATTTAAGTTCACATTCATCAAGAATAGAAAGGGATTAAAAATTATCCATTGAGGTAAGCATACCTCATACTAGAATCAAGCTAAGATTGCATAATGTATGAGTCAACTCTAAAAGTTGTAAAGTATAAGAAATTAAGATAAGCACCGATAGACTTGTAATGAGCTTGTAAAAGAACATGTAAGCCTTATGAGATGAGACTACAACAAATATGGACAAGGGTCTCCGAATTCTTGTTGTCTTTGAACTATGTCGCCAGCATAGGTTACTAGCTAGTTGATCCACCTAAGAAAGCTAGGAATTATTCGGTTTTACGTTGGTCGGTGAACCACCTCTTTTAACTGTGCGGAAGACACTAGATTTCATGTTATCTCAGATGATCTATGTCATTTAAATGCAAAAGATTTATTTAACAAAGCATGAAAGAAAGAATGAAATAACTAGGAAGATGAGGAGTGTTTGGACAGGATGACAAAAGGGTGAGGTCAGACTAAGTAATGATGTAAGACATTCTTAATCATTGCACAGAAAGATCCTAATAGAAGTCTTAAAATAATATCCTAAGACATCCTAGCATGTTCAAAGTGACATGAGATCAAAGAAGAAATGTAAGTTCAAAGTGAACTAAGTAAACAAAACCATAAGTAAATCAAATCCCTACAGTTTGATAAAATGATGTTTTAACAGTTATTGGCTTATTCCAATAAAGGGATCAAAACATAATCACTCATCAATTCAAGTATGAATATATTCCCCATGATCTATACATTAAGAAAATGATCAAATAGTGGGCATAGCCAATAAAGATTGACTTATAAACATTTCATGCCCAATTTAACAATAATGGATTAAATAACTTGTGAGTAGAGTAGTCAAATCATTCCCTAAGTCTTTCGGATTAATTATTTGAATCATTGTAGGAATGGAACTACGATGAATCATTTCACTCGTAAGTAAAATATAGGATCAAAGGATATCATTAAACTAGACAACAAAAAGAAGAAAAGAAAGAAAAGGCTGGGAGAGGGGGCTTTCAGCCTATGGGAGAGCAAAAACATATTAATTTTTGCTTGAATCGTTCTAATATTAAGTTCACGATTCCAAGGTCCTAAGTTCATATACAAAATAAGTTGTGTTCTTTAAAATCATGAAAATATCTCATATTCATAGCATGATTCATAAATAACGAATAAGGAAAGTGAAGTGACTTCACATTCCAAGAATGGCATGTTGCTATCGGAAGAGTTTTCCTTGATCATGCATTGTTCTTATGTGTTTATGTGCATACACCCGTACTTAGTACAACTGTGTACTAACCAATATATAATTCCAGTTTTTATTGGTGCTGGTCCTTGAAGAAGATCAAATATCAGTTGAAGATGTTTCGACTAGTACCTCTAGACTTTGGTAGGTCCTCTTGAGTTCGAGAACGCATTATTCTATAGCTTTAGTAGATTAGGCATCGAAAGTGGATGATGTCCCTAGGGTTTCCTTTCAAACACTTATTCAATCTTTTGTATTAAGACCGGTATGGCAACTATTAATGATATTATAAATTCTTCATTTCAATTGTTCAATCTGTTAATACATGGTTATTTATTTTGACATGTTAGTATATCACACTTATACAAGAATTATATGAAGTCTATGTACACTTAAGTAAATCTAAAAAGTTTCAAATTTTCCGCTAAATTTAATTGTATGATTGTGATGAAAGCTAAGAAGAGATTTGTCTGTGACCTCTGAGAGGTTAACGACGCCGGTCTCATCTAGGATATAAGACCCGGGTGTGACACCGGTAGGCTAAAGTGGTTATGTATGAACTATGTTGTATGACTATGGGTAGTGTATCTCACATTCATGAAGCCAAGAAAGACTTAGTGAAGGATGTCTATAGGTTGGCTAGTTAGGTTGTGAGGTTGGAAGACTCTTCGGATGGTGGTGTCATGGTTCATAATAACTTTTGGTCATCATTGGTAGTTGAGGTGATGTCCAAACAATACCCTGACAAGTCTATGATGGTGTTGAATGAATCGGTCCTTGGCAAGTTTAATGAGGCATTCTCCTTGGGGGGTGAAATTTTCAGGTACAAAGGTAGATTATGTTCTCAACGTAGATTTATTTAAGGACCAGATCCTTGAGGATGCCCATGGGTCCCGCTAATCCATTCATCTGGGTTTAACGAAAATGTACCATGACCTTAGGGAAGTATATTGGTGGGAAGGTATGAAGAAGGACATAGCGGAGTTTGTTGTCAAGTGTATGAATTTCCAATAAGTAAAAGACGAACATCAAAAAGTAGATGTGTCATGCCCCGAGCTACCCGCGAGACACAATCACAGAATCTAGCACCCCAAGTGATCCCAAGCTAACCCTGCTGGCATGATCATGAGCATACTAAAGATAATAAACTTATGTGAAACCTAAATTATGACTTATAATGAAAAGATGGGGAAATACCTATATGATAAATTTGATATAGTATGAAGACTAATGAGTTAAATACAAGAATATATTAACTCGCTACTAAGCTAAAACTAACTATGTCTGAAATAAGCGTCTGACAAACTAGAAACACTAGGACAAACCCCAGCTAAATCTAGCAAAAACTGAAACTAAATGACTAAAGACTGAAATGAAACTAATTACTGTTGTCCTCGAATAATAAGGACTCACCACTTAGTCTTTTGAACTGGAGATCAGAAAATCGATCTATGCGTGATCTAGATGCTGAGAAGCTGAACCTACATTACGAGAAGATGTAGCGAACGTATGCATCAGTACTTAAAATGTACTGAGCATGTAGGATAGAGTAAAACTCAAAGAAAACATAACTGAACAATCACAAAAGCAAGTATGAAAATTTGAACATAATATACTAAATTTCTGAGCTAATTGAATGCAATGAAAAATTTATAACATGTTAAAACTTAATACTTAATATATTGATAAATGGTCAATGCAGAGAGCCCGACTGAACTGTGGTAGCTACTTATAACTGATAATAAAACCATATGATTTAAATGTAGAGTACGACATATACGCCCCAACGAGAGGACCCAGTATACCCTGCCAAAGGTATAAAGGCATATTGGCATGATCACTAAAATAATTGCCCACGGAGGGAACTTACAACCTACTTGGCTAGTAGTTCTGGAACTATTAGGTACGCTAAACCCTAGTTCAACTTGGTATTATGCTACTCCCAAGGAATTATGTAAATTAACTGATTATGTCTAAGTTTATGTTAATACTTGATAGTTCGAAATTGAACATGCAAACTGACAATAAAAACAATAAATCTGGTAAGTATGCATTTATAACTGAGGCATGTATATCTGAAGTATCTGAAATATCTGACTTAATAATTCATAAACTGAAGAAATACAAGGCTAGGGTTCTGAAATACATGTGATATTCTGAGTATTAACATTATAATCTTATTTGGAAAATATATTTACTAAATTCGTGAAGTTCTATCAAAGTTCTAGAAAACCTAGGTTTAATCATGATAAGAGAATCAAGAATTGATTGAAAATTAAGGACACAATGGGTGAAAGGAACCCATTAGATAAATCCCACATACTTGGGGATGAAATCTATGGAAAAACACTTAGGTTTGGGGCTGGAGCTGCTGGAACATGTGGAGTTATTGGACTAGGGTTCTTGAGGTTTTTCTCTTCTCTTGCTTGTAATTATCTAAGTTTCAATTCAATGATTTGACTTAGATATCTTTTTGTTATGTTTATAGACTTAAACTGATTAAAATCTAATGATTTTGGGCCAAAAAAATGTAACTTAGGATTTAAAGGAAGTGGGAAAGGACCAAAACACCCTTGGGTAAGTTGCTGTTGGACCAGACGACAGCGACGGTCCGTCGTTTGATCCATGCCCCGTTGTTGGATCCGTAGGTTGGGCCTGTTCGACAGACCTGTACTAAAACGGTCATAAATTTTACTCGGATGTGTGATTTTAGTATGGTTGGATGTTGTGGAAAGATCATTCAATTATCTATGTGTGGGTAGGTCATGGGACACCTAATTCATTTAATGCTAAGAGTTATGACCATTTGAATTTGACACAACTGCAATTCCCTCTTAACTTTCTACTAGTTCCCACCTACGGTTAAACCGACGTACCGTGGGTCCATTTACGGACCGTGATGGTCACACGTGGATCTTGTCAGAGAGTAGGTAAGGGGCGTCTTGATCAATGGTCATGGACTAGGGACCCTAGTTGGGATTAGATTTTTGGAAGTTTATAATCTCATCGAAGGTTGTGTAGGTTCGACCATTGGTTAGGCTACGGTCCATCAATGGTCACGTCAGTTGCACCTGCAAATTTTTCTGAAAAATTGATTTTTGATATGTTTTGGCTATGGGGTGTTATATTATCTGCCCTTTAGGAAAATTCGTGCTCGAATAAAGACTAAACTAGCAGAAATAGATAGAGAGAGCTCCAAACCCCACTATTTAACATTGATAACTAAGTTTCTAATAGAACAGATTTCTTGAGAACGTTTAAGTACGTTGAAAATCCAAGTACAAACTAAGGGAACCTGATTCTAAGACTCAATTTATGCATGAATGACTAGAAAACTGAAGAGGAAAGTATTAACCCAAGCTGGAGTGGGATGGGAAGGATAGAGGTGAGGATACTTGGCTTTAATGGTTGCTTCTGCTTCCCTAGTATCTCCCTCTATGGACTAAAATCGTCCAGAAAACCTTGACTGAAACGAGTTCAGAAAAACCCAATCATCAACTCCAACTCTAGTTTCCTTCTTCTTACATCTGCATAAGATTTATGATGACTTCGGATTTTCTTAAGTCTATCTCTAATGAGTTGCACTTTCTCCATAGCATAAAGGACTGAATCTGGCCCAATCAAAGTTGCTTCACCTACTTCAAACCAACCAACATGATATCTACATCTACGCCCATATAAAGCCTCAAAAGGGGCCATCTGAATGCTGGAATGGTAGCTATTATTGTAGGCAAACTCAATAAGAGGAAGGTGATCATCCTAACTACCTTTGAAATCGATCACACATGCTCCCAACATATCGTCTAAGGTCTGAATGGTACGCTCTGTCTGCCCATCCGTATGTGGATGAAATGTTGTACTAAGGTTAACTTGAGTACCAAGACCTTTTTGAAATGACTTCCAGAAATGAGAGGTAAACTGAGGACGTTTATCTGAGATGATAGACAAAGGAAGGCCATGGAACCTCACAATTTAAGTTAGGTAAAGCTTGGCATTGTCCTCTGTCGAATATGTAGTCTTGACCTTGAAAAAGGGACAAAACTTAGTCATCCTATCAACAATCACCCAAATTGAGTCATGCTGTTTGCGAGTACGAGGTAACCCTGTGATGAAATCCATATTGATCACATCCCACTTCCAAGTAGGAATATCAATCTCTTGAGTCATACCTCCTGGTTTCTTATGTTCTACCTTGACTTGCTGGCAATTGGGGCACTTACTCACAAAGTCTGTTATATCCCTCTTCATGCCATTCCACCAAAAGACTTCTCGCAGGTCGCGGTATATCATAGTGTCACCTTGATAAATAGAATACCGAGAGTTATAGGCTTCTGCAAGAATTGTTGTCTCATCTCACCCACATCAAGAACACACAATCTACCCTGGTAGAGAAGTACCCCATCTCCCCCTTAGGATAAAACCTCGACTCTCTGATTCTGGACTGCACCCTTAAAATCAAGCAAGATTGGATCACTGTCTTGCTTTTCCTTAACCTCCACTACCAAAGACGATTCTACCCCATTATGAATTGTATACCGCTATCTTATATGCTCATAAAGCGAACTCCCAAGCGAGCAAGCCTATGAAAATCCTTCACTAGCTTCTTCCTTTCTTCCTCAACATGGGCCACACTAGCAAATAATAATCTACTAATAGCATAAGCTACTACATTAGCCTTACCAGGATGATAATGTACACTCATATCATAACACTTAAGGAACTCAAGCCATCTCCTCTTGGCGAAGATTCAACTCTTTCTGGGTGAACGCATATTGAAGGTTATTATGATCGGTGAACACATCTACAAGAACAACATACAATTAGTTCTCTCTATCTTCAATGCAAAGACCAGTGCTGCAAGTTCGAGGTCATGAGTTGGACAGTTCTTCTCATGCACCTTTAGTTGTCTAGAGGCGTACGCTATAACCTTATCTCATTTCATCAACACACAACCTAAGCCAACTCTTGATGCATCACAATAGATCACATAACCATCTGAACCCTCTGGTAGAGTCAAGACCGAATTTTTAGTTTATCTAGTTTTAAATTATGCTAATATTTTCTCACAAACATCTGACCATTGGAACTTGACCATATTCTAATTCAATCTAGTCAGTGGTGATTCTAAGGATGAAAATCCTTCCACGAACCTTCTGGAATAAACCACTAAACCTAAGAAACTTCTGATATTTGTAGCAGAGGTAGGTCTATTCCATTCTTTCACTAATTCTATGTTCTGTGAATCTACTCAGATCTCTTTTCTAGATACAATGTTACTAAGGAAAGCAATGTATTTCAATCAAAACTCACATTTGCTAAACTTAGAGAATAACTAGCGATACTTGAGAGTCTATAGATCAATTCTCAAAGGACTTGCATGTTCTTCCTCACTCCTACAGTAAATGAATATATCATCAATAAAGACGATAACGAACTAGTCCAAATACAGTTTGAACACTCTGTTCGTCAAATCCATGAAAGTTGCAGCAGCATTGGTTAGTCCAAAGGACATAACTACAGATTCATTATGACCATACCTAGTTTTGAAGGCTGTTTTAAAAATGTCACTATCTTTGACTCTAAGCTGATGATAACCCAATATTAGGTCTATCTTTGAGAAATGACTAGCAGCTTGAAGTTGGTCAAACAAGTCAGCAATCTAGGGGATGGGATACTTATTCTTAATTGTGACCTTGTTCAACTAAATATAGTCAATGGAAATTCTATGAGAACCATTTTTCTTCATTACCAACAGCATCGGTGCACACCCTGATGAAATACTAGGTCTGATGAAGCCCTTATCTAGAAGGTCTTTCAAATGATCTTTCAATTTCTTAAGCTCTGCTGGAGCCATTCTATGAGGAATAATAAAAATAGGTTGCGCACCTAGAAGGATATCAATTCCAAAGTCGATTTACCTTTTGGGTAGGGACTCCAGGAAGATCTTTTGGAAACACTTCTAGAACCTCACAAACTACTAGAACTGAATCAAGAGTTGGGGTTTTAAGGCTATAATCCTTAACCCAAACTAGATTATAGAGATAACCATTTTAGATTATCTTTCTGGCCTTATGGTAAGAAAAAATCGACCCATATGCGCTAAGAAACTACCCTTCCATTCTATGATTAGTTCATCTGGAAACTGAAAATAAAAAATCCTAGTTCTACGATCGACTAACTCATAACATGAGTGTAAAAAATCCATGCCTAGAATCACATCGAGGTACACTATTTCTAACTTTACTAGATCTGCTAAGGTGAGTTTCTGAGAGACTATGACATGGGAATTTCAGTATACCCATCTATCTATAACTGGTTCACCGAATGGATTAGATATTGAGAAGTGTTCTGAGAAAGTTTCTAGACTGCCACTGAATTGGACTGCTATGTAAGGAGTTACAAAAAAAAGAGTAGCACCTGCATCTTACAATGCAAAAAAATCAAGCTCAAAAATAAGTAATGTACCATGGACCAAATCGGGAGAACATTCCCGATCCTGGCAAACCTAAAAAGCATGCAACCTGTTCTAGCACTGATCGTCACTTTTACCAGATGAGTTACCCTGCTGAGTTAGAGGAATTACCGGTGCAGCAGAATTTGTAGACTGAGCTCTATTATTTCCACCTCCTTGAGCCTGTCTAGAAGGAAAATCTCTCAACCAGTAACCAAATTGACCGCACCCAAAACATACTTTTTTTCATGTCAGACACTCGCTCGGATGGTTCTAGCCACACTTAAGCCAAGAAGGGTAAGTCGTGGTGCCTAAAACACTTCCCTGAGACTTAGATCCTGGTGCTCTAACCTTTTGGACTAACCTATTTCAGAGGATGGAACACTATCTGATGAAAAGACTGGGGCTGAGAACTTCTAGTGACTCTCCTAGCGATTTTCACCACCGGATTTCTGCTGAGAATAGTCATAATTCCCAGTCTTAGCCTTTTTATTCTCCTTAGCCTGTTCTCTAAGCTTATCACCCTGAACCTGTTGAGCATGAGTCATAAGTATAGAGATGTTCATATCTCAAAGTAACATAGCATTTCTGCACTTAGTTATCACCAAATACGACACTCCATACAAGAACTTGTTCATGTGAGCCCTGGAGTCAGCAACCATGTGAGGAGCATGCCCACAGAGTTGGTTAAATTTCAGCCCAAACTGTTGGACTTTCATGTTACCCGGCCTCAAGTTCATGAATTCCTGAGCCTTTGCCTCTCTCAACTCTATTGGGATAAACCTGTTGAGAAAAGCCACACTAAAGCAATCCCAAGTGATAGTAGCCTCATTTGCACCCGTATTGTTCTTCCATTCAGTGTACCATATGTGAGAAACATCCTTCAACTAGTATGATGCTAACTTAACCCGATCATTCCCAGTGACTTTCATTACCTCAATGATTTTTTTGATCTCGTCCATGAAAGTTTGAGGATCCTCATTTGTCTGTGATCCTAACAACTCACGTGGATTCATACTAACAAAGTCACGAACTTTTGTTGCTGACGATCCACCAATTTAATTCACATTAGCATGACACCGATTTTTTTGGTTAGTCATACTCTGAGAAACATCTGTAGGGAATTCTTAAACTCAACATTGGAGACTTCTTGATCTGGGACTGGATGAGTAGTGTTTGCATTCCTAGCATTAGCTCTACGAGGAGCCATGATCTAAAACGTAGAACGTCAAGTTAGAATTGAATAAGATCATACCTTACGCTCGATAAAAGTAACATGAAAGTGAAATTTTCCTAGAACACTTTAAAGCCTCTCTCTCATTATATGTGGTGCACTTCACACCTATGAAAAGGACTATACTTATTACCGCTTCTCATACATCCTAGGACTCTTGAACGTAATGCTCTGATACAAAGTTTTTTCACGCCCCAAGCTACCGCAAATGATCCAAAGCTAACCCTGTTTGCATGATCATGAGCATATTAAAGATAATAAACTGATGCGGAAGCGAAATCAAGACTTATAATTAAAATATGGGGAAATACCTATATGCTAATCTGATATGATATGAAGACTAAGGAGTTTAATACAAGAAAATAATAACTTACTACTAAGGTGAAAGTAACTATCTCAGAAATAAGCCTCTAACTAACTAAAAAAAATTGGGACAAGACCAGCTAAATCTAGCAAAAACTTAAACTAAATGTCTAAAATGTGATATATAACTAATGACTTTTGTCCTCGGAGAATGAGGACTCACCACTAAATTTGCTGAACTGAAGATCGCAAAATCGATCTATGCTTGATCTGGATGTGGAGAACCTGAACCTACATCACGTGAAGATGTAGCACACGTATGCGTCGGTATTTGAAAGGTACAGAGTATGTAGAATAAAGTAAAACTGAAATAAAACATAACTGAACAAGCACAAAGCAAGTATAATAATCTAAACATAGTATATTGAATTTCTGAGCTAACTAAATGCAATAACCAATTTCTATCATGTTGGAACTGAATACTGGATATACTGATAAATGGACAATGCAGAGAATCTGACTTAACTATGCGAGCTACTAATAACCGATAATACAACCACATGAGCTAAATGTGGAGTCTGATGTATGCACACCATCAAAATGACCCAATGTACCCTGACAAAGGTATAAAGGCATGATGGCGTGATCACAAAACTAATTGCCCATAGAGGGGACTTACAACCTACTTGGCTAGTAGTTTTGGGACTATTTGGTACTCTAATCCCTATTCTAACTCAGTATTATGCTACTCCCAATGAATTATGTAAATTAACTCAATATGTATGAGTTTCTATAAATACTGGATAACTCGAAACTAAACATGCAAACTGAGAATGCAACAATTAATCAAGTAATTCTGCATTTATAACTGAGGCATGTATATGTGAAGTGTTTGAAATATATGACCTAGCATGTATAATTCAAGAACTAAAGAAATATAAATCTAAGGTTTTGTAATCATGCGATTTTTTGAGTAATAACATGATAATCTTATTTGGAACACATATTTACTAAATTCATGAAGTTCTATCAAAGTTCTAGAAACCCTAGGTTTAATCAAGATAAGAGAATGAATAACTTACTGAAAATTTGGGACCCAATGGGTGAAATGAACCCACTGGTAAAATCCCACATACCTAGGGATGAAATCCACGGGAAAATACTTAGGTTTTGGGGCTTAAATTTTTGAAACTTCTGGTGTTCTTGAACTAGGGTTCGTGATCTTTTTCTCCTCTCTTGCTTCTAATTGTCTAAGTTTTGATTTAATGATTTGACTTATATATTTTTTTTTATGTTTATAGGCTTAAACTGACTAAAATTTTATGATTTAGGGTCAAAAATTATGTAACTTAGGTTTAAACGAAGTGGGAAATTTAAAGATCCTTGGGTAAATTGCTATCGGACAAAACGACGACGATGGTTCTCGTTTAATCAATGCCCTGTCGTTTGGTCAGTAGGTTGGGCCTGTGTGATAGTCCTTTACTAAAATGGGCATAAAGTTTTAATCGTAGGTTTGATTTTACCAAGGTCGGTGGCTATGCAAATATAATTTAATTATCTATCTATCGGTATGTCATGGGAAACCTAACTCATTTTGTTCTAAGAGTTATGACCATTTGAAGTTGACCCAATTGCATTTCCCTCTTAACAGTCTTCTAGTTCCCAACTACGTAAGACATACAGACCGTGGGTCCGCTTATGGACCGTGCTAGTCATCCGTGGCTCTTGTTAGAGAGTGGGTGAAAGGGGTCTCGATCGACGGTCATGGACTACTGACAGTAGTCTGACCTACGGACCGTAATTTTATCCATCAACCAACACTTAACCAATTTTACTGGGTTGAGATTTTTTTAAGTTTATTATCCATTCGATGGTTGTGCAGGATGTACCATGGGTCAGGATACGGTTCGTCGATGGTCACGAGAGTTGCACCTGCAGATTTTTCTGAAAAACTTATTTTTGGTCTGTTTTTGCTACGAGGGTGTTACAAGGTGGCTTACTACAAGAAATCCAAGTTCCTACTTGGAAGTGGGAGAGACTTCGCTTCTTGTTCCCTACTTGGTATATAAGAATTTTGAGAAAGTTCATATCAAAAGAAACTGCTTGCAAACGGCCTATACTCAGCAAATGTATTAAACGGATCATACGAGAAAGGATTTGGAGTTTGAAGAAGGTTATAAGGTGTATTTTGAAAATTTGGCAAGAAAGGGAAGTTCAGTCCTTGGTATGTGGGTCCCTATGAACTCTTGAAAAGAGTTTGTTAGGTTTCATATGAATTGAAACTTTCTAGTGAATTGGCTTTGATTCATAAGGTTTTCCATGATTCCATTCTTAAAAAGTGTATTGGTGATCCCGAGTCTATTCTTCCTATTTAGTTTTTTGGTGTCAAGGATAACCTCTCTTATGAGGAAGTTCTAGTTCATATTCTTTATAGGCAAGCCAAAAATTAAAGAATAAAAAGGTGGTTTCGGTAAAGTTATTATGGAAGAATCACTTAGTTGAGGGTGTCACATAGGATGCTGAGTCCAATGTGAGGTCCCGTTATCCTTATCTATTTGATAACTAAGATTAGTAGTTCTTACTTATAATGAATATAATAACAAAAATTGAAGTTGTTTTTATTTTTAGTGAAGTATTGAAAAATGTGCATGTATTATTTTCCTTTACAGTGATTACAGTGAAGTGAGCATTTGAACTTGAAATTTTACTCTTAGCTTGTTTGAGTTGTCTTGCCCATTTTTATAAGGTGAGTCATTATGAAATGATATATTGCATGTGTTGGACTGAAAATTGACATAATTGACTCGTGTAATTTGAGCTTATGTTGTTGTTATGAGAAGAATATTCCTCATAATGTAATTTTAGCTTTATGTGTGCTAGTTGAAATTTTGAATTACCTTGTGTGAGTGATGTCATTGATGATATTATGTATTATGGTTGGTTGGGCTGCTAGTTTTGACTCTATTCCTTCCTCTTAATGATTTTTATGTCATTCGGGGACAAATGTTCTTAAGGGGGGATAAAATAAAATTTCAAAAGTTATGACGAGTCTTAAAGCCTAGCATAGGTGTAATGAGGTCTAAATATTATTTTTAAGACCTATTTTAATTAATATAAGTCAATTAAGAAGTCTAGGAACCAAAACATCCAAGAACGTCCATGACGTTCGAAAACTTATTCTAAGAGGTACTAGCGTTTCTAAGCCTATTTGATGAACTTTTAGAAGTCGGACGTTAATGAAAAATAATGTAAGGGTAGTTAATAGATGTTTAAGATGATTTGTCATCAAAACTTCCGGGTACAACTACCCAAGAACCAACCTAGGGCCATTGAGGAGGATCCTAGCACAACTTTTTATAAAAGTGACAACTCTTCATAAAGTCGCAACTTTTTATAAAAGTCCAAACATTTCATTAAAGTCACAATCTTTCATAAAAGTCGTAACTTTTCATGAAAGAGGAAAGCTAGTTTTGGAAATAAAATAAATTTAAAGAGAATTTTGGCTTGTGGTGGGGCCACTTAGGCGGGCCTAAGGGTTTATTTTATATATATAAATGTTTTCCTGAGTTATATCTATTGTGTTTAAGTCTTTGATAGTGTAAGTAAGCTAGAACAAGGGTTCACTTAAGGGCAACAAAGAATTTCGAGTGTCGTCCACGCATAGTGTATAGGCTCGAGAAGTGACAGATACATGACTATTTGGAAGCTTTCGTAAAGACTACTTCTCTATTAAGAGTAAACCCATATCAAATCATGAATTTTTCTTCATTTTACATGTGATCTAATATATACATTCATTACTATTGGATATTTGTTATAATAAAACATATAATTTTGATTATGTTTTCAATACCCTAAAATCTTTTAATTTTCATTAAATGAGTGCTATTAGGATTACTAAAGAGCTGACTAAATTTAGTAATAGAACATGTCATATCTGATCACATTCACCTCATAATATACAATCATACTTTCCAACACTCTAGAATAATTAAATTTTGAGGCACTTTAATCTGCAATTTTTCAAAGTGCAAAACTCAAATTTACTGGAATCTTGGAAATACAAACTCTAAATACTTTCACTTGTCAAGTACATTTTCGATGTAATGAGACTATTAAAATGCTAAACATTGTGGCGTTTTAAGAATTTTTATACCTAAGATACATTAGCAACTCAAAGATTTTTCAAAAGTTCTTTTCAACGAATGCTTATAACTATTTATGTAAGAGTCTCTTAGGATGATCAACATGTCATCAACATACAAAACAACAATAACCTTAGTATTTCCAGTATCCTTAATATAAAGATGATTATTATTTCCATCATTCATTAATCCATTAGCCAACATGATTTGTAAAATTTCATATTTCATTGTTTGAGTGCTTGTTTTAGTTCATAAAGTGACTTAACATGTTTGGACGCAAGAACCCTAAAACCCTCGTGTTGTTCCATGTAAATTTCTTTATCCAATTATCCATTTCATAAGTTGTTTTCACATCCATTTCAAGAATTTGAAGATCATATACTTCAGCAAAGGATATCAATTAGCCTCCAAGCGTGATTACTCAAGATTGAATCAACCTCACTATTGACAACGTCTTTCACAAAGCTGTAGTTTGAAGAGCACATAGGTTTATTATATATTAGACTAATTTAATGAAGAAATGTTACAAAATAAAATTTGAAGAAAGTAGATGTCCATTGACATGTTCTATACACCTAAATTTATTTAGCAAGTACAATTCCTTTGGTTTTGTTCAAGGTCATATGAAAAACTATTCACTAGACTTCTCAAGTATAATTTTACACTTCACATTCTCAGTTCCGATTTTGATCCTTTAGGCAGAGGAACCTGGAATTTTTCTAGATAACCCAACACAGTGAAATATTCACTTCAACAGCCACACTAAATCTTGATGACGCTAATAAAGTGTTGGCTAAAATAATTTTGGTGATGCTTTTAAATATAGCCCATGTTTTAAGCATTTGGCTGTTATAATATTGGCAAAACATGTAAAGAATAATATTTAATGGTATAGACTACACTTTATAAGCGTTGTTACAATATGGAATAATTGGCAACAACTATTTATATATATAGCCACACGTTTAAAGTGTCCTATTTTATAACTGTAAAAACAACAGATTACCAGTGTGACTTTAAAATTTTACATGGAACAAACTTAATTAAAGGTACAAACTGTAGTTATAAAATTTATTGAGTGTAACCTCCCAACTAACATATTGAATTGTTCACATTTTATCAAGAAGGTGGAAGGTAAGTACTACCGCAAATTTGAATTATACAAAGACAAGCAATTTAATTTCCTTGTTAGCGTCTATATGACCGATTCAAATCGCAGGAGGAGTTTAATTTCTGAAAAATACGTCTATTGGAATATGAAGCACGCATTATCATGGAAGAAGTAAAATCGTGAGGAAGTACAGGATGAGCGATAAGAAAACAAATCAACCTAAAGAAACTAAAACTCAATAAAAATTCGACGTATTTTTTAATTATGTCAATAAATTATTTTTTACTTTGCCTACTTATCGAATGTTTTTATGTATATTTTAACAATTTATGTTTGAAATCATAGTAGTTAGGTATCTATCATATCAAATAAGATATGCCATTCTCACCTCTCTACGAAGTATATTTACTTACAACTATTATTGTGAGTAATTCAATACCTAACGTCAAATGTTCATACATCAGAACTGCAACATTCCCTCCCAAGGAAGTTACCTTCATTCCATAAATAACCCTTATGTGATGCTTACCCCCAACTGACCCAATCACACTATGGTTGTGCCCGTCATGATGCTTATAAATTTAATATGATTCATATATACACCGATAATTTCACTGGAATATTGAATAATAATAAATTTTGGATCCATTGGAAAAAAAAATGTTTTAACGCATGCATACTTACCAATAATAATACAATAATGCCCCATATTATACTTGTCGTATTTCCATAACAACACTGACCAACATACATTGTGCGATGCAATAAATAAACACAACAAATCACAAGTAAAAAATAAAACACAACAAATCCGCACATTCCCCTACAATCTATACTTCACAGGTCAATAAAATAACTAAACTAACATCTTTACCAAAAATAAAGTCACTCGGATAAAATTTTTAGTAAAATTTATGTAGTTAATTTTTAATGCAACATAAAATAGTAAATAAATGTTTACAAATGACAATCCCACTGTAATATCATTTTTTGTATTTACGAAAAATGAATAGTTACTAATTTTCCATTGAGCAGTTTATATATCATTAATGTTACTGTAATCTTAAAATGCAATTGTCATTTAGAGTGTATATTTATTCTTTATATTATATATTATCATTATGTTATCTTAACATATTGTATTTACATGAAAAATAGAATAGAATCAATTTACGCATATAAAAAATTGCTTTCGACTGATTTTATTTAATAAAAACTTTGTTTAATTACTTAGCTACATAAAAACTATTATCTCCAATACTAATTGCAAAAAGTCAATACAATATCAAAATACCAAATATTTCATATTCCACGTTTCCACCAAAGGGACAATATAGAGAAAAAGTCTGCAAAATTGATAAACATCGCTCCTACAATAACAAAATCAACAGACAGGCCAACCAACACATCAACCAACGAACACACCTTTTAAAATACAAAGCAATTGATTTGTTGCTTTGCACGGCATGCCAAAAGTTTCCTCCACAAACATTGCAACAACTTCGTATAAAACCTCTTCAAAACAATATGGCCCAGCACCATCCGACAAAAAGATGTCACAAAACATTACGCCCTCACCAAGGAATTCAGCATCATCAAAAATTCTCCACCGATCACATACTTCACTTCCATCAGTTAAAATTAACAAAATATTGTGAAAGCGTGACAAATGGATTAACCCAGAGCATCTGCACAACTCCTCTGTTTTTCTTTCATGTTAAATACTAGGCACTACAAACAAAATAAGATACAAATATCAGGCACCGTGAATTCAAAGTTGTAAGTTTTCTGTAATTCTCATAACACATTCTCAAATAGATCGATTAACGTTTCCCTGTCAACTACACCAAGCAATGTTAGATGCATTATGTTACTCATAATAGTGAAAAATGTATAAACACGGTAGCCCCTTGGTTCTTGACCGTTTTAAAACTATGGCTTATCGTATAAGGGGTAAACCATACATTTAAATTTATAGGTCCACGATTTTCAAAGTAATAGTCATGAGTCCATAGTAATAAAAATC
This sequence comes from Solanum peruvianum, assembly GCA_027705065.1. Lineage (NCBI taxonomy): Eukaryota > Viridiplantae > Streptophyta > Magnoliopsida > Solanales > Solanaceae > Solanum > Solanum peruvianum. The sequence goes on from JAKWJD010001761.1 coordinate 48,508,570, forward strand.
ATACATAACATAGACATTGTTTGGTGGGCAAAAAGTAGCAAATTCAACATGGGTTAAAGGGATAAATAGCAACGAAACAAAGGTCATCGGAAAATGGAACTAGGTAACATTCCCACGAAAATATGCCTGCAGAAGATGATGTACAGGGTTATAACCCATTTGGGTAGTAGGAAATACCTTATGCAATTAGTAGTTACATTACATACTTGTATATACAGACATTTCGAACATATGCTGTGAACCTATGTAATGTTACAGAGGGACTGCCAGCACCTTATGCAAATATGGATTATATTATCTCATACATGATTCGGTCCTTTCTTAAGTAATTTATCTTAATCTTATCATGCTCCACAAATATTTTCTCATTTCATATGTATAAGGACATCGATATTGTAACAATCATAAAATTGAATAGATAAATATTTAAGGTGATTTAATTATCATTTAAAAAATCTGAAATTTTAAGGGCATACTGATTCTTTCACCTATTAATTAAAATAAATAAGATTTTGTATTAATTTAATTAAATCCTATTCTGACTAAGCCTTGAATTTAGTTTCCTAATCCTAATAACTCTCTCCCTCACGTGTCTCAACTCTCTTCCACGTCTCTCAACTCTCATTTTCTCACTGTATGACTAACAAGAAAGCTCAAGAACTGTTTAATAACAATTGTTCTTCATACTTGAAAAACACACGAAAAGTTTTAAGAAAAGCAAGGTAATAATAAAACGTGAAGGCAAAGGGAGGTTGTTCGTCGAGTTGTGTGTACGTTGAGGAAAAGTGGACGTGGTTTGGAGGAGTTTCTGGACAACAGCTTCACACTTGAACAACATCAAAAGGTATGGGTTTCGCTTCTGAATTCTTTCTCCAAGAGTATTTTCCTTGAACTATTCTCAAGGTTCTGAAAACTAAAGTTGTTCCCCTTTGTATGTCCTTGTCCTTAGTTCTCAAACGAATTCGTAGGATGGGTATGTTGTGCTGCTAGATTTAGGCATGAATGATGTATTGATATTAATTGTCAACATGTTTATGTGAGGGAAATTGCGAAAACATTATTCAAAGTGTGATCGGAAAGTTGGTGTGTGTGTGTGTGAATGTGGGCAATGGCTTTGCCACTACTTTTGGGTTGTATAAATCATGTATTTCTTGTGCATTTTATGTGTGCAATGTATTACAGTGTTATGTTCATTACCACGAAATATAGTGGATTGAAATAACGACCTTTTAGCCAACCAAACTTATGAACATAGTGACTAAAAATGAGCTGAACAACGACAAGAATTTTAAAGATTTGGGTACTCTATAACAATGTTGAAATCTGGGTTCTAAAAGGGAAAATTAAATAAGAGAGATCAATGGGAATTGAACCCAAGACCTCACATGTTTAGATGGCTGAAAAAATAAAGTAAAAACAAATGAGACTAGGGGGAATCGAACCCCTTTGTTACTAATTTTGCCTCAACGAAAAACACACACAAAAAAATGGTGCTGGGGGGAATCAAACCCTTGGCAACTGTCTTGCGTGAGAATGGAAAACAAAATGGGGCTGGGGGGAATCGAATCATTGGCCACTGTCTCGTGCGAGAAGGGAAAAGAAAATGGAGTTTGGGGGAATTGAACTCACGAACTGGGGGATATGGAGGAGAAAATCAATTAAGAAAATAAATGGAGTGTGGGATTCGAGCCCACGACCTCCACGTACGCGCAAAATAAAATATAAAATAAGGAATAGAAAACGCGAGGCGTGGGAATCGAACCCACGACCTGAAGGCTTAAGGAAGGAGCGAAATAAATGAAATGAAGTGATGATGTGGGGGTTCGATCCCACAACCTCATTGCTACTCGCTCGTTTAAATAAAGTAAAGATAGAGAGGTTGCGGGGGTTTGAACCCGCAACCTCCCTATCCAAGCAACAAAGCATGAGCAAAAAAAGAAAGAAAAATCAAGGGGGCTTTGGGGGTTAGAACCCACAACCTCCCTATCCCAAGGAAAACTAAAATAAAAATCAAAGAGGCAGTGGGGGTTTGAACCCACAACATCTTGATTTAGGCAAGAATGGGCAACAAGAGACTAATAAAAATTAAAAAGGGATTGTGAGGGGTTCGAACCTCCAAACCTTCGGTTAACTAAGAGTAAAATTAAAATAGAAAATTGATTCTTCCATGTAAATGTTGAGATTTAATTTAGAGTTCGAATGTTATTAATATTAGAATCAATTTAATATATAAATGATATCCAAGTGATTCAAGATTTGGGTTCCCTTGCCCAAACTTTCGTATTGATACATAAGTCATACGTAAGTAAAATATCCAAGATTAATTCCATCTACTTAGATGAAAAGTCAAGGTCTTGGCATATATACATGATACATAAGTCATTTACTACATAATCTTAGGAAAATAAGAATCACTTAGCAAACTATGAATCAAGCCCCATGGCTTGTATGAATAGACACATAAGTCTAACATACGTTCAAAAGTAAGTGAACCTAAGATGTACGTAATGGAATGAACCCTAGAATAGTTTAAGTATGAATGTAAGATACACTAAATGGCCATGTGCATTGGCATATGATGAGATGAACTATGAAATGAAAAAATGAACATTCACGTAATAAGAGGTGAGTAACTATGAAAAGCAAAGGTCCTAATAATGAAGAATGTGGTGACAATATGATATGAGGCTAATGCATATGATGAGAGCAATCTCAAATGAGCTTAAGTAAATGTTACCAATACGTACGCACCAATGAGAGTGTAAGATAATTAAGAGACCAGTCTCTATGAACACTCTACTGAATGTATTGAGTTTAACACACTTAATGGTAATTATGAGATGAGATGATAAATCATCTAATGATCTATGTTGTCATCATACTAGAAGCCAGCTTCCATGATGTATGAGTTTGAATGTAATGGAACTTTATATTGAGCACAGATAGGCTAGCTATGAGAGGTTATTCCTTCTTTCATGAAGGGCGAAGGTACACATAACTCTCATGAGATAAGACTATCCTACTTGCCAGGGTATGGGTGTCCATACATCTCCTAGTCTTTGAACCTATACTGCCAATATAGGGATCTAGCGGGGTTGAATTCCCATATACGCTAGCATGTTATTGAGTCACTTTGGCCGGTGATTCCACATTTTCGGTGTGGTGGAGACACTGCATTTCATGATGCTCACATGATCTATGTCGGTTATAGTTAAAGTTCCCAATGAGTGAATGAGGCCAGCCTCAAATGAAGCACATAATGAAATAAATGATACAAAAGGTGTAAGGATAGGATAATCAAGAGGTGAGATATACTCTAGTAATGACATTAGGTTATTCCTTATCATTACACAGCAAACACGATGAAAGTCTTAAACTATACCCTAGGTATAGCTGGTGTTCATACTAGCCTATGAATGAAATCAAACAAAGAATGTATGAATGAATGAAGCCGACCCTGTGTTTGCTAACGAAGACTCCCTAGTTGAGGTCCCATGTGTTGAGCCCTCATTTTGGAATGTATGAATGTCAAGTCCATGATAAAATCTCATGAAATATGAATGAATGATATGAAAGAAGCTTATGTTATACGGTATGTGTTATATGAAGATGTTATGTGTTATGTGCAATACAATATTTATAATGATGCATGTTACTGTCATGGAATGACCTTCCTAACTCAAGTTAGAAAGTTCACTAACTTTCTTAATCCCAATTTGGCAAGTCTACTTACTTGACATCCAAAAATTAATGCGTTAGGAAAGATATGTTCTTTCTCATGCATGTCTGTAGTGTGTGCTTGCATATACCCATACTCAGTACAAGTGGCTACTGACCCTATATATCTATACTATTTTAGGTGCAGGCACATGAGGGAGATAGAGCTACAAGTTCATTGTTGCAAAAATCCGGACGCCAGCATTCATCCGAAGTTTAATAGGTCCTAATGCTTTCGAGGATGCTACTGTTTTACATTCTAGCGTAGCTTTAGAGTTGAGCTAGTGGAGCATGTTCCACTAGTGTTTCTTTCCAGTTTTGGTTCAGACTTTGTACTGATGTCAATTTGGCCATTATACAATTAATACAAAATGAACTATTTATTTCAGTTGCTTATCTCTTTAATCTTAGATGGTTGATGATGAACGATTATGAAATATTAAGAATATTTACCAAGTATGTTAAAGATCAAAAAGTTTCAAATTTTAACATAAAATTAATCTAGGTGAGGTATGAATATTGCATGAAGGCTAGTCTGCGACCTCTAAGAGGTTAACGATGTCGGTCTCATCTTGTCTTGACAAAATTGGTGTCAGAGCATTAGTTTAAATTCTAAGAATAATGAGTTCACATCAACCAAATTGAGTAGTTTCTAAGTCATGGTACTGAAGTGCACCACTATCCTTGATCAGAGACTGCATGATGCGTAGGAAAAATTTCCCTTCAATAAATCTTTTCGTGATTTTCCTAATGTTTGAGTTCTTAGTATTATGAACATGTCTAACATCAATCCTTGTTGTGTTCGGAGAATGAACCCTTGGAAACTAATGGCCTGAGAAGGGGAGGAGCAGCTGCTAGGGGTAATCAGAATCCACCCCAGGATCCAGCTGGGTTGACTGATGTTGAGGTGAGGGCATCTCTTGCCAGATGGCACAGGCCATTACGATAGAGGCTCAGTCGATGACTGCCCAAGTCAACCGGCAGGATGTTCATAAGGAGAACCCACCGGTTCACAGAATAGCTTATAGACTACGAGATTTCATGAGGATGAATACTCCTATATCCACAAGGGCTAAGACATCAAAGGTCCTCAAGAGTTTGTAGACGAGGTGCATATGATCCTTGTGTCTATAAGGGCCACTGATATGGAGAAAGATGAGTTGCTTCATACTAGCTCAAGGATGTTGCACAGATGATATACCGTGGTTTCACGGTATTTTTAATACTTTTTCCTTAAGTTTAGTGTGTCCAAAAGCCTTTTGTACTAATTTTAATGTAAGTTTCTCTTTATTTGCAGGAAATCTGTCTAAAAGATGATTGCGGAGGTTTTTGATCAAGAAATACAAAAAATTACCACCTACGGATCTTGTGACAGTCTGTAGGTGGCATCGTAATGCATCTGCCGAAGGAAGATGGGGAATTTTGACCAAGTGTGGGGTTACGGAGTGCGTGACGGACCGTCTTAGCCATGAAAGTCCGTCCTGCTGTTTCGTCATGAAGATTAGAGAAGTAGTCCCAGTACCCAAATTCCAAGAGCTCAAGTGTTTTGGAACGGAGACCCTCGACGGACCGTTGTGCCTGTGATGATCTGTCATACCTGCCGCCGAGGGTATTGAAGAGAGCAGCAGAAGAAATTGCACAAGTATGGGACACCGGAAACCATGACGGCGCGTCGTGACCACGACGATTCATCGCGAGGTTCGTCGACCCGACCGCGTTTTGACAGATTTCTAGCAAATAGAGTCCTTATTTAATTAGGTTTTTTTTTTTATAAATAGTTCGAAAAATCTCATTTTTGGGATTAGACTCTTGATTATTTTTTAGATTCTTTGTGAAACTCTTGGTTATTTGAGCTTCTTTCGTAGATTAGACTTGGTGATTAGTATTACACTTTGTGAGAGTATTTAGTCTTCAATTAATTGCAGTAATTGATTGTTGGTGATTTTTGTTGATTAATCAAGTGAATTTTTTGATTTTATTCTTTCTCATTGAAGTAAGTGCATGAATTCCTATATTAAATATTTGAATATTGTAATTATGACTATGCGTAACTAACCTCCATAACTAGGGTTGTGGGAACCATAGGCGAATAATGAGGTAAACCCTGACTAAAATAACAATTCTAGAATAGTGTCTTGCATATAATGATAATTCTTTTGCTTAGAAGTCTTTTTACCGGATGGCCAATGTTAGAACTCTCCTTAATGCTACGTGTCGGACCAAGGAGGTAGATAATAGGAAAATAATTGTCAACATATATTTAGTGTATACTATCTAATAGACTAGTATTGATTGGTACGAGGTAATAACTTAGTCAAATATCGAATGCGATTCTTAATATGAGGTAAAGTTAAGGGTTAGTATAGCAACACACGTAGCCGGACCAAAGTGAGGAGTGAAATTTTCTAGATGCCTGACCAAGGATTTAGAAATACATAACTTATCACTTTGCATGCAAGTTACTACGAAACAATTGTTATAGTTAGAATTATCAAGTTATGAACCTGCGGGGAACACGTAAACCTTAGATACTTTGATTAATTGATTAAACTCCAACATTTGAAGCTATTAGTTGTCTCCTTTAATTTAGTTAGTTATGTTCATTCATTTAGAACTAAAAAACCAATTTTTTATTGTCTTTGATTTCCAAGGAAATAATTGACTAAATAGTAGTAATAATAGCTTGAAGTTAAGTCTGAACTATTTTCCTCGTGGGAACGATCCCAACCTCATTAGTTGGGTTCTTTACTTGATACGGCCGCTTTACTTCTTATTGGAGAAGTAAGTTTGAGCGTATCAAATTTTGGCTCCGCTGCTTGGGAAAGTAGCTTTTAGATTTACTTAAACTTATTACTATATTTTAGTCGATATTTTCTTAATTTTACTTTGTTTATTATTTTTTACTATTGGAGAACCATCTTTCATGTATGCCAAATACACGGAAAGGAAGAGAACCATTGTTTCCCTACGATCACGAATAAGAGAGTACACTACGCAACATGAATCGAAACTTGGGAATTAATGATGATAATCCAACCAAGAACATCCCAGCTTCAGTTGATGTTCATGGTCAGTTGTTACCTGATGCTACGGGTGAAAACCAACAGAGGGGACAAAATCCTGCTCCACGGCCCCAAGAAGACTAAAGAGCCTATGACAATATAGCAGACTCCGATGGGCCACTTGTCTTGCCCCCTTTACCACCAGGACACACCTTTATGGTAAATAGTAGCCTGAATAAAATGCTCACTGCCAGTGGTTTGTTTTTCAGGGCTACCTTCTGAGGATCCACATGCTAATATAGCTAAGGTAAGGGTAGTGTTTAAAAGTTGTGTAGGGAGGCCTGACTTAGACTTGGATGTAATAGGGCTAAGAGTGTTTTCTCTCCCATTGACGGGAGAGAATGCTATTTGGTTCATTGAGCTCCCTTACAACTTAATTTTCACTTGGAACCAACTAAGGGACGTTTTCTTAGCACGCTACTACCCTGTCTCCAAGAAACTAAACCACAAATAAAGAGTGAACAACTTTGTGGCACTACCAGGAGACTCAGTTAGTAGTTTGTGGGATAGATTCACCTCGTTTTTTAGAAGCGTCCCAAATCACCGAATAGACGATTAGTCACTGAAGGAATACTTCTATTTGGTACAAGATGATAATAATAAAGCGGTGTTGGACACTACAGTGGGTGGTTCTTATGGGGAGTTTCCTTATGCTGAGATTGCTGAAAATTTAGAGAATATCTCCCGGAACAATAAAGTTTGGAGTACTAGGAAGTCAGATACAAGGATAAATATATTCGCAGTGCAATCCACTCACGACTCGGCCACAGATGACATTAGCGATGAGATGGCTCAGATGAGAACTGAGCTTGGATTGGCGTTAAAACATGTCACAGGGGGTGCAGAAAAGATAAATGCAGTAAATTACTTATCGAAACCACCGCCACAAAATGATGAGTGCTATTATGAGGCGGATTTCTATGTGGTAAATATGCCGAAGGGGGGGTTCTTCGACCGAGTGCCCAAGGCTCTAATAAGGAGAATTGGCACCAAGGTCAAGGGAACCAAGGTCGGATCTATGGTAAATATAACCGTGAGGGTCATTATGTCCAAGAGAGAATCTACAACCGCAACAACAACTTCAACAGGAGTAACTATGGTAATATAAATGATAGGAATGGGCCCTATGTTACTCCTCAAAATTGTGAAGTTAATCCTAGGGATGGTGGAGGTAGTATGGAGCGAGTTGAGGATATGTTGCATTAAATGATGAGGAAGTTCGATGTTAGTGATGAGCAAATTAAAGAGTTGAGGAATGATTTAGCGGGTTTGAGAAAAAAGTCAATACACATGCAATATCGATTAAGCAACTTGAGTTACAATTGGCCCAATTATTTGCGACTGTGAACACACGGCAACCGGGCACTCTTCCTAGCAACACTGTCCAAAATCCGAAAAATGATGGACATTGTATGCCAATCACTACTCACGTTGGTAAGCAAACCATTGACCCACCTATGCCGTCTAATGAGAAAAAGGTGACAAAAGATACTGATAAAGTGGTAGAGGTTAATGGGGAAGTAGAAGATAACACTAGAAAAGATGTTGAAGTGCCTAAAAAAGGTAACTCACATGCCTAGGCCACCCCTCCCCACCCCCCATTTCCTCAAAGATTAGTGAAAAAGACCAAGGATGGTAAATATCGACATTTTATAACAATGTCGAAGCAACTTTTTATCAATGTCCCTTTGCTAGAATCTTTAGAACAAATGCATGGTTACGCCAAGTTTATGGAAGATCTGGTTACAAAGAAAAGATCGGTCACTTGTGAGGATGATGATACAATGCAACATTGTAGTGCTATAACTACAAGATCTCTGGTACAAAAGAAAGAAGATCTGGGTACATTCATTATTCCTTGTACAATCAGGATATTACACTTTGTGAAAGCATTATGTAATCTGGGGGCAAGCATAAATCTCATGCCCCTAACAATTTTCAAAAAGTTGGGTTTGGGTGATCCAAAGCCCATTGTGATGCGGTTACTGATGGCTGATCGAACAGTAAAAAGGCCTATAGTATACTCCACGATGTTCTAGTAAAAGTGGAGTCGTTCATATTTCCGGCAGATTTTGTTATTCTTTATTGTGAAGTCGATTTTGAAGTCCCATTATTCTTGGGAGGCCATTCCTTGCTACAGGAAGAGCCTTCGTAGATATGGAAAAGGGGCTAATAAAATTTTGGTTGAACAATGAGGAAGTGACCTTTAACATTTGTAGGTCCATGAGGCATAGTGGTGAGCTCCAGTCGGTATCTGCTATATCCTACAACATTGGTGAGACATCTAAGACACAGATAGAAGAACGTCTACGTGTAGAAGCATTAGCAGCAGTGTTAATGAATTTTGATAGCGATTGCATTAAAGATTATGAGTCATTAGTCGCGGCTCTTGATCGAGGTGATGTTCTGTTTAAACAGAAGAAATATGAGTTATATATGAAAAATCGCGAGTCCCCACCCACAAACCATCTATATAGGAGGCTCCAAAGTTAGAACTAAAAGATCACCCACCTCATCTCAAGTATGAATTCTTAGGAAATTGTAACACTTTTCCGGTAATCATTGTATCAGACCTGAATGAACAAAAAGTTGAGAGTTTGGTGAAAGTGCAAAAAAGTTTCAAAAGAGCTATTGGGTGGACTATTGCGGACATTATTGGGATCCCTCCTGCTATTTTCTCTCATAAAATAAAACTCATGCCTAATCATAAGCCAAGTATTGAGCACCAGAGACGCTTAAATCCACCTATGCAAGAGGTCGTAATGAAGGAAAACATTAAGTGGTTGGATGCCGGAGTAATCTATTCGATCGCTGATAGTAGTTGGATATGCCCCGTTCAGTGTTTACCTAAGAAAGGGGGAATGACTGTGGTCCCCAATGAGAAAAATGAACTTGTTCCAATGAGACCGGTTACTTGATGGAGGGTGTGTATGGATTATCGCAGATTAAATGCATGGACTAAAAAAGACCACTTTCCTATGCCCTTCATGTATCGGATGTTAGATAGACTTGCCGGAAAAGGGAGGTACTGTTTTATTAGAGGATATTCGGGGTATAATCAGATTTCTATTGAACAAGAAGGTCAAGAGAAAACAACTTTTACTTGTCCATAAGGGACCTTTGTGTTCAAAAGAATGTCGTTTGGGTTGTGCAATACACCCGCCACATTTCTGAGATGTATGATGTCAATATTTTCCGACATTCTCGAAGATACTATATAAGTTTTTATGGATGATTTTTTTGTGGTTGGTGATTCATTCGAGCGGTGTTTGAACAATTCATTTGAGTTCCTTAAGAGATGTGAATACTGCAATTTAGTACTAAATTGGGAAAAATTCCATTTCATGGTGAAAGAAGGTATTGTTTTGGGTCATTGCATTTCAGAAAAGGGCATAGAGGTTGATCGAGCTAAAGTCGAGGTAATAGAGAGACTCCCCCACCTATCTCTGTGAAAGGTGTGAGAAGATTTCTTGGGCATGCAGGTTTTTACCGGTGATTCATCAAAGAATTTTCAAAGATTGCACATCCACTGTGCAAATTGCAGGAGAATGATTGTAAATTTTATTTTGATTAATCCTGTGTTAAAGCATTCGGCGAGCTAAAAGAAAAATTGTTCTCTGCACCTTTCATTATTTCTCCGGATTGGAACAGTCTGTTTGAGGTGATGTGCGATGCTAGTGGGGTTGCTCTTGGTGTTGTATTGGGACAAACAAAGAACAAAATCCTTCACCCCATTTACTAGCCTAGTAAAGCCCTAAATGGAGCTTAGAAGAACTACATAGTGATCGAGCAAGAACTCCTTGCAGTAGTCTTTGATTTTGAAAAATTTCGCTCCTATTTGGTAGGTACTAGAGTTATAGTGCATAGTAACCATTCAGCATTGAGATATTTGATGGCAAAGAAGGATGTGAAACCTAGGTTGATTTGTTACGTATTAATGCTACAAGAATTTGACTTTGAAATGATGGATAGAAAAGGAAATGAAAATTAAGTTGCTGATCACTTATCCCGTCTAGAGGATGAATCTATGAGAGAGTTAGGGGATAAGACTAATATTGATGATACTTTTCCCAATGAGCATGTATTGGCTGCTTCAGAAGACTTGAATCCATGGATTGCAGATTTTGCGAACTAGCTAGCTAGTGATATTGTTCCATCGAACTTGTTCTTTCATCAAAGAAAAAAGTTCACGTACGATGTGAAGAAGTTCTTTTGGTATGAACTATACTTATTTAGGAGCTGTGTTGACGGGCTTATTCGGTGTTGTGTGCCAGAATGTGAGATGTTTAGTGTGTTAGAAGCATGCCATTCCTCACCCGTTGGTGGACATCACAGCGGTATCCGAACCACTCATAAGATATTACAATGTGGTTACTATTGGCCAAGTCTTCATAAAGATGCTCATGATTTTTCTAAAGCATGTGATCGATGCGAACGAGATGGCGACATTTCAAGAAAGCAAGAGATCCCTCTAAACCCCATTCTAGTGATTGAGTTATTTGATGTTTGGGGTATTGACTTTATGGGCCCTTTTGTGACCTCAAGGAATGAAGTACATTCTAGTAGCGGTTGATTATGTATATAAATGGGTGGAAGCTATTGCCATCGCAAACAATGAAGGGAAGAGTGTCACTGCGTTCTTTAAAAATAATATATTCTCTCATTTTGGCACTCCAAGGGCAATTATTAGTGATGGGGGCTCCCACTTCTGCAACCGATTGTTCAAGGGGTTATTGGAGAAATACGGGGTTCTCCATAATGTGTCCACTCCTTAGCACCCTCAAACTAGTGGGCAAGTTAAAGTGTCAAATCGGGAGATCAAACATATATTGTAAAAAACAGTGAAGGCTAGTAGAACGGATTGGTCAAGGAGGCTTGATGATGTTCTTCGGGCCTACCGGACAGTGTATACGACTTCTATAGGTATGTACCCATACCAAATTGTATATGGGAAATCTTGTCATCTTCCGGTTGAGTTAGATCATAAAGCCATTTGGGCTATGAAGAAGTTAAAAATGGATTGGAGGTAAACTGCAGAACAACGGTTAAATTGGTTAAATGAACTCGATGAATTTTTCCTGAAAGCTTATGAAAGTTGATCCCTCTACAAAGAAAAGATGAAGAAGTACCATGACCAAAAAATTAAAAAACGAGAGTTTATAGTTGGGGATTTGGTGCTTTTATTCAATTCTAGCTTGCGCTTGTTTCCGGGCAAGTTCAAGTACAAATGGACTCGTCCTTACTTTGTTACACAACTATTCCCTCATGGAGCAGTTGAGTTAGAAACTAAGGAGGATGAGCGGTTCAAGGTGAATGGACAACGTATAAAAATCTATGTCAGGCATGCTGAATCGGCGAATGAAGTGATCGACGCATACCATCTTGATGAAGTCTGAGTAATCAAGTGTCCTCAGTCTTGCCGCGACGTTAAATCAGGCGCTTGTTGGGAAGCAACACAATGCTTATACTTTTTGTTTCTAGAAATGGTAGAATTTTCTACTAATGGGTTTTAAATTTTAAGGCACATCACCAGAAAATTCTGCAGAAAATTACTCTGCAGCAGTCACTGACGGATACATCAACGGACCGTCATGCATGCGACGGACCGTCGCATGAATCTGTCGTGCCAGGTACGTCTTTCTGTTATCTTCAAAACTAGGGCACACGCGACAGAACCAATGACGGACCATCTCAGCTCTGACAAACCGTCGTCGGGGACTCATGGCGTCATTAATGAAGCGTACCCAACCCAACCAGGCTGGGTTTTTTAAAAATTCTTAACATTTAAAAACCCCATCACCTTCATTTCACCATATTCCTTCCCTCTTACTCCCATTTCCCTCCCTTTTCAACTTCCAACTTCATAACCCCCCTCTCTTACAACAAATCATTTTCCCAATTTCTCCAAAATCCCTAAAATTCACTATCTACTAGTCGGAGTCTGCCGTTGTGGTTCTTAACTTGATCACCATGTACCTTTCTCGCTTGTTTTTCTCAAATTTTGAGGTATGTGTCTCTGATTTCTACCCATTTACTTTGCATTTTTGTTTATCAATTAGTACTAGCCTAGTTCTTCTTGATGGGTTCATTCTTTAATACAAATTCTGTCTGACCTAGGTTGAGAATCTTCAAAATTTCCTTTTTAAAACCCTATAAATAGGTGCTTTAGCATTGCTAGTTTACTAGGTATTTTGGGTTAGAAAAATGTAGGCTAAAATAGTAACAATTCCATTAGGGTTGTAGGGGATGAATGGGGCATCCGTAGTTCTGTTAGTGAATGATAGAACGAGACCCCAATAACGGACCGTCGTACCCATGATGGACCGTCATTGGGTCCATTTAACATCCCTAACACCCCACTGACCAATTTTCTCAAAGTGTCTAACAACGGACACATACGACGGACCGTCGTTCCCACGATGGACCGTTCTGCACAACTGTTCTGGTTGTCAAAGACCTTGCTTGTAAGGGTCTCTAACTTTTTCTAACTGTCCTCCAACAGACACATGTGATGGACCGTCATTCCCATGACGGTCCGTCCTGCACAACTGTTCTGGTTGTCAAAGACCTTGCTTGTAAGGGTCTCTAACTTTTTCTAAGTGTCCTCGAACAGACACATGTGATGGACCGTCATTCCCATGACGGTCCGTCCTGCACAACCCTTCTAGTTGTTAGAGAGCCTTTTCCTAGGGGTCTCTCACATTTTCTAAGTGTCCTCTTACGGACACATGATACGGAGCGTCATTCCCACGACCCTCCGTCCTGGATAACCGTTCTGGTTGTTAGAAACCCTGTTCCTAAGGGTCTCTCACTTTTTCCAAGTGTCCTCCAATGGACATATACGACGGACCGTCATTCCCACGACGGTCCGTCCTGCACATAGCGTCATGACGGTCAGAGACCCTATTCCTCCGGGTCTCTTACTTTTTCTAAGTGTCCTCCATCGAACATCTTCGACAGACCGTCATACCCTCGACGGTCCGTCCTACATAACCGTTATGACGATCAGAGACCCCTCTCCTAAGGGTCTCCATACTTTCAAAGTATCCTATGATGAACACCTACGACGTATCGTCATACCCTCAATGGTGCGTCCTTCATAACCGGCATGACGGTCAGAGACCCCTCTCCTAAGGGTCTCCATTTTTTTTGAAGTGTCCCACGACGGACATAGATGACGGACCATGATAATCAAAACGGTCCGTCCTGCATGTACCATCATACTTGTAAAAGACTTTCCTTAAAGGTTCTCGACATAAACAAAGTTTAACTAAGACATGACGGACCCTATGACGGTCTGTCGTACTCACGACGAGACGTCACCTAGTACATTGTGTTTCACTGTTACTATAGAAATGTCATTACATCTTAACTCTTTTATTTATTTTGTGTCATTTTGCTTTTCTTGTTTGCTTCTTTTAGTACTAATGATGATTCTTTACAGGTACTAGCTATTATGGAAACAAAACAAGATCGAGTCTACGCACGCGAGCGATCGAAGTCTGTCACCCCGCCTGCCCGCCTTATCATTGGTTCTGATGATGAGCCTGACCCCGAGTACGTGCCCCCACGCACTTCCACCCCATCCCAAGCTGCACGTGCTACTAGATACACACCAAAAAAGGTGGCGTCCAGCGTAGTCACTGCCTCCCTTTCTGATGAGTAGCGCATACTGACCGGCACACCTTGTGGGTAAGCTACTAATGAAGAAGGAGCGTCTCGCTCCTTAGGATTTTCGTGGTCGGAGGAAGCCTCCGTATCTGCTAAGGTACCTGCACCCGCCAGCGCTGCACAGTCTCCCTCTTCTGATGAGGCTAACAGTTCGGAATCAACACCTGGTTAACCGACTCGTGCTCTCACCCCGATTGCCGACCATCCAAACCGGTGGTGTGTCAACGGGCAGTATCAAGTCTATTCCAATGCAAATTTTCTGAATGACAAAGGAGTCATGACACAGACACTTACATTGGAGCAGCGAGTCCTTAAGAGAAAGTCCCCCTACTATGCCAGAGATCCACAATCTCTTTACCCGACATCGAGTGAAGTGGACAGCGCGTTCGTTGTGACGCTATAGTAACGAAATGGTCCGAGATTTCTACGCTTCCTACATAGAAACTCTCAGATAGCAGGATGATAGGTGGAATGCTCTCACCAAAAAGGCCCCACTGGAGCATGTACGCGTACGTGGCATTCAGGTTGATATCTCCCAGCCTGTAATCCACCGGTATCTATACGGCGAGAATGTTGATTCCAATCAGACCCCTCTAACCGCCGAGTTTGACTACTGGTGGCAAGTTGTCAAAGATGGCCAATTCCTGCATCAGCCATCGCTGAGAGATACAACCAAGAGGTGGATGGACCTACACTTGTCCGATGATGGAGAGGTTGCTGACTGGGTGACCGAGCCGAAGGGATCCATCATGAATGGTAACCTGACCTTCACAACAAAGTTTTTATGGTTGATTGTCCGACACTTCCTTTCCCCCACACCCGTTGATAATATAGTCACAATGATCGAGCAGTACTGATGGCGGCGATGATAGCCTGGTTTAAGGTGTATATTGCTTGGCTTCTACAGGCGATCATGCACGAGAGGGCTTTTAAGGTCACAACTACTTACCCTTTCCCTTGCATGATATTTTATCCATGCAGGTCCACATGAGTGCATATATGGCACATTGATCAGTTCAAGACCGCGTTGGGCATTGATGATATCGGCCTCATCAGGGATGAGGCCAATGAGTTTGATCCATGTAGAGGTCCCCGTCCAAAGTTGCCTTCACTTACTGACAACCTGGCTGATACGGTAGCATAGTCCCGCATGGCTACGCATGCGGCTTCCACTCACACTACCTTGGTCGAGTCTATCACGGGTAGTAGAACTACCCGGAGCTCCTCTCGCTCAGCCCCTTTCCCCTCTCTGGTCCCGCTTGCTAGGGTCCATAAATTATAGGCACAGATGGCTATACTTTTGCATCACATCCAGCCTTGGATGCAGAGGTCTATTTCTGAGGCAGAAGAGCGCCTGGAGCAGAGAATGGTCCAGCACACAGAGCGGAAGATTGCTGAGGTTCATCAGCACTTGGACGCTTTTGAGTTGCGGGTGTTAGCCCAACCAGCCCCTCAGCTGGATGTGTCAACCCTTCAAGCTGCGGTCGAAAGTATTCACACAGACATCGATATGATCTTAGAGGCTAGGGTGCCTGAGTCTGAGGCCCCTTCTGCAGAGCCTGCTGAAGACACAGTGATGGCGGCCTTATTCAACCACCTCCCCCTCAAGAGCATGCCAAGAGGCGTAGGTGTCGATAGGAGGATGAGGCTCGAGCACGGAAGAAGAAGCATCGTGAGATGGAGGCTGTGAGGAGAGCCTCGCTTGCTGATGACGAGGTGCGTCAAATGAGGGCAGTAGAGTTAGCTGCTGGGGCATCTAGCTCCAGAAATGTAAAGATAGCGGGAGGCACTGGTGATAGTGCTATCGATGTTTTGGACACTACTGAGGGTGTTCTGATTACAGAGGTAGTGGGTTCCGGGGAACCGTACCCACAAGCTTGCTTATCGTCGGTGGTTTGCGCCCCAGGTTTGCTTCACCTACAACTTTAGTATTTCAATTTTTTTTATGAATTAGGGACAATTGCATGTCTTTTTGTTGGGGGTGGGGTAAACGGAAAGTGAGTTCTAGAGTGAAGTGTGAGTAGCGCAATTCACTATCCTCTTTTGGGGTTTTCTTGCCTGTGTTCTTTGTCCCCAAGAGAATGATTATTTTTTCTGTTGAACCGGCATGTCTATATCTTGTGTACATAGTTTTATTCTGAAGCATGATAGATAAAATGATATCCTGATAAAATGGAAAATAATGAATGACTAGGCATAGTAGTTGATAAATGTTTGGCTCTAAGCATGACATAGAGGTACACCACTGCATGACCCTAAGTCTAAAATTCGAACTAGGTGTCTGATAATCTGGTGGAGTAATGAGATGTCAAGTGAGTGTGAGGAAGATTTGAATAGTCCACTATTTGTACTAAGCTAGAACTTGCCTGGTTAGTCCTGCTAAAAGTAAGTTGTAATAGACAATTAGGAAAGGATCATAGGCCCTTGTTTAATGTAGCCCATTTTTAGCCTAAATAAAAGAAAACCGATGAAATTAATCATTCTTTGATCTAAATGATTTGAGCTTAAACTAGAACTTTTTTTTTCACCCCAACTGATTTTTTATGAGAAAACTGTGTTGGCCCTGGTCCCTTCTTGGACAAGTGCACCTCATCTTATGCCAAAAGCATAAGTTGAAGGTGACTAATGCAGTAAACAACCCTTTTTATTGCCCTGGCCTAACTTTGGGTATTGTGTACTTTTACTAATGGCAAAGACATGAGTTGAGGGTGGCTATTATGAGGAATGCTCAGGAAAGTGGGGTTGAAAGAACAAAGAGAGAGAAAGAACAAAAGTAAAGTGACTCATCAATCAGTTGAAAGAAAAGTTAAAAAAAATTAATCATAAAAAAATAAAACAAAAAAATACAAGAAATACAAGCAAGAAAATAAGAGTCACTTACACAAATGAAGAAAGAAAGGAAAATAGCAAGGCGAAAGAATATGAGAAACTAGGCGAAATTAAATAATAAAAAAATAATATGTTTAGCCGATATTTCAAGGAGGGCAAAAAGTCACTAAAGTATATCTAAATATACCCTACCTGACCCTCAGCCTATGTTACAAGCTAAGAAAGTCCTATTGTGATCCTAAGAGTTGTATAGTGAATTTAAAATAGTGAAAATAAGGGCAAGCTTATGGAAATATGTATGAATGAGTTAGAATTTGTTCTGAGAGTGAGTGTTGAAAAGTAATACTTATACTCAACTTGAAATCATTGTGTGAAAAATGAGGATTTTGTTTTGAAGTGAGGACACTAGTTGCAATACCGGAAATATTAGCACCTCGGTGAGAAATTGAAGAGGATAGGTGTTAGTGCATGGTGAGTCTGTGTCATGGTCTGATTCCACATAATTAAAGCATTATAGTGATAGCATGCATAAACATGATGATATTGATCGGGATTGATAGCCAAGTATTTGGGAAAGATAAAACAGGGATACTATTGTACAAAGCTTTTGTATTGAGTCATAGTTTGTCGCTTGAGGAAAAACAACAAATTTAAGATGAGGGTATTGATATACCGTGGTTTCACTGTATTTTTAATACTTTTTCCTTAAGTTTAGTGTGTCCAAAAGCCTTTTTATACTAATTTTTATGTAAGTTTCCCTTTATTTGCATGAAATCGGTCTAAAAGATGAATGCGGAGTTTTTGAGCAAGAAATATAGAAAAGTACCACCTACGGAGCTCGTGATGGTCCGTAGGAGGCATCGTCGTGAAGCTGCTGAAGGAAGATGGGGAATTTTGACCAAGTGTGGGGTTACAGAGTGCGTGACGTACCGTCGTAGCCATGACGGTCTGTCCTACTGGTTTATCATGAATATAAGAGAAGTATTCCTAGTACCCAAATTCCAAGAGTTCAAGTGTTTTGGAACGGAGACCCTCGATGGACCGTTGTATCTGTGACGATCCGTCATACCTGCTGTCGAGGGTAATGAAGATAGTAGTAGAAGAAAATGCACAAGTATGGGACGACGAAATCCGTGATGGCTCGTCGTGACCACGACGATCCGTCAGAGGTCCGTCGACCCAGCCGCAATTTGAAAGATTTCCACCAAATAGAGTCCTTATTTAATTAGGTTTTTATTTTTTATAAATAGTTCAAAAAACCACGTTTTTAAGGTTAGATTCTTGATTATTTTTTAGAATCTTTGTGAGACTCTTGGTTATTTGAGCTTCTTTTGTGGATTAGACTTGGTGATTAGTAATACACTTTTGGAGAATCTTTAGTCTTCAATTAATTGCAGTAATTGATTGTCGGTGATTTTTGTTGATTAATCAAGTAAACTTTTGGACTTTATTTTTTCTCATTGAAGTAAGTGCATGAATTCTTACATTACATATTTGAATATTGTGATAAAGACTATGGGTAACTAAATTCTATAACTAGGGTGGTGGGATCCATAGGTGAATAATGAGGTAAAACCTAACTAAAATAACAATTCTAGAATAGTGTCTTGCATGTATTGATGATTCTTTCGCTTAGAAGTCTTTTTAACGGATGGCCAACGTTGGAACTCGCCTTAATGCTACTTCCCGAACAAAGGAGGTAGATAATAGGAAAAGAATTGTCAACATATATTTTGTGTATACTATCTAATAGGCTAGTATTGATTGGTATGAGGTAATAACTTAGTCAAATACCGAGTATGATGCTTAATATGAGGTAAAGGTAAGGGTTTGTATAGCAACACACGTAGCCGTACCACGGTGTGGAGTGAAATTTTCTAGATGTCGGACCAAGGATTTCGAAATACATAACTTATCACTTTGCATGCAATATAGTAGGAAAGAATTGTTGTAGTTAGAATTATCAAGTCATGAACCTGTGCGGAACACGTAAACCCTAGTTACTTTGATTAATAGATTAACTCCAACATTTGAAGTTGTTTGTTTTCTCCTTTAATTTAGCTAGTTATTTTCATTCATTTAGAACTCAAAAACCCCACTTTTTATTGGCTTTACTTTCGAAGGAAATAATTGACTAAATAGCAGTAATAATAGAATGAAGTTAAGTCTGAACTATTTTCCTCGTGGGAATGATCCAAACCTCATTAATTGGGTTCTTTACTTGATACGACCTCTTTACTTCTTATTCGAGAAGTACGTTTGAGCGTATCAAAAGACTTGGTGCAAGATGTGGCAAGATATCTGTGTCTTAGGTGGAGTGCCAGTCACATGGGAGTTGTTCAAGACAGCATTTTTGGAGAGATTCATCCCCAGAGAGATGAGGGAGGCCAAGGTTGAGGAGTTCACCAACCTTAAACAAGGCTCTATGACGGCCAGGGAGTATTTCATGATGTTTGTTAAGCTATCAAGGTATTTACTTTACCTAGTTTTTAATATCAAGAATGGGGAGAATACTAAACTTTGTTGAAATCAACCAGTTATGCTACTTCCCTAATTTCTAACAGTAGGGATGAGATGAGCAGGTTCCCCATAGGAATAAATAGAGACCTAGAGGAGGAGTGTCGATCTGTGATGATCCATTATAATATGGATCTTTCAAGGTTGATGGTGCATGTTAAGCAAGTAGAGGACAGCCGCTGAAATAGAGGTGTTTGTAATGTTAGGAGGCCTAGGTCTCAAGATCAGGCATGTCCCAGCCATGGAGGCCATAGAAACAATTTTGGCGTCCGTGAGCAGCCCAAGTTAATGAAGGGGCAACATAGTTCTAGGAATTCTAACTCTCAGAGGAGTACAACACCTAGAGGAGGAAAACCTGAACCCAAGAGGGGCAATGGAGGTCAAATGCAGCGTCCGAAGAAGAAATGTGCTAAGTGTGGTCAAACTCACAATGGAGAGTGCTGACAGGGCACTAATGCTTGTTTCGGTTGTTGTAAGAGTGGACACATGGTGAGAGACTATTTACAGAATAGAGATCAGGCTGGAGGCAATGCTCAGCCTAGGCCTAACCCACCGAGTGCAGCAACAGCCGAGCCTCCCAAGAGGAACATATTCTATGCCCTTAAGGGCAGGGAAGAGCACGGGAAGTCTGTTGATGTGGTCACCGGTATGCTGCATGTATTTTCAACTTTTGTTTATGCTTTACTTGATCTAGGGTCTAGTCTTTGCTTGGTGATGCCTCTGCTTGCCCTTAGTTTTGAAATACTACCTGAAGTTCTGCATGATCCTATAGTGGTTAGAACGCCTTTAGGAGAAAATTTAAGAACTTATAGGTTATACAAGGATTGCCCAATAGTTGTAAGTGGTAATACTATGTGTGCAAACTTGATTGAGTTACCCATGCATGATTTTAATATTATTCTTTGCATGGCGTGACTTCACAGTTTTTATGTCTGCGTGGACTGTCATAGTATAGTTGTGAGATTTTAATTCCCTGATGAGGAAGAGTTAGTCTAGGAGGGGTACAATTCGAGTCATCTTATTCCCTTGATTTCAAATCTTAAGGCCAATAAAATGATGTCCAAGGGGTTACTTTGTTATCTTGTGAGTATTAATGATTTAGATCATGACATTCCTTCCATACACTCATTGCCTATAGTGAATGAGTTCCTAGATGTGTTTCCTGAAGATTTGCCTAGAGTCCCTCCCCTTTGAGAGATTGACTTTGGTATCAACTTAGAACCCGATACTAAACCAATCTCGATTCCTCCTTATAGGGTGGCTCTAACAGAACTCAAAGAGTTAAAGTTGCACTTAAAAGATCTCACTGATAAGGGTTTCATTTAGGAGCATATCCCCGTGGGGCGCTCCAGTCTTGTTTGTAAGAAGAAATGTGGGACCCTTAGAATGTGTATCTATTATCAGCAACTCAACAAAGTCACTATAAAGGATAAGTATGAACTTCCCAGAATAGGTGATTTGTTGGATCAGCTCCAAGGGTCTAGTTTCTTCTCTAAGATTCATCTTCATACAGGATATCATCACCTTAGGGTTAGGGAGGGAGATGTCCCAAAGACAGCCTTTCGTACTCGTTATGGTCATTATGATTTCTTGGTCATGTAATTTGGTCTCGCGAATGGACCTACTGCATTTATGGATCTCATGAACAGAGTTATCCGTGAATACCTTGACTCTTTCATCATAGTACTCATTGATGACATTCTCATCTGCTCTATGACTTAGGAAGCAGATGAACAACATTTGAGACTAACCTTGCAGGTACTTAGACGACATCACATGTATGCCAAATTCAGCAAATGTGAATTCTGGTTGAGATCAGTGACCATCCTAGGTCATGTTGTGTCCGATCAAGGTGTAGAGGTGGATCCCATGAGGACTGAAGTTGTAAAGAACTGGCCAAAGCACTGACATCCGTATTTCTTTAGGATTGGCTGGTTACTACCGCATGTTTGTGGAGGGGTTTTCTTCCATTGTTTCCTTATTGACAGCATTGACGAAGAAGAAAGCCAAGTTTGAATGGACGTAAACTTGTGAGAAGAGTTTCCAGGAGCTCAACGGCAGACTCACTTCAGCCCCGGTGCATACTCTGCCTAAGAGTGGTGAGAATTACACTGTCTATTGTGATGCATCTAGGGTTGGTTTGGGACGTGTTCTTATGCAGGTTGATAAGGTGATAGCCTTTGCTTCCAGACAGCTAAAAGTTCATGAAAAGAATTATCCCACTCATGACTTGGAGTTGGAAGTTGTGTTGCGTATATTTTAGCTATAGAGGCATTATCTATAACAAGTGCGTGTGGATATGTTCACGGATTATAAGAGTCTCCAGTACGTGTTCACACAAAAGAAGTTAAATCTACGTTAGCGCAGATAGTTGGAGTTGTTGAAGGATTATGACATGAATGTGCACTACCATTGATATATTGTAGTTTCATGATATTTTTAATGCTTTTTGCATAAGTTTAGTGTGTGTCCAAAAGCCTTTTTGTATTGATTTTTATGTAAATTTCTCTTTATTTGCAGAAAATCTTTCCAAAGATGAACGTGGAAGTTTTGAGAGAAAAATGCAGAACAGATCATCTACGGAGCTTATGACATTCCGTCGAGTATGTGACGGTCCGTAGGTGGCATAATAGTAAGGAGAGAAGCTGCTGAAAGAAGATGGGGAAGTCAGACCTAGTGTGGGATTACGCAAGTCCATGACAGACCGTCATAGCCACGACGGTCCGTCCTGTTTGTTCGTCGTAATGATAAGTGAGTAGTCCTAGTACCTAAATTCCAATAAGTTAAAGTATTATGAAATGGAGGCCCTCAATGGATTGTCGTGCTTGGAACGGTAAGTCATACCTGTTCGTTGAGGATAATGAAAAATGCAACAGAAAAAATTGTGAAGTATGGGACGACGGGGTCAATGACGGCCCATCGTGACAAATACGGTCCGTCACGAGGTCCGTCGACTCATGCGCGTTTGGATAGATTTTCAGTAAATAGAATCCTTTTTTATTAGGTTTTTGTTTTTATTATAAATAGTTCGAAAAACCTCGTTTTAAGGTTTAGACTTATCAATAGTTAGACTTTTCGATAATCTTTAGTTATCTTGTTCAAGTATTGTAGGACTAATTCTAGTAATTGATAAACTTTTTTTGGAATTGGTTGTTGGTAATTTTGTTGATTAATCAAGTGAATTTCTGAATTTTATTCTTTCTTATTAACGTAAGTGCATGAATACTTATATTAAATATATGAATAGTGTGATGATGACCATGGGTAACTAAACTCCATAACTAGGGTTCTGGGAACCATAGGTGAATAACGAGGTAAAATCTAACTAAAATAGCAATTTTAGAATAGTGTCTTACATGTATTGATAATTCATTCATTTAGAAGTCTTTTTAATGGATGGCCAATGTTAGAACTCGCCTTAATGCTACTTGCTGGACCTAGGAGGTAGATAATAGGAAAAGAATTATCAACATAGATTTAGTGTACACTATCTAATAGGCTAGTATCGGTTGGTACGAGGTAATAACTTAGTCAAATATCGAATACAATGCTTAATATGAGGTAAAGGTAAGGGTTAGTATACCAACACATGTAGCTAGACCAAGGTGCGGAGTAAAATTTTCTAGATGCCAGACCAAGGACTTAGAGATACATAACTTATCACATTACATGCAAGATACTAAGAGAGAATTGTTATTGTTAGAATTATCAAGTTAGGAACCTGTGGGGAACACTTAAGCCCTAGTTACTTTTATTAATCTATTAAGCTCCGAGATTTGAATCTATTAGTTATTTAGTTTATTTTATTAATTATTTTCATTAATTTAGAAATAAAACCCCCCTTTTTGTCTTTTGTTTTCTAGGGAAATAGTTGACTAAATAATAGTAATAATTGAATTAAGTGAAGTCAGAACTATTTTCCTGGTGGGATCGATACCAACCTCATTAGTTGGGTTCTTTACTTGATACGACCACTTTACTTCTTATTTGAGAAGTAAGTTTTAGCGTATCAAATTTTGGTCCGTCATGTTTCACTGCTACTACAGAGATGTCATTACAGCTTTGATCTTATGTGTATTTTGTCTCATTTTTGCTTGTTTTGTTTGCTCCTTCTTGTACTAACGATTCTTTACATGTACTATCTCTAATGGAACCGAAACAAGATCGAATTTACGCATATGGGCGTTCAAAGTCTGTCGCACCATCTTCACAACTGGTTATAGGCTCTGATGTTGAGCCTGATCTTGAGTACGTGCCCCCAAGCATTGCTATTCTAGCATAAGCTGCACGTGCAACCAGAGGTATGCCCAAAAAGGTGGCGTTCGACGTAGTCACGGCCTCCCAGTCTGATGAGGAGCGCACACTGACCGGCACACCTTCTGGGTCAGCTACACAATAAGAAGGAGCGTCTGGTCCCTTAGGAGTTTCGTGGTCAGAGGAAGCCTCTGGGTCCGAGAAGTCTCTGCACCCGCCACGACTTCACAGTCTACCTCGTCTTATAAGTCTAACAGTACTGATTTCATTCCAGGATCACCGACTGGAGTTCGCGCCCCGGTTGCCGACCAGCCCAACCGGTTGTCTGTCGACGGGAAATAACACCATCTACAATTTTTTTAGAAGAGATCTGCTGCAACACTTAATAGCCTACATGACCTAACCGAGCATGCCAAATTGCGACATTATCAATTTTGCTTGTTTTCTTCACATAAGTTTCACCTGCCGACATAACAAACAAAGAACCTTTCTTTTTGCTTGTAAAAATAACATTATCTGATAATTCTTTTGCATTTTCAAGGACATTCACATCATTAGGAGCAAACATTACATATTTTCCAGAATAAGTAATTTGAGGAACTGAGCCTAGATTTTTCATCAAACCTAGAACATGATAAATATCCTTTAATTTGATACTTATGGATTTATCACCAGCAACCTCAATTTTCATAACACCTTTTGCTACCTGATATGTCAAGTTATCAGCTATGATAATGACTCGATCTCCATGATGATCTTGCATTGCAGAGAATAATGAATCATCTCCAGTCACATGATGTGAGCACCCTGAATCAACCATCCACTCTTCTCTCTTATTATTGTTAGCATAATTTACAAAATCTTGTTCTAACTTTGGTTCCACAATTTGGATGCTAAAACATTGCTCCCATTTCATTTGTTTATCTCCATAGCTGGTACATGAAACATTGGCTTTGGAATGTTTTACTAGTCAAATTTTTTTGTTGTGCCCAATATTTCCACGTCTGTAGCACTTTTTGGTATTCAGTGAATTTCCACCTTTTTCAATGCTTGTTTCTTCCTCTTTATTATCGTTCCAGATTGATGCATTCTTCTTGTTCGACTTCCCTTTTGAACACAAAACATTATCAGATTCAAGGTTCTTAGCCATTTGTTTAGCTAAGGCTTCTTGATTAGAAAGCATGTTCTCCAATTCTTCAACAGATTGTTGTTGCGGCCATCCTTGAACTGAAGTGACAAAAGGACCGTACTCCTTTTTCAATCCACGAATTAGATAGCGTCGTATGTGTTGCTCCCTAATCTTCTCTTGAGTATCAATCTCTAAATTTTAAGCACAAATACTTTTTACTCACAAAAAGTAATCTGATATTGACATACCTCCCTGTTGTAGCATTGCCAATTTATTCTCCAAAAGATGCAGTCTTGTTGTGTTTTTCTTGGTAAACAGCTTTTCGAGCCTGTCCCAAAATTCTTTTGGAGAGCTAACATCACGAACATGATCAATAAACTCCTTGCTGATAGAAGTCCTCAAAGCAAAAAGAGCTTTTTCCGCACTTGATTTTCAATTTCATTAGTGATTCCGCATTTTTATGAGTATCAACTGGAATTATTGAATCTGTTCCTACGATCAGATCCAAAAAATACTGACCGTGAAGGTATGCTTCCATACAAATTCTCCAATACTTGTAGTTAGTTCCTAGAAGTTTTTTCTTTTCCATATTGAGTTTTTCCTCCGTTTGAGGCTTCCATTGCTACAGACAACAAAAGCTTTCTCTTCACACATTCAAACTTCTCCAACAGGATAAATTGATAGAAAAGAAGACTGAAATGAAAAAAAGGTTCCTTCTTTGACCTGGCTCTGATACCATATAACAAAAGAAAGGTGTAGGAACAGTAAAGAAGGAAATAAAAAGAAACAGTTGAAAGCTCTTGTTGAATAGCAAAAATACTAACTGAAAATTACAGAAGAAAATAGAGAGAGCATATTATTAACTCTATATTAACTTGACTCCTACTTCTAATGTAACTCCTAACTTATAGTGTTTCTATTCTATTAAACAAACTTTTAAAATTACTCCTAAAGTTCCTAACTTCAGGCCACATTCTAAGACTTTTTTGACTTTGTAAATGCAGTAAACAAAGAACACAGGAAGTTGCACTAATTTGTTACATATGTCCCTAGAATTTAGTCAGTTTCTTGATTTCCTGATTATGAATAGACTTAGGTTTCTAGAATTACAGCAGATCATCATGAATTACTTGTGTTTATGTTCCGTATCAAATTATTATGTTATTACTAAGTTTATCACATTAATTTCGTAACCCTAGCTTTGTATTTCTTTAGTTCTTAAATTACACATGTTAGGTCAGACATTTAAGTTATTCAATTATACATGCCTGAGTCATTAATGAATCAATACCAGATTAATTGTTGCATTCTCATTTTTCATTATCAATTTTGATCAATCTAGTATTGAACAAATGAGTCATAATGTGTTAACAACTTAATTCATTGGGAGTAGCATAATACTGAGTTGGACAAGAGTTCAAGGAACCCGAATAGACCAAGAACTACTAGCCAAGTAGGTTGGAAGTCACCTTAGTGGCCACCAGTTAGTGATAATGTCAGCATACCTCTATACCTCTGGCAGGGTATATTGTGTCGTCTTAATGAAGAGTATACATCGGAATCCACATTTAGCTCATGTAAAATTATTATCAGTTATTAGTAGCTCCTAAAGTTCAATTAGACTCTATTGCAATGACCATATTTGCAGTTCAGTCAGTTTTATGTCTTAACATGTTTAAAAAAATTTCATTGCATCCCGTTAACTCAACATTGTGTGTGTGTGTATCCCAACATCTAAGGTATTCTCATCAAATTTTGGTTTTCACTTGGCAGAAGAGAGAGGTGGCCATTTGCGAGGTTTCTTGGAGCTTGAACTAGTAGGAATGCATCTCTATTTCTTGTGTACTAATTGAAACATAAAAAAAAATTATTTATCTTATAGAACAAAATGTGAAGAGTTTCTTTAGATTTCTAAAACTCAATAATTTGATTTCGAATCTATTATTAGAAATATTAATTATGAAGAGATGTGAGTTTAAAAAGTGTATATTTCAAACAATTCATAATTGCTTTTACTTTTTTATTCATGATTGTGAGTTGTTAATGCAACAAATGTTTATCCATAAATTATACATTACTTCAAAAAAGTTAATGCAATTACACACAAGTTAACTAAAGAAGAAAATGGACCATTAGAAACAAAGGTTAACTTTTATAACCATCAATTCATAAGAAACAAAATTGTTAAAATCATCATCTCTCTCTACAGGCCTTCCACTAGAGAGGTAATTTGTATGCATATATGTCGGCAATTTAGGTAGGTTTTTTCTTCTTTACATCAGAATATATCAGTTGTTAATTAACTACTGAAGAAAAATAAAATGCGTTCTATTATGTGCATAGGATTCAAAATACGTCATATAGTAATCCAGTTGTTATTTGAGATTTTTAAGAAAATGTTGGTGGAGAAAGGAAAAATGCAGGATATTTTCCATGTGGATCACGACGAGTTCTGACTGGAAAATTTGATGAATTTGTGGTCACCGAAAGTTGCAATGGCGCCACATGATAATGATAAATTTTATAGATCTTTAAAAAATAGTTAAGTCATACAATCTTTAAAGAAGTTGATATGTAAATAATCTTTGCAATTTTAGTTAAACCATCCTTTAAGGCCTAAACAATATTATCTATGTCGTATCTCTAAATTTACTATTGATATATTTTTTACACAATCATTTTCAATTATATTAAGACATTTCTAAAAGATTTAATTTATCCTTACCAAACTAGTCAATTCAAAGGTCATCGTGCTAGTGACAATGTTATTATTGTTCAAAAAGTTTATCAGAATTTAATCATATATTATTATAAGCATGAACCTCTTAACCCCAAAGTTGATTTACCGTTTTAACCCTACAATATTATTTATATATTAATTTATTAAATATATTAGTTAAACCTATTAACCCTATATTAGTTAAACCTATTAACCCCAAAGTTGATTTACCGTTTTAATCCTACAATATCATTTATATATTAATTTATTAAATATATTAGTTAAATATTAATTATTATAAATTTAATTTCCTAACAGCCCTAATTTAATTATTCAGAAACGGTCATCTGCTCCACTTCTCTTCTGCAACAGTTATGAAGTTTCATTATCTTCTTCCAAAACATTTTCAGCTACTCTCATCATCTGTATAAATGTCTCAAATCACATGGTATTGTCCATTAAATTTTTTTCTCTTTTTTGTGCCTGGATGATATACAGGTAAATATTTTTGGATGAGGAACTTAGCTATTCTTTATCATGAGCTCTGCCTTTTGATATGGAACTTTTTGCCTGCAGGGATTTGTTGACAGAGAAACTACTCATATTGGAACATTGACAGTCTGCCAATACCTGTACTACTCAACATTGCTTCAGCTTCCTGGTTTTCTTTGTCAGAAAAGGAGTGTGGTGGAGGATGCTATTGATTCTATGTCACTGGGAGATTATGCTAATAAACTAATTGGTGGACACTGCTACATCAAAGGTCTTTGAAGTGGCAAGAGAAGGCGTGTCAGTATACAGGTAAATATTTTTTGGTGCTCTGTAATTGTTGCCTAATAGTTACAGTCAATTTTTGATGTTAATGCTTTGGTTTTGCTCTGTTTTGCTACTAATTGCAAATATATGTACACCCTTAGCCTGAGGATAATCTGAAGGTAACTTCTGATGAACATGAAGTATCATGTTTGGAAATTCTGTTTGTTGCACGAAGGAACGTGGATTGGACTATCTATATCGTTTTCTGTAATTTAAAGGTGAAAAAAGAAAAGCAAAAATCTACAGAGAAAAATAACGGGCACTTGCTACTTCAAAAAATATCATTCTGTTTTCATGTGTAATATGTCGTCCCTGCTTGTTCATTTCTTTCTGTACGCCCAACTTCTTGACAATGGAAGTTGCAACTGCAAGTGGATTGTCATAAGGTTCAGTGGAGTTGCGAAACTTTTTATGAATGAGATGGAGGCCAGGTATTCGAGTTTTCACAAAGCAATTGTGCAATGGAGTTATTGACAGTTCTGTTTTTTTTTGTTTGTTTTAGGGAACAAAGAAGCAGTAGAAGAAGTGTTTGAGTCAATTCTCTATTTTGTTGCTCTTTTCAATCATTTTCATGTTTTCGTCCTCCAAAACACATTCTGTCTCTTCATTATAATATGGCTTAATGAGATTTCTGAATTTTTATGATTATTAACAAAGAACAAAAGCAGGAGTTAAAGACATTGAAGGACAGTTATACATACTATTTATGTCCAGCTGTTATAGCTGAGATAATAAAGTAGAAAGCTTGATAGATGTAAGATTGGGATAAACCTTGTAGACAGATCCAAAACCACCTTCCCTGATTTTATTTGCAGCGTCAAAATTGTTTGTGGCAGCTTTGATTTGTCTGATGGTAAACACACCAGTCTACACATTTGATTTGAATAGCATCAAACTACAATGCATAATGATATGAAGGTATAATAAACAAGTTGGTGCTTTAGAATAAAAAATTAAAGTTGGGTAGAGAATAAACTAAGTTACAAGTTATATCTTCCTTAACATACACAAAACAACTTCATAATTCATCCTGTTTTTCATAATAGAACCAACCACAATGATCACTTCATCCACAATCTTGTAATTGCTGCAATAATCTTATTGAAATTGTGGCAGAATTAATCAAGTTGATGATACAAAATCACATCCCCACAAATGGGAGTATGTGATTTTGAAGAAAGGGGGGAGTGTTGACTAATTCTTCAAGAATCATCCAATCTCCTATTTTTAGTATTAGTTTACTCCATCGAAGTATTTATTTTCAGTTTAATGTTTTTAGCTTTATTCTTGGGGTACAATTTCAATGTTTTACAAACAGCCTGATTGCAGCATGGAATTAAGCTATAAAAAGTCTTTCATAGCTTTGCTGCTACATTTATGATGAGTGTGATGATAGTGAACAAGAGAAGACACGATTTTGAATAAAGCAAACCAACTATTTGAAATCATTATCCAGAAGTTTACATGTAGAGGACCTGTAATAGAAAACTTGGTAGATTCATCAATTAATCAGAAAGAGAGTCGAAAAGTAAAGAAACAGTACAAAGGTATAGGAAGGCACAGTGATACCATTGGCTTAGAAAGTTTAACATAAATCTCCAAGTCAACAAACCAAGGGGAAAAAATGAGTAACCCTTGAGGTTCAGATTGATCCTACCAAGGTTTTAGATCAGCAACTGAAAGTGCTCTGTCACAAACTGCATAGGTGTACGGATATACATATTATTTGAAAAACAAAATGCTCACCTGATTCACAATGGTTGAGTTTGATTGCGTACTTGTAAGTTGTAATTAATGTCTCTCTGAAGCAGGTTCTTGCGCGTTCAAAATAATTGAACTTGGTGCTTCAACAGATTTGATAGTAGGAATCAATTATAATTCGAAGGAGTTTCTTTTAGATCCAAGGTAATTTCCTACTCTGCAACTTGAAAGTAAATAACACGAATTTGCGTAAGATTGTACATGTTTCACTTACTAAAGAAGTGAAGAATAAAGGAAATAAAATATACAATAATAAGCATTAGTCTATGTGAGGGAATTATTTTTTGATTTTTGCAGAAAAATATGAGTTATGCAGGTGATTACTGCAAATTTGGAGCTCTGCTGACAGCTTATAGAGCTTTTCCATCAGTTTGTGTATTCATGATTAATTTTGCACGTCTTCTTTAGTCTACTTCTTAGGATATTGTAAAAATGGAAATTGGAGTCAGTTACTCCCTTTAATTTTGAAAGCATGACTTTATCAGTGTTTAAGTTTTCATTTCTTGCCTGACTTTGGTTATGTCATGTTTTAGGACATTGATTCTAATTGTTCAGTGACTACAAAAGATCTTAGGTTTTGGCTTACTTAAACATTTATAGCTGCTGAAGCTGAATCATAATATTTGCATCCAGTTAAGATATTATAGAATAAAGTTATTATCATAACATGCAAACAGATTGTCCACCAAGGACTTTTCCATTTTGAATTCTATAGGTTTGCAATATTTCCGTTATAGTAACTTGTTACATTTTTATTGATTTACTTCTATTTGAATCAACATTTATCATCTCTTCATGTTCTAATAATGTTAGCAGGTTTCTTGCTATTGGAAACAGAAGAATAGGTATTATTTCTCCACCCTGAAACTTGCTTCAATTAATGTGATATTTATACTATTGTTAGTTGAAGTTACTCGCTTTTAAAATTTAAAAAGAAAAATAGTTTATGTTTCGTGAATATTGCATTCTTGATCATCTTTATTATTATACCAAAAGAACACTAATTATATAAAAACAAATAGCATTTTCGTCACAAATATATATTGTATTAGTACATCCTAGATACTACAACAATACAATGACAAGTCTAGAAGAGCTCGAGAAAAAGTGCCTACCAATTAGCAAGTTGAAGAAATATGCAACAGAATGGGTTATTAAAGTCTTAGTCATTCGTCGGTGTTTAACACAAGAGTATAAAAATCCAAATGGTGAAGGTATTCGTTGGCAACTGATATTAGTCGATTAAGAGGTAACTCTATTTTAATATTTTGTTATATACATTATTTAATATGTTAACATCTTTTGGAATTCTAATAATAATGCTCCTAACCACAGGGTACAAAAATACAAACTACTCTTTTCAACAAAGATGTTCATGCATGGAACCAGTCTTTTCAACTTAATCAAAGTTACTACAATATAAATGGGAAATTAAATCGACCTAAACCAAACTTCTTATCCGTACATAAGGAGCTCGAAGTAGCATTTATGAACAACACCGAGGTCGTTGAGGACAAAAGTCATTTAAAGACTGATCAATTTTCATATGGATTTATTACATTTGATGAAGCTGAAAAAATCACTAATGGAAGTTTGTTTGGTAAATTTCACCAAATGTTTATTGTTTGTTCCATACATTCAGAAAATAGGGTTTTTAACACATTATTTTGTATAGATGTGGTGTGTATTTTACTCACAGTAAAAGCACTAACTGGAGAAGGACGAAGCATTAGACGCGAAGTAATCGTTACAAACGAAAGGTAACATATAGTTTTTATGCATCCTACATATAAATATTTCACGTTAATAAACATTTATCATAAAAAAAAATTGTTACTTGTATAGGTATGATCGAAAAGTCATGACTTTATGGGGAGACTTTGCTGAAATCGAAGGTCAAATGTTACAAAGCCTTGAAAGTGACAAACCAGTTCTTGCCTTTTGTGATGTAAAATCATCAATTTATCACGGTCTACATCTCCACACTTGATATATTTGACTCAATTTTCAAAATACATAAAAGTATCACTGAATTAATTACTCCTGTTGAAATAGGGGATTTTGTCCTTTCCACAACTCCTGTTAGTAGTTTGCTAATAAATCCACAATGTCCTTTCCACAACTCCTGTTAGTAGTTTGCTAATAAATCCACAATTTGAAAAAGCGAACAATCTCCAAAAATGGTAAGTAATACATGTTTCATCACACTTATTTAGAGGCTACCCACATGCTACATCATTAATATTTTTTATTCATTTCTTAAAAATTTCAGGAATGACAACATGAAGGCAGAAAAGATTGACGTAAGTCTAATGCCAAGCAGACTAATGCAAACTGCCCGTCAAGTGAAAATTAGTAATATTTTAAATGGTTCACTTGCCATTGTGAAGGTACTTTCCTATAAAACACTCATCTTTTACTCCAATTATATATTACAAATGTAATTATGTGATTTACTGAATTTACGTATAGGACATGTACTATAAGTTCAATGCTACGATTACTGACATTGACAGTAACACCGAACCATGGTATCCTGGTTGCAACAAATGCTACAAGCGAGTTACTGTTATAAACAGTATTGCAACTTGTACCTACTGTAGAGCTGAAGATGTTGATTATGAGGCGAGGTAATGTCACGACCCAAAACCGGGCCACGACTGGCACCCACACTTACCCTCCTATGTGAGCGAACCAACCAATCTAAACCTTAACATTTCAATATAATATCAACAGAAAATAATGCGGAAGACTTAAAACTTATTAACAAAATCAATAATCAACTTCTATAAATCAAAACTATTATTATCCCAAAAACCTGGAAGTCATCATCACAAGAACATCTACTTCAAATTACTAAATCTAAGAGTTTCTAAGAAGCTAAAAATACATAAAAGCTAGTCCATGCCGGAACTTCAAGGCATCAAGACATGAAGAGGTAGATCCAGTCCAAGCTAGAAGCATTAGCTCACCCTGATATCCGGAGTAATAAAGACTCGATTGAATTACTGTTGAGTCGAAGACGACGGCACGTTTGCTGCACTCCACAAATAAACAAGAAGAAAACATAAAAGTAGGGGTCAGTACAAAACACGAGTACTGAGTAGATATCATCGGCCAACTCAAAGTACAAGACAATATATATCAAGTAATATCATAAAGTCAACTATGATACTAAACATGTAGCAACATCAAGTAATATATCATTAAAAATTACCGTCAAGTTTACACATGAGGACTCAAGCCTCCATACCATACTCATTTGGGAATTAGATTCATTAGATTGAGTATATTAACATCTTTCAAGATTCATTATCTTTATTGCTCTTGTGTCGGTACATGACACTCCGCTCCCTCATACATCTTTAATCCTCTTGTGTCGGTACGTGACACTCCGATCCCCTACTACTATGTGTCGGAACGTGACACTCCGATCCCCTAAATCTACGTATCGGTTCGTGACACCCGACCCCCTAAATCTACGTGTCGGTTCGTGACACCCGATCCCCTAAATCTACGTGTCGGTTCGTGACACCCGATCCCCTAAATCTACATGTCGGTTCGTGACACCCGGTCCCCCTAATACTACGTGTCGGTTCGTGACACCCGATCCCTTAATTCTATGTGTCGGAACGTGACACTCCGATCCCCTAATCTCCTTCTATCAATTCATCAAGCCTTCTTTCTTACCAAGGATTCATTAATCTCATTACTTTAGTTCCTCACGCCTTGTTTTATACCAAGGCCTCATCATTAACAAGAGATTAGGTTTTTATCAAGATTTGGGATTCAATAGCTTCATCATGCTTAATATAATCACAATTATATAATCACATTCATGCAAGCATACAAATCAAGCACATAGTAGGGTTTACAATATTATCAATACATATCATTCGCTATTAAGAGTTTTACTACGAATATCGTAAGAGAAACCATAACCTACCTCCACCGAAGACTAGTGATCAAGCAAGAATTTTCCCCAAAGCTTTCTTTTTCTTCTCGTTCGATCGATCCTCTCTCCCTCTCTCTTGTTCTTTCTAGTTTTCTTATTCAAACCCTCTTTATTTTACCCTAATTAGCATATAATTAAGAATGAAAGATGGCAATAATAACCCACTAATCAACTTAAGGTCACCTCTTTTAACCCCCAAGTAATTAGACTTATAATCCTTAACCCTCTAACTTTATAATTAAAGTAGGAATAGTCCAAAACGTCCCTTAAAACGTGTAAAGAAATCCGACCCAGATCGGGATTACGCAACCTGTGACGGGCCGTCGTGCCTGCGACGGTCCGTCCTGCAGGTCGTCGCAAGGTTCAGAGACCCAAATTTCCACCAAGGGTCTATGACGGTCCGTCCTGCAAGTCCGACACGAAGTTCAGAGAGTCAATTTTCAGTACCCAATTTCAGAATTTCTAAGTGTTTTGAAATGAGACCCTGCGACGGTCCGTCGTGACCCTGACGGTCCGTCGTGGGGTCCGTCGTTTCAGCCAGTTTTCCAGAAATAAAATCTGCTCTCAAAACAACTAAACAGGTCGTTACAATAGATACCAATTTACCCATCGTTCGTCCTCGAACGATCACAAGAAGAAAAACAAGGGCGAGAAGGAGTACCTGAATCCTTAAACAGATGTGGGTATTTTTCTTGCATATCTGCCTCCTTCTCCCAAGTGGCTTCTTCAACCGGTCGATTCTTCCATTGCACCTTGATGGATGCAATCTCCCTTGACCTCAACTTGCGAACTTCTCTATCTAAAATAGCAACAGGCTCCTCCTCATAAGACAAATTTTCATCAAGCAAAACTGAATCCCAACGGATAATGTAGTTTCCATCCCCATGGTATCTTTTCAACATAGACACATGGAATACCGGATGTACTCCGGACAGCCCTGGGGGCAAGGCTAGCTCATAAGCCACCTCCCCTACTCGCTTAAGTACTTCAAATGGCCCAATGTACCTCGGACTTAGCTTACCTCTTTTACCAAACCGCATTACCCCTTTCATTGGCGAAACTTTCAACAAGACTTGTTCACCCTCCATGAACTCTAAGTCTCTAACCTTTCGATCTGCATATTCTTTTTGCCTACTTTGCGCCGCTAGAAGCTTTTCTTGAATAGATTTCACTTTCTCTATCGAATCCCTCAAAAGGTCAGTACCCCAAGGTCTAACCTCAAATGCATCAAACCACCCAATGGGAGACCTACATCTCCTACCATACAATGCTTCAAATGGGGCCATATCAATGCTTGAGTGATAACTATTATTGTATGAAAACTCCGCTAAGGGTAAAAAGTTATCCCAATGACCACCAAATTCTATCACACATGCACGAAGCATATCCTCCAACACTTGAATCGTTCGCTCAGACTGACCATCGGTCTGAGGGTGGAATGCGGTACTAAGATCCAACCTAGTACCCAATTCAGCATGCAATATTTTTCAAAACTTAGAAGTATACTGCGTACCTCTATCTGATATGATGGAGAGTGGAACCCCATGCAATCGAACAATTTCTGAGATGTAAATTTTGGCTAACTTCTCTGCATTGTAAGTCACCTTGACCGGAATGAAATAAGCAGACTTAGTTAACCTATCAACAATCACACAAATAGAGTCATACTTGCCCATTGTCTTTGGAAGACCAACCACGAAATCCATTGCAATTCTCTCCCACTTCCATTTAGGAATGGGCATTCTCTGAAGTGTTCCTCCGGGCCTTTGGTGTTCATACTTTACTTGTTGACAGTTTAGACATTTGGCAATAAAATCAACAATGTCGCGCTTCATTCTACTCCACCAAAAGTGTTGCTTTAGGTCACGGTACATCTTGGTTGCACCCGGATGTATCGAATACCTTGAACTATGAGACTCTGTCAGAATAGTGTTGATCAAATCATCGATGCGGGGTACACATACCCTTCCCTTAATCCTTAACACACCTTCCTTATCGATTGTCGCTTCTTTAGCCTCTCCTTGCAACACTTTATCTCGAATCCGGATCAATTTCTCATCATTAAACTCCTTTCCCTTAATCTTGTCAAGGAAGGAAGATCTTGCCTCCACACAAGCTAAAAATCCTCCCTTCTCATTTAGTTCTAATCTCATAAGGTCGTTAGCCAGAACCTGAACTTCCTTTAGCCAATGGGCGTCTAGAAGCTTGCAAGTGATCTAGACTTCCCATGCTTCCCGCCTTTCTACATAAAGCATCTGCCACAATATTTGCCTTTCCCGGATGATACAAGATAGTGATATCGTAGTCCTTCAGTAATCCATCCATCTCCTTTGTCTCAAGTTCAAATCTTTCTGAGTAAAGACATACTGTAGGCTACGATGATCCGTATAGACTTCACACTTAACCCCATATAAATAGTTCCTCCATTGCTTCAATGCAAATACTACCGCGGCCAATTCCAAATCATGGGTCGGATAGTTACGTTCATTCACTTTTAATTGCCTCCAAAAATAAGCAATCACATTTTTCTCTTGCATTAGCACTGCACCCAAGCCAGAATAGGATGCATCGCAATAAACAATGAAGTTCTTACCCTCTACTGGCAAGGTAAGGATAGGTGCGGTAGTCAACAAAGTCTTGAGTTTCTGAAAGCTTTCCTCACACTCATCCGACCATACAAATGGAACATTTTGCTTAGTCAAGTTCGTCAGTTGGAAGCAATAGAAGAGAATCCCTTGACAAATCGGCGGTAGTAGCTAGCTAACCCAACAAAGCTCCTTATTTCTGACACATTAGTAGGTCTTACCCAATTCTTCACTGTCTCAATCTTACAAGGATCTACCATCACTCCCTCCTTAGAAACCATGTGCCCCAAGAAGGACACTGCATCTAGCCAGAACTCACACTTAGAGAACTTGGCATCAAGCTTTTTCTCCCTCAACATTTCCAATACCATTCTCAAATGCTCCTCATGTTCCTCCTTACTTTTAGAGTATATCAGTATATCATCAATAAATACGATCACAAAGAGATCCAAATATGGCTTAAAAATCCCGTTCATCAAACTCATGAACGCAGCAGGGGCATTCGTAAGACCAAAAGACATCACTACAAATTCGTAATGCCCATACCTGGTTCGAAAAGCAGTCTTTGGCATATCCGTTGCCCGTATTTTCAATTGATGATAACCGGATCTCAAGTCAATCTTAGAGAAGACACAAGCACCTTGTAACTGATCGAACAAGTCATCAATGCGAGGAAGGGGATACCTGTTCTTAATAGTTACCTTATTCACTTGTCTATAGTCTATGCACATCCAAAAACTACCATCCTTTTTCTTCACAAACTAAAACCGGAGCACCCCAAGGAGATGCACTTGGTCTAATGAAGCCTTTGCTCAACAACTCTTGAAGTTGTGCCTTTAACTCTCTTATCTCCGCGGGAGCCATTCTGTAAGGGGGTATAGAAATGGGGCGATTACCCGGTTCAAGATCAATACAGAAGTCAATATCCCTATCCGGTGGCATACCAGGAAGATCTGCAGGGAACACATCCAAAAACTCGCGGACTACCGAAACCGACTCAACCGAAGGTACTTGGGTAGTGTCATCCTTGAGATGTGCCAAGAAAGCTAAACACCCTTTACTAAACATTTTCTTAGCACGAACAAAGGTGATGATACGCACCGGATTGGAAGTGTAGTCGCCCTCCCACACTAACGGATCTGTCCTAGGCTTGGCTAACGTCACCGTTTTAGCATTACAATCCAAGATCGCAAATTGCGGAGAAAGCCAAGTCATACCCAGAATTACATCAAAATCAACCATTTCTAAGATAACCAAATCTACATAAGTGTTGATCCCCACAAAGTTCACCAAACAAGACCTATATACCTTTTCAACTACCACAGACTCACCCACCGGAGTAGAAACACGAATAGGCATATCAAGTAATTCACAATGTAAATTTAAACCATTAGCAAATGAGGAAGATACATAAGAAAATGTGGATCCAGGATCAAACAATACAGACGCCATGCAATCACAAACCAGAAGATTACCTGTGATGACAGCATCAGATGTCTCCGCCTCCGATCTCCCAGGGAAAGCATAACAATGGGCCCTTTCGTTTGTTTGTCCGTTACCCCTACCATGTTGTGATGTAGTGGCTCCAGTTTGCCCATCACCTCTGCCGTTTTGGTGACCGCCATTACCTCGACTACCACGTTCTCCAGAATAACGGCCTCTACCATGACCACCTCTACCTCTAGCTATTGGGGGTCTATAGCTCTGTTTTTGACAATTCCTCCTAATATGTCAAGTCTCCCCACATCCATAACACTCTCTAGAGTCAAGCATAGGTCTCTCAGAGAAGTGTTGACCGGTCTGAGGTGGACCCCCAACTACAGTCTGTAGTGAAGACTGAATGGGTCGAACTGAGTAACCTCTGGAACTCTGTCCTCTAGAGTAGGAACCATTAAACTCACCTCCCTTTCGAAACCTTTTTGATGTCGATGTCAATGTGAAGTCATCAGGCTTCACTCCTTCCACCTCTATCATGAAGTCTACCACTTCTTGGAAGGATTTTGCCGTAGCCGCTACCAGTAAGGCCGAAATCCGCAACTCTGACCTCAACCCCTTCACAAACCGGCGAATCCGCTCTTGTGGACTGAAACAAAGTTGCGTGGCATATCAGGATAGTGCGCGAAACCTAGCCTCATATGCATTGACTGACATCCTGCCTTGCTCTAGGCTCAAGAACTCATCCCTTTTCCTATCTCTCAAAGTCCGTGGGATGTACTTCTCCATAAAAAAGCTAGAGAATGAGGCCCAAGTCATAGGTGTTGCCTCTGTCGGTTGACACTCAACATGTGATCGCCACCACATTTTGGTGTTCCCTTGAAACTGATAACTCACGAACTCAACACCAAACCGTTCTACTATACCCATCTTGTGTAGTAGCTCATGACAGTCAACCAGAAAATC
This sequence comes from Solanum peruvianum, assembly GCA_027705065.1. Classification (NCBI taxonomy): domain Eukaryota; kingdom Viridiplantae; phylum Streptophyta; class Magnoliopsida; order Solanales; family Solanaceae; genus Solanum; species Solanum peruvianum. Next base: position 48,547,985 of record JAKWJD010001761.1, read on the forward strand.
GTAAGCATCCTCAGATTCAGCACCTTTGAAGACTGGAGGTTTCAATTTCAAGAACTTACTGAAAAGTTCATGCTGATCATTGGTCATTATGGGCCCAGTAGTCAGACGTGGAAACGTGCCTATCTCCAATGAGGCATCCATGCGGGGAGCCATAGTAGCCGCATGTTGTACCTCCGGAACCTGAGGTGCTGGTGCAGAAAACACTGGGGGTGTCTGGCCCTGATCAGATAACCCGCTAAGATAAGCCAGAACCTGATTAATAATCTCTGGGGTAGGTTGGGGTGGCATTTCCTCATTCTGCACTTGTTCATTCTCCCCATCCTACCCCTCTCTTACTACCTCCTCAGTCGGTAGAGGAGTCACCGCCCTAGCATCAGATGGACTAGGTGCTCGTCCTCTTCATCTAGAGGACGTCCTCTCACGACCTCTACCACGGCCTCTTGCCGTTGCTCTTTCTCGAGCCACAGCCCCAGTGGCTGGCTCAGACATTTCTTGTCTTGCCGGTGTTGGTGTTGGTGCAGTCGTTGCTCTAGTTCTAACCATCTGCGAAATAGAGTGAAGATGGTCAGATACCAATTTGTATCACCTAGATACCAATTGGATTCAAGTAGTAGCACGAAAGAAAGAAAGAAAGAATGGAATTTTCCTAAAGTCTTATAGCCTCTCAAAGAAAAGTAAAGGCGTCCCTCTACCGTTCTTTAAGACTCTACTAGACTCGTTCTTGTGTGATGAAACCAATGAACCTAATCCTCTGATACCAAGTTTGTCACGACCCAAAACCGGGCCGCGACTGACAGTCACACTTACCCTCCTATGTGAGCGAACCAACCAATCTAAACCTTAACATTTCAATATAATATCAACAGAAAATAATGCGAAAGACTTAAAACTTATTAACAAAATCAATAATCAACTTCTATAACTCAAAACTATTATTATCCCCAAAATCTGGAAGTCATCATCACAAGAACATCTACTTCAAATTACTAAATCTAAGAGTTTCTAAGAAGCTAAAAATACATAAAAGCTAGTCCATGCCGGAACTTCAAGGCATCAAGACATGAAGAGGTAGATCCAGTTCAAGCTAGAAGCATTAGCTCACCCTGATATCCGGAGTAATAAAGACTGGCTTGAATTACTGTTGAGTCGAAGACGACGGCACGTTTGCTGCATTCCACAAATAAACAAGAAGAAAACATAAAAGTAGGGGTCAGTACAAAACACGAGTACTGAGTAGATATCATCGGCCAACTCAAAGTAGAAGACAATATATATCAAGTAATATCATAAAGTCAACTATGATACTCAACATGTAGCAACATCAAGTACTATATCATTAACAATTACCGTCAAGTTTACACATGAGGACTCAAGCCTCCATACCATACTCATTTGGGAATTAGATTCATTAGATTGAGTATATTAACATCTTTCAAGATTCATTATCTTTATTGCTCTTGTGTCGGTACGTGACACTCCGCTCCCTCATACATCTTTAATCCTCTTGTGTCGGTACGTGACACTCCGATCCCCTACTACTATGTGTCGAAACGTGACACTCCGATCCCCTAAATCTACGTGTCGGTTCGTGACACCCGATCCCCTAAATCTACGTGTCGGTTCGTGACACCCGATCCCCTAAATCTACGTGTCGGTTCGTGACACCCGGTCCCCCTAATACTACGTGTCGGTTCGTTACACCCGATCCCTTAATTCTATGTGTCGGAACGTGACATTCCGATCCCCTAATCTCCTTCTATCAATTCATCAAGCCTTCTTTCTTACCAAGGCATCATTAATCTCATTACTTTAGTTCCTCACGCCTTCTTTTATACGAAGGCCTCATCATTAACAAGAGATTAGGTTTTTATCAAGATTTGGGATTCAATAGCTTCATCATGCTTAAAATAATCAAAATTATATAATCACATTCATGCAAGCATACAAATCAAGCACATAGTAGGGTTTACAATATTATCAATACATATCATTCGCTATTAAGAGTTTTACTACGAATATCGTAAGAGAAACCATAACCTACCTCCACCGAAGACTAGTGATCAAGCAAGAATTTTCCCCAAAGCTTTCTTCTTCTTCTCGTTCGATCGATCCTCTCTCCCTTTCTCTTGCTCTTTCTAGTTTTCTTATTCAAACCCTCTTTCTTTTACCCTAATTAGCATATAATTAAGAATGAAAGATGGCAATAATAACCCACTAATCAACTTAAGGTCACCTCTTTTAACCCCCAAGTAATTAGACTTATAATCCTTAACCCTCTAACTTTATAATTAAAGCAGGAATAGTCCAAAACGTCCCTTAAAACGTGTACAGAAATCCGACCCAGACCGGGATTACGCAACCTGTGACGGGCCGTCGTGCCTGCGAAGGTCCGTCCTGCAGGTCGTCACAAGGTTCAGAGACCCAAATTTCCACCAAGGGTCTGTGACGGTCCATCACGCCTGTGACGGTCCGTCCTGCAAGTTTGTCACGAAGTTCAGAGTGTCGATTTTCAGTACCCAATTTCAGAATTTCTGAGTGTTTTGAAACAGGACCCTGCGACGGTCCGTCGTGACCCTGACGGTCCGTCGTGGGGTCCGTCGTTTCAGCCAGTTTTCCAGAAATAAAATCTGCTGCTCAAAACGACTAAACAGGTCGTTACAGGTAAACTACACAAACAACCAAGAACAAATATTGCTTACTCCAGATGCATGAAAAAATATTATTAACTAATGAGCTTCCTATGTCGCTATCAAATAATTATCACCACACTGATTAAAACATCCAATTTGATTTAGATATCGGATAAAGATTGATGTAACTGCTGAGGATCAGTTTCTAAGCATTACAATGTTTGATGCTGCAAAATACTATTTTGGTTGTAACGTAAAAGAGTATGTTCTATCTACATCTGAAAAAGGTAAATCACATACTCTATGAAATATTGGCCTGTATAAATAACTTTACCCTATTTCAATTGTATGGCTAATATATACGTTTTCATATTCCACAAAAAGAACAATCACCATACTATCGCAAGATGATATTGAGTAAAGGGAAAGAATTCAGTATCCTTGTTAAGATTGATCGTAAATTCCCAGATGTTGACACAAACATGAATGTGATAGCTATGGAGATACATGAGGTTTCCAAAAAATTACAACCAGATCAAACCAAGGTTAAAATGCCAATTACAAAACAAAGAAGCAAGAGAACAAAGATACTAAGTGATGATGAAAAAATGAAAGGAATACTTGCAGGCATACCTCATGTGGAAAAAGATATTGCAGCAGTTGAAACTGACATTGAAAATCCACACAAAAAAAATACATGCAAGAGGACTAACAACATTAAGCAAGTCATTGCAGATGATAATCCACAGAAATGGAGGATACATGAGGTAGAAAAACAGATTGTACTAGATGAAAGTGACGACGAAGCCCCACTAATTCAACTACAAAGAAAAAGGACCAGGAAGGTTAAAGGAAAAAACATCATGCCCTATCCGATGGAAAAGAAGATCAAAGAGGAAAAAAATAATATATAATTGATTTAAATTTTCCTTATTTTTATCTACCAATGCTTATTATCTCCCTAATATTTTAAAACAACTTACCTTTTTCCACCAAGCAACTTCACCTTACATCGCTTTTATTTTTAACTTACTTTCCTATATCCATGAATTTTGTTAACTGTTTCACTAAACATTCAATGTATGCAATTTATTACTTCAAAACAGATCAACAACAATCTTCTGCTGCAATGTATATCCTCATACATAAAAAAAGGTTTGCATACATCCTACCCTATAATAGATGTTTTTTCCTATATATGTCAAATATGTGACTACAATTGCCATTAATGATTCCGTTATGTTTTAGATCAATGCTAAATTACATATACTAAATAGGAAGAGATAAGAGAAGTGTCACACCAAGAATCCAAATTTTATCACCATCAAATCAACAATGACACACAACCAACATCAAGGTAAATCTAATATGTTAAGTACTCATCACAATTCAAAATCAAATTTAACCCTTCTATTCACTTCACTTCACAGGTGATACAAATATAACCACTCCTTTCATGCCAAATCAAGCAGCTGATAAAGGAAAAAATATTCCTTCTACCAGTAAAACTCATCAGCATGACAACCATATAAAAAAATTTTCCACCAACATAGGTAAGAACATACATAATCATGTAAAATCCAGCATACATGAGTACTTAGTACAATGCAAACATATTCTCATACACACATACAAAAATATTACATCCTTTGTCTAAATGTACCAAAAAATGTTCCCCTTATAGAGAAAAGTCAATTGCAAAGCGCATTGCGAAGAGTGGATAAGTATATATTAGCAACCCAAACAATATCACATCTCGAAGATGAACATCCACGTTTGAAAAAGCAGCGTAAAATCAATTGGCTATTTAGAGCATTATCTCAAGAGTCTGAAGTTAGAGGTACATCGGAAAACCCTATTCATATCTTACATAACTTGAACGTTCAATAATATCAAATTACATTTCTAACATATCTCTAAAAATATTTCTATACATAGGAATTGTTGCTTATAACTTATCTTTATCATATCTGCACGTGCTGAAAGCCGTCCCAGAATGTATTTAGTGTGCTGCAAAAAGATTGGAACATGAACCTCCAGCATTCTGTTGTGCAAGCGGATATATCAAATTGGCAAACACTGAAGCACCAATAGAACTATATGAAATGTTTGTGGCATCTACTCCAGACGCGATAGAGTTTCGTAAAAATATTCGTGCATATAAAAGTATCTTTGCTTTTACATCTTCTGGTGTTAACCTGGATAAGGAACTAGCATCTGGAAAAAAAGGAGTATACACATTCAGGGCACAAGGTCAAATTTATCACGATCTACAATCGTTGCTACCACGTGATAACAATCCATGTTACTTCCAACTATACTTCTTTGATACAGACAACGAATTGACCAACAGGCTATCGAAGGTGAATGAAGGAATTCTTTCAGACCATATTGCAACAAAAATCAAACAGGTAATGGAGAGTAACCCATATGCACAATTAATTTGCCAATTAAAAAACCAAACAAGTTTCCACAATTTTCAACTTCGTATTGCTGCAAATGCCTCTTTGGATCAACGAGTGTACAACAGACCCTCGGTAAGTCAAGTAGCAGCAATTTGGATCGATGGAAACAATCCAAATATACCTTTTGAACGAGAAATAATTGTTCATGAGCACTCAGGGTACAAACATAGAGTTAAACACTATTTTGGTTGTTATGACCCTCTTCAATATCCTTTGTTATTCCCAAGAGGTGAAGGTGGATGGCATCACGGAATAAAAAAACGGAGCAAAAGACTGCCTCACAGAAGAAGTGCTCACTCACCACCTATACTCAATGATATTCCAACATTCATATTAGCTGATGCAATATTAGCCAACGAGGATCAAGGTAAAATATATTACATTACGGCCTCTTATAGCAAAAATATAGTCATGTTCTTCACAAGTTAGCAACTGATAAAAAACACATATACTATATAAAAGAATACAACCAAAGGCGTACAAAATACAATTATAAGAAAATACATTTTTCTACTATACCAATATAATAACCAACATAAAATAAAAAAAATGTTAATATGATTCCTTTCACTTGTAGAAGTCCGCCATGAGACAAAGGGAAATGTTTCTTGCAGAGAGTACTATTGTTATAAGCTACAACTACGAGAAACAGAGAGGTCAGTATTACTACTATGTGGAAGATTACTACAACAATTTGTGGTTGATATGTACATAAAATTGGAAACAACAAGGCTAGAATATTTCAGAAAGGAACAATCAAATTTTAGAAGAGAGGTTTATCAAGGTATTGTTGATAGTGTCAGCTCGGGAGAATGCAGGGGAGATAGAATTGGGCAAAGAATAATACTTCCATCATCTTTTATTGGGGGGCCACGAGATATGAAAAAATGCTATATGGATGCAATGGCTTTGGTACAGTATTTTGATAGACCAGATCTGTTTATAACAATGACGTGCAATCCTGACTGGATTGAAATCCAAAAAGAATTTCGCCCCAGACAAACTCCTCAAGATAGACCTGACTTGGTAACAAGAGTATTCAGAGCTAAGTTGCAGGATCTAAAAGAACAAATTTTTAAGAAAGAAATATTTGGAATTGTTGTTGCTCATGTATTCGTGGTAGAATTTCAAAAACGAGGACTACCACACATACACCTACTTCTCATATTAAAAGAAGGACACAAGATCAAATCAGGAGATCAGTACGATAGGTTTATCTCAGCAGAGATTCCAGATAAATATGAGTATCCTGTATTGCATAAATTAGTGCTCAAACATATGATGCATGGTCCATGTGGAAACAAACGTCCAACAAACACATGCATGCAAAATGGACAGTGTAAATATCATTATCCAAGGCCATACAACAACAAATCAATCGAAGCAAAGGATGGATATCCAATTTATAAAAGAAGAATGGATGGAAGAATAGAGATTGTTCGTGGAATGCATATGACAAATCAATGGGTAGTACCTTACAGCCCTTATCTGCTTACAAGATACAATTGTCACATTAATGTTGAGGTTTGCTTAGGAGTCAAAGCAATAAAGTATCTATACAAGTATATATATAAAGGACATGATCGGTGTGCAGTTTATGTTCAGTCTTATGATGGTGAAAATGTTATTGACGAAATACAAACATTTGAAGATGCGCAATGGGTCTCACCGCCTGAAGCGTAATGCATTATAATACACATTTACTTAAAAAATAATTAAATTATCAAATACACATACTAACTCAAAACAAAATCACAGTGTTTTACTGGAAAAATCAAAATTTAAAAAATGTCATCGCCTGGGATTGTGTCAACCAAACAATGTTGACCGAATATTTCAGAATGTGCTCAATTGACTCTGAAGCAAAAACATATCTTTATAGAGAATTTTCAAAGTATTATGTTTGGAATTCAAAGGTAAAGACTTGGACAAAAAGGAAAACAAGATCTGTAATTGGTCGCATTGCAATCGGTAAGCTGAATGTAGTAAGCTATAAAATCATACACATTGCTAATTTTTAAACTTACTAATTAGTACATATTGATTATATTGCACAGCTATTCCTCGAGAAGGGGAAAGATATTATGAGCGTTGTTACTAAACCATGTAAGGGGACCATTGTCATTCAACGACCTACTCACGGTCAATGGCAAGCAATGTCAAACCTTCAAAGAAGCAGCCAAAGAAAGAGGGTTACTTGAGTCTGACAACAGTATATCAGAATGTATGAGAGAGGCTGCTGTTTTCAAAATGCCATTCTCTCTTAGAAGTTTGTTTGCTACAATTTTGGTTCATTGTAACCCAACGCATATTAGAAAACTTTGGGATACTTATTATGAGGATATGTCAGAGGACTACAGCAGGCTATATGGCAACTCACACAATACTATACTACATTCTACTCTGAATAGTATTAATAATTGCTTGCAGAGTATGGACAAAAGCATAGACATATATGACAATCCTCAACTAGATCACAATTTTCTCGAAGTTGGTTCATCAGAATGTAGAGAAATAAATGAAGAAATGTCCGTGCAAATACAACCAGAAGATATTGATGCACAGTCACAATTAAATCCAGAACAACATCATGCTTTTACAAAAATAATGCAAACAATCAATGCTGGAACAACTGCAATATTCTTTGTGGACGGACCCGGGGGAACTGGAAAACATACCTATACCGTGCATTACTTGCCAATGTTAGATCAAGAGGTATGATAGGTTTGGCAACAGCAACCAGTGGTGTAGCTGCTTCAATCTTACCAGGAGAACGTACAACACACTCAATGATTGAGATCCCTCTTCAAACAAGTGAATCAACTATGACAAACATGTCAAATCAAAGTGGTGTTTCCAAATTGATTAGAAAAGCAAAAGTGATTATATGGGATGAAGCACTAATGGCCAAATGACAAACAATAGAAACAGTCGATAGGAGCTTTACAGACATAATGGACATCGATAAACCATTCGGCGGAAAAGTAATGGTTTTTGGAGGAGATTTTCGGCAGGTGGTACCAGTAGTTCCAAAATCAACTCAAGTAGAAATTGTAAATGCAAGCTTGGTCAAATCATATCTCTGGCCTTTGATGGAGAAGATTCAATTTACTAGAAATATGAGAGCAAGAACAGATCCAACATTTAGTGAGTTCTTACTTCGAGTGGGTAACGGTGATGAACCAACAATAAGAGAAAATTTAATCCTCCTCCCAGAACAAATAACAATCAAACATTCCAAGGATGAAATTCCAGAAGAATCCATAATAAAAGAGATATTTCAAAACCTGCAACAAAATGCTGCAACAACAAAATATGTCACTGAAAGAGCTATTTTAGCAAGCAGAAATGACCATGTGGATAAAATTAACAACAAGTTAATATCTCAATTCCCAGGTGAAAGCAAGATATTCAATAGCTTTGACTCAGCAGAAGATGACACCAACAACTATTACCAAGAAGAATATCTAAATACTTTAACACCAAATGGTCTCCCACCACATAGGTATTGACCATAATACATTACAACTTACAAGAGGCGAAAAAAATAAAAAAAAAACGATAGATTTTGACATATCTTATTTAATGCAGGTTAGAATTGAAGGAAAATGCACCTATCATGTTGCTAAGGAATTTGGACCCTTCAAGTGGCTTATGCAACGGCACACGAATGATATGTCGAGGTTTCTCTCAAAATGTCCTGCATGCAGAAATATCAACTGGTCATTCTACAACAAAACATGTGTTTCTTCCAAGAATACAACTATCACCATCAGAAAATGAAGGATATCCATTTAAATTCATTCGAAAGCAATTCCCCATACGCATTTGTTTTGCAATGACTATAAATAAAGCTCAAGGTCAAACAATTCACAATGTTGGTTTGTATTTGCCCCAACATGTTTTCTCACATGGTCAATTGTGCGTGGCACTATCAAGAGGGATATCTATGTCCACAACAAAAGTACTTGTCCTAACAGAGCAACCCAAATGTCAAAAAGGAACGTACACAAAGAACGTTGTCTACAAGGAAGTTTTAGGTACGATAACCTCATAAGCATATATGTTCATTCTAACACATATAATTAAATATTTACATATACTATATACTAACAACATTACATTACTTCAAATCACAGGTTTAGAAGACGCAAGTAAACCTATACAAGCATAATGGATTTATCAACAACCCACACTCTACAATGCGTTAGGGTCATTTTCAAAATATTCCTTTCATTACTATTATCATCTTTATTAACGTTATATTCAATTATGATGTTTAAATATTAGTATTATTAACAAATAACCATACTTTCTTACTTCTATTTAAACACTTCTTATAAACTGCATGCTATTGTTACTGATTATTATTAAATGCATCAAATATTTTTCACTATAAAACATCACTAATACATCATGTAATCATCAAAAGAATAATAAACACAATGTACGCTTATACTACATCAATAACAATTCACCCAAACATTAAAACACAAATTTACAAGAAAAAAATTCACATAGAATGATATTACTTACCATAGCTCACACGTGCAACGCACGTGTCCCTGACTAGTGTTTCCATAAGAAAGAAGGGGACGCTGATGCTTAATATAGATTGAGAAAAAACTTTTGATTGAATTGAATGGACCTTTGGTTATAATTCTTTGTGACTTCAAATTTTCTCAAAACAATTTCAATTTCATTATTAATTGTATTACTAATACTAACATAGCTATCCATGTCAATGTACGCAATGAAATTATTTTGCACCATTAAGGGGAATCCATCTTGGAAACGTCATGACACCAAACATGTTTTTAACTCCGTCTTTTCTTGATCATAACAAATATTATTAATTATTGATTCTTAAGATACGTAGAATAAAACTTTGAAGAACTAAAAAAAAAAAGAATGTTTAAAGATTATTTTTAAAACTAGAAAATTAGAACCATTAGAGAAAATAGGATCAGAAACATATTAGAAATAGTTAAAATATTTTTCTTGAAGAGCAAAATTGAGCCCAATAAATACTCGTTGCCCCCTTAACGAAATTTCCCCCCTCAAGTACTCGAGGTTAATAGAATATATCATCTCACGATAGGACGATCTTACTCACCAGTGTATCGATACCTAGAAGGACGGTGTCAGTGAACCAGTCAACAACAATAAATTACACTTAGAACACTAGATTTAGAAGTATAGGAAGATATCTAGAAAATTGGTTCTTTAAAAATTAGAAGAAATTCCTGACAACAAAGGGCAGTCTAATATATGCTTATTGTTCCTTATCAAAAAGTCAGCCCTTTGAAAAATTACAACCCTCCGGAAACATAACCTTTCATAAACGTGACAACTTTTCATAAAAACTACAACTCTTCATAAAAACCACAATTTTTTTAACTAAAATAACAACTCTTTGTAAAAATACAATACTCTCCATTTTTTATTCAGCACTTTTAAAAACCAAACAATCTCCCACATGATTTGGGAATGACTCCAAGACAAAAAAATGGACGATTGTGTATACTTTAAAAGCAAGACTTTATTGCATCTCGATAAGTAGGTTTCCCTAAGAACATTTCATAGTAAACATATGTCAAATATATTAAATTAATGAGTAGATTCGATATTTTTGAGCCATAAAGCTTTGGCGTATACGTTAGATTTGATATATTTGAACCATCAAGCTTCGATGTATACCTAGAGAACCATATGTCACACAATCTACCATATATCGTTTATAGTTCTTATATTTGTGTTTAAGACAAGATCACTTATTGATTTCATGAGTGCATAGAGATTAGGCTTTTCACAACAGTTGTCCTTGACGTTGCTTCCGTTTCACTCTCATATTCGTTATTTGTAACACATGTTATCGCATAAAAACACTATTTGGTTAAATCTGCAAAACATATTTAATCATAATAAACTTTAAGTTTTATTAACTCAGTAACAAACCTTAATGTTTTATCCTTGTCCCTCAACATTGTCTTCATCATGAGAATGAATTGAGTTTGTTGACAATGTTGAACCGTTAGTCACAACTTTGATTTCTCCTTGAAGCTAGCTCTTCGAATCTCAAGCATGATAGGTAGATTTAACACCATGATGAGTTATTGTAAACAACAAACCATTCCATGAGATGACATTTCAACTCTCTCTCTTTTTAGTTAGGCCATTGCTACTCGATCCGACACATTATCCTTTTACTTTACATAGTAAATTCGGATAACTCTACTTGAGAGTAGTTTTCTAATATTATTATGTCTGTATTATATATGAAGAGAATTTAGATTATAGTTCATACTCCATGACCTACACTGTCACGCACCGAGGCTACCGGCTTGACGTAACAGGGGACCTAGGATCGCGAGTGACCCCAATCTAATCCTGTATCACCCATATTTAAAGCATATTGAGAATAAGTGAATAAAAAATGTACCATACGGAAGCTAAAACATTTTATAACTTAAATAAAGAATACCAACCTAGTATGAATATATATAAACATACTAAGAGTGTAATAACAATTGAAAGATTAAACTTAACAATTAAATATAGTTCTACTAATATGTCTAAAAAGCTTCTAAATGAGTTGAGGAGTTGGGACATGCCCCCTAGCTAACTCTAACAAAACTAAAAACTGATAGTAAGACAAAAATGTAAACATGTCTATTGTTCTCAGAATGAGAACTCACCATTGAAACCGGTTTTTGCAAACAAAGAAGTGATTTAAGTGTGATCTAGATGCTAAGTACCTGAACCTACATCATAAAAGGATGTATGGAAGAGTATCTATCAGTAAATGAAATAAACAAAGTATGAAGAATATAAATAGTAAAGCTGGAAAAATATTTATGAGTTGAACAAAGCATAACACAGAGCAATGAAATAAGTTGAGTAATGATATAAATTGATCAAGAATGTAAATATTGAAACATAGTTGTAAAGCTAAATTGAATGCTATGACCACATACTGATCATGAAAGTAACATACTAAACTAGATGCTTATGTGCATACTGAAGACCTTGTCAAATGCAGTATGAGTCTGACTCTGGGAGATATTATTAAATGACATAAAACCATGTGAGCTAATTGTGAAGTCCGATGTATATGTATCAATATATAGATGTCCCAATACTTACCCTAAATACCCTCCACTTAATTACTATAAACGTCCCTCCTAAATTAACTATAACTAAGAGAACATTTGACTTAGTTAAATCTAAAAGTTATCCTATGAATTTCATTTTGAACCTTTAAATTAAATAAATAAATGTCTAATTTAGTTAATTAATTGAACTAGGGTAAATACTAAAGTACCCTAAGTCATTGGAACCAAAATTAACCCTTTTGGATCATTCTAGGTTAAGTACTAGGATGTTTCTTGAGTTATAGTAGGTTAGTGTAAGAATTTTAGTTTGAACCCTTTACTTTAATTAATTAATCTTATCATGTAATAAATTAGGTGACCTAGGGTAATTACTAAAGTACCCTCAAGTCCTTAGGATCATAACTAACCCTGTACCATCCTAGGTTGGGTACTAGGTTGTCTTTTTTTTGTCTTAACCTAAATATGGAAATTGCATTGTGATTTGGGTTTTGTACATTTAAATAAATCAATTAAGCTGATAAACTAATAAATTAAGTAACCTAGGGTAATTAATAAAGTATGTCTAAGTTATTATGACCATAACCAACCTTTTGGACCATCCTAGGTTATGTACTATGTTCTCTTTTGCTTGCCTTAACCAAAATCTGGAAATTTCTTTGTGATTTCGTTTTTAACAATTTAAATTAATTAATTAAGTTTATAAATTAATTAATTTAGTATCCTAGGGTTATTTAATACAGTATCCCTAAGGTTTTTGGACGATAACCAATATTTTTGGACCATGCTAGGTTAGGTACTAGGTTGTCTCTTTAACTATTTACTAGGTTAGTGTCACCCGGTTAAGTCTTAGGTTGTCGGGTGCTCTAATTAGTTTGTTTTTGTTTTTCCTATGTTAGGTAGTTAGTTAGGTACGTTAGTTAGGATCTAGAATCAGCTAGGGAGCTTTGCCTGACGTGAGCCTACAAGTCTGCCCCCTAACCACCCTAACAGATTCGGTGGGGCTTGTCTCTTGGCCGTTTAGCACATGCTTTGCCCATGTGATTGCATATTAGTTGGTTATACATTCCTATACTATGCCCAATATTTCTCAATATTTGGAATCGGGTTACCTATGTACCCACAATACGCATTCTTAAAGACGTATTGAGATCTTCATTGGACATGTAATTTTCTGGAATGTTACATTATCCCCCCCCCCTAGGAAAATTCTTGCTCGAATGACACAAAAATATTTTCGAGGGTAGGAAATAAACTCAATACTTGAAGCTACCAGCACAGAACATGTAATTATACTTGACACTCAGTTTTTGATGCACAAACATATAAGATCTACATATTCATAACAAAAAGTGAGGAATTTCCTTCTCAACCTTATCATTAGTTCAAAATGCATCAAAGAGTTACCATGCTATCGATTTTCTCAAAATAACAACGAAATAAAAAAATCTCAAGAAAACATATGCATACAAGTTTCACATAAGTGAAAAAAATAGAGTATGAAAACAACTCCTTAAAACTCTAATTGGTACCATATTTTACCAAAACATGCACCTATTTAGTGAACAAGTTATATTTTACATTCTTGTTAAATTTGGCAGGAAGTCTTTATAACCAAAGCTTTATTGGCTATGCCCATTCTTTGATTTTTATCACTAGCCTAAGTCAATTTAATTCTTGCATATCCTATAGTAATCACATCATTTTAAGAAAGCCAATTTTTTTAACCTTTGATTAGCCTATAAGAACAATTCAATGCTTAGTTTGGCAAGTTATCATGTTGATTTGGCATAGAAGATTTATTAACTAGGTTTTATTCTCATTCTTATTTCTTGTTGGAAACATTGCATTCCCAATACTCTCAGTATACTTGTCATAACGTCGGGAGAGCTTTCTTGTTCACCCCTAGCCTTGAGAGCATAAAAACGGTTCCTCTTTGGAACTTGTAACGACCTGTTTAGTCGTTTTGAGCAACAGAGTCCATTTCGGGAAAAACTGGCTGGGACGACGAGGGTCACGACGGACCGTCGTGGTCACGACGGCCCGTCGAGGGAGTGTCGTCCCATGGCACTTAGAATTTTGAAATTGGGTACTGAAAATCGAATCTCTGTAAATTGTGACGGACCTGCAGGACGTGCCGTCACATCCACGACGAACCGTCGTGAGGTTCCGTTGCAAAACACTTCAACTTTTGAGAATTTGGTGCAAGAAAACGAGTTTCTGACCGTCAGGACGGAGGTGCAGGACGGACCGTCACAGGGGTGACGGGCCGTCGCAGACCACCTGAAATCTGGGAGGAGGCGACGGCCATCGTGACGGACCGTCGCAGGCACGACGGCCCGTCACAGGTCACGCAGTCCCAGACAGTTTAGGATTTCTCCACACGTTTTAAGGGTCGTTTTTGACTATTCTTTCCTTAATTATAAAGATTGAGGGTTAACATTTATAAGTCTAATTACTTAGGGGTTAAAAGAAGTAACCTTAAGTTAATTTGGGGGTTTTATTGTCCTCTTTTACACTTAATTATATTGTAATTAGGGTAAGGGAAAGAGGGTTTGAATAAAACAAAAGAGAAAGAACAGAAAGAGAGGCAGAAATCGATCGAGAGGGAGGAGGAAATAGGAGCTTGGGAATTTGCTTGTTGATCACTAGTCTTCTGTGGAGGTAGGTTATGGTTTTTATGTTACGATATTCGTAGTGAACTCTTAATAGTGAATATTATGTGTTGATAGTATTGTAAACCCTGCTGTGTGCTTAAATTGTATGCTTGCATGATTATGATTATGAAATTGTGATGAATTAACAAAGCATGATGAAGCTATTGAATCCCAAATCTTGAAATAACCCTAATTCGCTTGATATATTATATAATAAGATTGATGAATGCCTTAGTATGAAAGAAGGCTTGATATATTATATAATAAGAATGATGATGCCTTAGTGTAAAAAGAAGGCTTGATGAATTAGGGGATCGGGTGCCACGTTCTGGTACCAGGATAGAATGAATATGAGGATCGGAGTGTCACGTTCCGACACCAGGATAGAATATGGATCGGGTGCCACGTTCCGGTACCAGGATAGAATGAATATGAGGATCGGAGTGTCACGTTCTGACACCAGGATAGAATATGGATCGGGTGCCACGTTCCGGTACCAGGATAGAATGAATATGAGGATCGGAGTGTCACGTACCGACACCAGGATAGTAATAGAGGAGCGGAGTGTCACGTACCGACACAAGAGGAAGAAAGATAATGAATCTTGAAAGATAATGAATATACTCAATCTAATGAACTTAATTCCCAAATGAGTATGGTATTGAGGCTTGAGTCCTCATGTGTGAACTCGGTTGTATTTATTGGTGAATTAATATTGCTATTGCTATATGTTGAGTATTGTAGTTGATTTACATTATTATTGATATATACTGTTCCCTATTTTGAGTTGACCGATGATATCTACTCAGTACGTGTGGTTGTACTGACCCCCTACTTTTATGTTTTCTTCTTGTTATTTGTGTAATGCAGCAAACGTTCCGTCAACTTCAACTCAACAGTAGATCTAGCCAGTCTTCACTTCATCGGAAATTCAGGGTGAGCTAATGCGTCTAGCTTGGACTGGGTCTTCTTCTTCAAGTCTTGATGCCTTGAACTTCCGGCATGGACTAGCTAGTAGTTGTTTTAGCTTCTTAGACAGTTTTAGTTTAGCAATTTGAGATAGATGTTCTTGTGGTGATGACTTCCAGATTTTGGGAATATTAATAATAGTTGAGTTGTTTTATTTATGAGTTTAAGTCTTCCGCATTATTTTCTGTTGATATTATATTAAAATGTTAAGGGTTATATGGGTTGGTTCGCTCACATAGGAGGGTAAGTGTGGGTGCCAGTCGCGTCCCCGATTTGGGTCGTGACAGACTTGGTATCAGAGCATTAGGTTCATTGGTCTCATCACACAAGAACAGGTCTAGTAGAGTCTTAAGGAACGGTAGGGGGACGCCTTTACTTTTCCTTGAGAGGCTATAAGACTTAGGAAATTCCATTCTTTCATTCTTTCTTTCGTGCTATTACTTGAGTCCAATTGGTATCTAGGTGATACAAATTGGTATCTGACCATCTTCATTCTATCTCGCAGATGGTTAGAACTAGAGCAACGACCGAACCAGCAGCAACAACGGAAAGACAGGAAACTACTGAGCCAGCCACTGGGGCTGTGGCTCGAGGAGGAACAGCGGCAAGAGGTCGTGGAAGAGGTCGTGGGAGGACGTCCTCTAGAGGGAGAGGACGAGCCCCTAGCCCATCTGATACTAGGGCGGTGACTCCTCCACCGACTGAGGACGTAGTAAGAGAGGGTGAGGAAGGGGAAACTGAACAAGGGCAGAATGAGGAAATGCCACCCCAACCTACCCCAGAGATGATCAACCAAGTACTTGCTTATCTTAGCGGGTTGTCTGATCAGGGTCAAGCACCTCCAGTGGTTTCTGCACCAACACCTCCGGTTTCAGAGATACGACATGCGGCTACTATGGCTCCCCGCATGGATGCACCATTGGGAATAGGCACATTTCCACGTCTGACTACTGGGCCTATTATGACAAACGATCAACATGAACTTTTTAGTAAGTTCTTGAAACTGAAACCTCCAGTCTTCAAGGGTGCAGAATCTGAAGATGCTTATGAATTTCTGGTTGATTGTCATGAGCTACTACACAAGATGGGGATAGTAGAGAGGTTTGGTGTCGAGTTCTTGAGTTATCAGTTCCAAGGTAACGCCAAAATGTGGTGGCGTTCACATGTTGAGTGTCAACCAACAGAGGCACCACCTATGACTTGGGAATCATTCTCTAGTTTGTTCATGGAGAAGTATATCCCAAGGACTTTGAGAGATAGGAAGAGGGATGAGTTCTTGAGTCTTGAACAGGGAAGGATGACAGTAAACGCGTATGAGGCTAAATTTCGCGCACTATCCAGATATGCCACCCAACTTTGTTTCAGTCCACAAGAACGGATCCGCCGTTTTGTGAAGGGGTTGAGGTCAGAATTGCGGATTTCAGCCTTACAGATAGCGGCAACGGCAACATCCTTCCAAGAGGTGGTAGACTTTGTGATTGAGGTGGAAGGAGTGAAACCAGATGACTTCACCACGACATCGACATCAAAGAGGTTCCGAAGGGGAGGTGAGTATAATGGTTCTTATTCTAGAGGACAGAACTCCGGAGGTCACTCAAATCGACCAATACAGTCTTCACTACAGACTGTAGTTGGGGGTCCACCTCAGAACGGTCAACACTTCTCTGAGAGGCCGACGCGTGAACCCAGAGAATGTTATGGGTGTGGAGAGATTGGGCACATTAAGAGGTACTGTCCAAACCAGAGTTACAGACCCCCAATGGCTAGAGGAAGAGGTGGTAATGGTAGAGGTCGTTATTCTGGAGGGCGTGGTGGCCGAGGTAATGGTGGTCACCAAAACGGCAGAGGTGAAGGGCAAAACGGAGCCACTACTACACAACATGGTAGGGGCAACGGACAGACGAATAATGGGGCCCATTGTTATGCTTTCCCTGGGAGATCTGAAGCGGAGGCGTCTGATGCTGTTATCACAGGTAATCTTTTGGTTTGTGATTGCATGGCATCTGTTTATTTGACCCTGGCTCCACGTTTTCTTATGTATCTTCATCATTTGCTAACGGTCTAAATTTACATTGTGAATTACTTGACATGCCTATTCGTGTTTCTACTCCGGTGGGTGAGTCTGTGATAGTCGAAAAAGTGTATAGGTCTTGTTTGGTGAATTTTGTGGGGAGCAACACTCATGTAGATTTGGTTATTTTAGAAATGGGTGACTTTGATGTAATTCTGGGTATGACTTGGCTTTCTCCAAACTTTGCGATTTTGGATTGTAATGCTAAAACAGTGACGTTAGCCAAGCCTGGGGCAGATCAGTTAGTATGGGAGGGTGACTACACTCCCAATCCGGTGCGTATCATCTCCTTTATTCGTGCTCAGAAGATGGTTAGTAAGGGTTGTCTAGCTTTCTTGGCACATCTTAAGGATGACACTACTCAAGTACCATTGATTGAGTCAGTTTCGGTAGTCTGTGAGTTTTTGGATGTGTTCCCTGCAGATCTTCCCGGTATGCCACCAGATAGGGATATAGACTTCTGTATTGATTTGGAACCCGGTACTCGCCCCATTTCTATACCCCCGTATAGAATGGCTCCCGCGGAGTTAAGAGAATTAAAGGCTCAACTTCAAGAGTTGTTGAGCAAAGGCTTCATTAGACCAAGTGCATCTCCTTGGGGTGCTCCGGTTTTGTTGTGAAAGAAGAAAGATGGGAGTTTCCGAATGTGCATAGATTACCGACAGTTGAACAAGGTAACTATTAAGAACAAGTACCCCATTCCTCGCATTGATGACTTGTTCGATCAGTTACAAGGTGCTTGTGTCTTCTCGAAGATCGACTTGAGATCCGGTTATCACCAACTGAAAATACGAGCAACGGATGTGCCAAAGACTGCTTTTCGAACTAGGTATGGGCATTATGAGTTTGTGGTAATGTCGTTTGGTCTTACTAATGCCCCTGCTGCCTTCATGAGCTTGATGAACGGGATTTTCAAGCCATATTTGGATCTCTTTGTGATTGTGTTTATTGATGATATACTGATATACTCCAAAAGTAAGAAAGAACATGAGGAGCATTTGAAATTGGTGTTAGAGTTGTTGAGAAAGAAAAAGCTTTATGCGAAATTCTCCAAGTGTGAGTTTTGGCTAGATTCAGTGTCCTTCTTGGGGCACGTGGTTTCTAAGGATGGAGTGATGGTAGATCCATCTAAGATTGAGACGGTAAAGAATTGGGCAAGACCTACAAACGTGTCAGAAATAAGGAGTTTTGTGGGGTTAGCTAGCTACTACCGCCGATTCGTCAAGGGATTCTCTTCCATTGCTTCCCAATTGACGAACTTGACTAAGCAAAACGTCCCATTTGTATGGTCGGATGAGTGTGAGGAGAGCTTCCAGAAGCTTAAGACTTTGTTGACTACCGCACCTATCCTTACCTTGCCGGTAGAGGGCAAAAACTTCATTGTTTATTGTGATGCATCCTATTCTGGGTTGGGTGCAGTGCTAATGCAAGAGAAAAATGTGATTGCTTATGCTTCAAGACAATTAAAAGTGCATGAACGCAACTATCCGACCCATGACTTGGAGTTGGCCGCGGTAGTATTTGCACTAAAGCAATGGAGACACTATTTGTATGGGGTTAAGTGTGAAGTCTATATGGACCATCGTAGCCTACAGTATGTCTTCACTCAGAAAGACTTGAACTTGAGACAGAGGAGATGGATGGAACTACTGAAGGACTACGACATCACTATTTTGTATCATCCGGGGAAGGCTAATGTTGTGGCAGATGCCTTGAGTAGAAAGGCCGGAAGCATGGGAAGTCTAGCTCATTTGCAAGCTTCTAGACGCCCATTGGCTAGAGAAGTGCAGATTTTGGCTAATGACCTTATGAGGTTAGAAATAAATGAGAAGGGAGGATTGTTAGCTTGTGTAGAGGCAAAATCCTCTTTCCTTGATCAGATTAAGGGGAAACAGTTTGACGATGAGAAACTAAGGCGAATTCGAGATAAAGTGTTGCAAGGAGAGGCTAAGGAAGCAATAATCGATGGGGAAGGTGTTTTGAGGATCAAGGGAAGAGTATGTGTACCCCGCATCGATGATTTGATCACCACTATTCTTACAGAAGCTCATAGTTCCGGATATTCTATACATCCTGGTGCAACCAAGATGTATCGCGACCTAAAGCAACACTTCTGGTGGAGTAGAATGAAGCGAGATATTGTTGAGTTTGTTGCCAAGTGTCCAAATTGTCAACAAGTAAAGTATGAACACCAAAGGCCCGGAGGAACACTTCAGAGAATGCCCATTCCTGAATGGAAGTGGGAGAGAATCGCAATGGACTTTGTGGTTGGTCTTCCAAAGACATTGGGTAAGTATGACTCTATTTGGGTGATTGTTGATAGGTTAACTAAGTCTGCTCACTTCATTCCTGTCAAGGTGACCTACAATGCAGAGAAGTTAGCCAAGATCTACATCTCAGAAATCGTTCGGTTGCATGGAGTTCCACTCTCAATCATATCAGATAGAGGTACGCAGTTTACTTCTAAGTTTTGGAGAACATTGCATGCTGAATTAGGTACTAGATTGGACTTAGTACTGCATTTCATCCTCAGACCGATGGTCAGTCTGAGCGAACGATTCAAGTTTTGGAGGATATGCTTCGCGCATGTGTGATAGAGTTTGGTGGCCATTGGGATAGTTTCTTACCTTTGGCAGAGTTTTCATACAATAATAGTTATCACTCTAGTATCGACATGGCTCCATTTGAAGCATTGTATGGGAGGAGGTGTAGGTCTCCCATTGGTTGGTTTGATGCCTTCGAGGTTAGACCTTGGGGGACTGATCTGTTGAGAGATTCTATGGAGAAGGTGAAAGCTATTCAAGAAAAGCTTTTAGCGGCGCAAAGTAGACAAAAGGAGTATGCAGACCGAAAGGTTAGAGACTTGGAGTTCATGGAAGGTGAACAAGTCTTGTTGAAGGTTTCGCCCATGAAAGGGGTGATGCGGTTTGGTAAAAGAGGTAAGTTAAGTCCAAGGTATATTGGACCATTTGAAGTGCTTAAGAGAACAGGGGAGGTGGCTTATGAATTAGCCTTGCCCCCAGGGCTGTCCGGAGTGCATCCGGTGTTTCATGTATCCATGTTGAAGAGATACCACGGAGATGGAAACTACATTATCCGTTGGGATTCAGTTTTGTTGGATGAGAACTTGACTTATGAAGAGGAACCGGTTGCTATATTAGATAGAGAAGTTCGCAAGTTGAGGTCAAGAGAGATTGCATCCATCAAAGTTCAATGGAAGAATCGCCCGGTTGAAGAGGCTACTTGGGAGAAGGAGGCAGATATGCAAGAAAAATACCCAATCTGTTTACAGATTCAGGTACTCCTTTTCGCCATTGTTTTTTCTTCTTTGATCGTTCGGGGACGAACGATGGGTAAATTGGTATCTATTGTAACGACCTGTTTAGTCGTTTTGAGCAACAGAGTCCATTTCGGGAAAAACTGGCTGGGACGACGAGGGTCACGACGGACCGTCGTGGTCACGACGGCCCGTCGAGGGAGTGTCGTCCCATGGCACTTAGAATTTTGAAATTGGGTACTGAAAATCGACTCTCTGTAAATTGTGACGGACCTGCAGGACGTGCCGTCACATCCACGACGAACCGTCGTGAGGTTCCGTTGCAAAACACTTCAACTTTTGAGAATTTGGTGCAAGAAAACGAGTTTCTGACCGTCAGGACGGAGGTGCAGGACGGACCGTCACAGGGGTGACGGGCCGTCGCAGACCACCTGAAATCTGGGAGGAGGCGACGGCCATCGTGACGGACCGTCGCAGGCACGACGGCCCGTCACAGGTCACGCAGTCCCAGACAGTTTAGGATTTCTCCACACGTTTTAAGGGTCGTTTTTGACTATTCTTTCCTTAATTATAAAGATTGAGGGTTAACATTTATAAGTCTAATTACTTAGGGGTTAAAAGAAGTAACCTTAAGTTAATTTGGGGGTTTTATTGTCCTCTTTTACACTTAATTATATTGTAATTAGGGTAAGGAAAGAGGGTTTGAATAAAACAAAAGAGAAAGAACAGAAAGAGAGGCAGAAATCGATCGAGAGGGAGGAGGAAATAGGAGCTTGGGAATTTGCTTGTTGATCACTAGTCTTCTGTGGAGGTAGGTTATGGTTTTTATGTTACGATATTCGTAGTGAACTCTTAATAGTGAATATTATGTGTTGATAGTATTGTAAACCTGTTGTGTGCTTAAATTGTATGCTTGCATGATTATGATTATGAAATTGTGATGAATTAACAAAGCATGATGAAGCTATTGAATCCCAAATCTTGAAATAACCCTAATTCGCTTGATATATTATATAATAGATTGATGATGCCTTAGTATGAAAGAAGGCTTGATATATTATATAATGAGAATGATGATGCCTTAGTGTAAAAGAAGGCTTGATGAATTAGGGGATCGGGTGCCACGTTCCGGTACCAGGATAGAATGAATATGAGGATCGGAGTGTCACGTTCCGACACCAGGAAGAATATGGATCGGGTGCCACGTTCCGTACCAGGATAGAATGAATATGAGGATCGGAGTGTCACGTTCCGACACCAGGATAGAATATGGATCGGGTGCCACGTTCCGGTACCAGGATAGAATGAATATGAGGATCGGAGTGTCACGTACCGACACCAGGATAGTAATAGAGGAGCGGAGTGTCACGTACCGACACAAGAGGAAGAAAGATAATGAATCTTGAAAGATAATGAATATACTCAATCTAATGAACTTAATTCCCAAATGAGTATGGTATTGAGGCTTGAGTCCTCATGTGTGAACTTGGTTGTATTTATTGGTGAATAATATTGCTATTGCTATATGTTGAGTATTGTAGTTGATTTACATTATTATTGATATATACTGTTCCCTATTTTGAGTTGACCGATGATATCTACTCAGTACGTGTGGTTGTACTGACCCCCTACTTTTATGTTTTCTTCTTGTTATTTGTGTAATGCAGCAAACGTTCCGTCAACTTCACTCAACAGTAGATCTAGCCAGTCTTCACTTCATCGGAAATTCAGGGTGAGCTAATGCGTCTAGCTTGGACTGGGTCTTCTTCTTCAAGTCTTGATGCCTTGAACTTCCGGCATGACTAGCTAGTAGTTGTTTTAGCTTCTTAGACAGTTTAGTTTAGCAATTTGAGATAGATGTTCTTGTGGTGATGACTTCCAGATTTTGGGAATATTAATAATAGTTGAGTTGTTTTATTTATGAGTTTAAGTCTTCCGCATTATTTTCTGTTGATATTATATTAAAATGTTAAGGGTTATATGGGTTGGTTCGCTCACATAGGAGGGTAAGTGTGGGTGCCAGTCGCGTCCCCGATTTGGGTCGTGACAGAACTTTAGAATTGGGACCGCTTGGTTGAGCTTGGCTATCACCCTTACCTTGACTTCTCACATTTGGAAAACACTTCCCTATATTTCCACCTTTGACACAACCATAGCAACTATTAGTCCCAAAGAGACATTCTCCCTTATGTCTCTTACCACAAGTTGGTCTTTCTCTTGGTGGATCAACGTTCCCCCCCCCCCCTTGGAGTTTAGGATTAGAACCTTTCTCATTGCCATTATTGGAGAAATTTGAAAGAACGTGGTTTGAAAACCTGTTATTAAACTTAGGCTTATCTTGAACAACAAGCCTACTCTTAGAAGAACTACCTTCAAAAGACTTTGCCTCCTTAACTTATCTATTCCTCTTCCTTAGGCGACTTCCCTCAACTTGTTGAGCATGAACCATCAATCTAGAAAGATGCATATTGTCATGAGCATGGTTGCACGACATTCTTCTTCAGGTTCTTCAGACACACCCGTTACATAACGACTCATTCTATCCCTAGCATTAGAAATCAAAGAAGAAGCATACTGGGACAACTTTCTAAACATCAATGAGTATTCCTTAACACTCATACCTCGTTGACGATGCTGATGAACTCTTCTACCTTAGCTTCTTTTTGCTCCCTCGGAAAGAATCTTCCAATAATGGAATCATATGCTAAAATATGCATAGTGTCAAAGATCTAAAGGCAAGACATAGGAGTCTCAACAAAAGAGAAACTTCCTAGTCATTAAAAAGCCTCTCATCCATAATTTTGGCGAGCTTCATAACCATGAACAAGATACTATGTAACGTGGTTTAGTAAGACGTTGATCCGAAGGATATTTAACATCATGCTCTGATTATCAAGTTTATCACGACCCATATTACGGAATACGGATCCCAACCGGCATCCTTAATCTCTCAGAGGTCGCAGACAAGCATCTTCTTAGGTTTCATCACAATCGTAAAGTTAAATTTGCACAAATATTTGTAACTTCTAATATACTAATGAAGTATACTTAGACTTCCTACTTAAGGTTTATAAAAACATACTATATTCTATAACTATTGTCTCAAATATATATAAATCATCTAAAGAGTGCAAATCTGAACATAGGAAATAATAGTTAATATGCCATATAAGTCTTATTACAAAGAATCAAAAGAACATAATGGAAATAGCCTATTCTTAAGACTAATAAAAAGATACCTAATCTAGAATATGAAAGATAGCATCCCCGAACATGAGGACCTACCAAGACTTGGAGAAAAAGTTCCATGCTTCTTCAGATTGACCTCCCTAGGCTTCAATGGCCGGAACCTACAGGTGTAGTAATGTAAATTAATGGGGTAACTACGCTACATGTATTAAGCATGGGTATATTCACATAACACATATGGACATGCATGAAAAAATCATTTATCATACCTTTAGGAAAAAAACAAAGCCATATAAAAATCTTCAATGTACATACCATATAACATATACGAGATAATAATTTCGTTAACATCAAACATGATTATAATTATCTGAATCTTATTATAAAGTCGCATTAACAATTTATATTAAATACATCATATAAACATAAAATAAAAAACACTTATCAATGATCCCATCCCCAACCTACAAGTACAATGGTCATGTGAAGCCACATAACCCCACATAACCAAGTAGATAAGATAGGAGACCATAAGTAACGCTTTGCTTCATATAACTTGTAACATAGTTAAGTATCATGAACATATAAATATAGCCAAATATCACATTCATCATAATGGCCAACATTCATGTAAGAGTAACGTCATGTATCATAAACATATATTTTTCACATCATCATATAACTTAGGAACAATCTCATAGGACTTCCCTTAGAGTCAACTTGTGTAATGTCTAGGTAGTGTCTTATATCACTACCTATACTAATCCAACTCCTCAAGTCACCCTAGTAAACGTTCGTTTACTAGTCTTTCATTTTACATGAGGGAACATACGCATTAAATGACATATGCCATGTGAGGTAAACATGGAATCCGGTGTCATGAAACCCCACACCAAAAAAATGTGGTCTACCGTCCAAAGTAGAACCTACATGACATAGCTTTCTAAGTGGATCCACTAGTTAGTATCCTATGGTGGCAACAAAGTTCAAGAACTAGGAGATGTATTAGAGACCTATAGTTACACATTACATGGTATCCTATATCTCATGAGAATGTTTGTGAACCTACCTTCCCCTAGGGAAGGGACACTTCCCATATCTAGTTCATCGGTGCTTCGCTTAACTCCCTTTTCTTGAAATAACCTTTAATTTATTTTTCATAATAAACTTATCATAGGTCATAGAAGATTATATCCTTGAATAATATGATCATGGGCTTTTTATATTAGATGAAAATTGTCCTTTCATCGCAACCCTTCATACTCGAGATTTACATGGCATAATTATCTTGTGTAAATCATACAAGATAGTATAATAACTTGCATATTCATATGCTTATCATAATCTCACGATTTACATATTTATGGCCATCATATTCACATATAAACATCATGCATACTTTCATAACATATCATCAAGACTTATAGGCTAACATAAATATCTTAGAGTAATCACAATTTTAGAACACTTACCTCTTGCTTCCAAGAATCTTATTCATCATGCGATATTCATAATAATACTTAGTTATATACTCAATGAAATAATCAATAAAAAACCATAAACTCATGTACAAGATCAATACATACCATAGGAGAAAGTAAACGGGTCATTAAAGGATTTTTTCAAACCTTAAATTCTAACCCTAACGTTACATGTTATCACGTCATAGAAACAATCATACAAAACCATCATATAGGTAAGAACGCTCTTCTCACTAAATTCAAGCATAATTATCAGCATATAATCAAAAATTAAAGCAAATTTAGATATAGAAATCATTTAATTTTCATTTTAAAACATAAATCTAGAGTTAGGAAGCAAAATCCATTTTGTAGAATAAAAAGCCTAGAATTGAAGTCCTTGAAACCTTATCATGAAAGTACCTCTTGGATAAAGGAATACCAAGAGTTAAAAATCATACCTTATAGATGAAGAATCACTAAATCTTGATTGGAAACATCGAAACCTTCGTCTTATTCCTTAAGCTTTTCTTATTCTGCAGTGGAGTTTGGAAAAGAGAGCGTTATTCAGGGATTGAGAGAATTTTGTTTGATTCTGATTTGCGACGTGTAATTGTGGCCTAAAACAGACCTCATATCATTACGTAGATGTATTAAGAATTACCTTAAAGATCCTATACTTAAATTACCACAAACGTCCCTCCTAAATCAACTAAACCTAGGAGAACATTTGACTAAGTCAAATCTAAATTTTTTCCTAAGAAATTCGTTTTGAACGTTTAATTTTATTTATTAAAATACTAATTTAATTAATTATTTGACCTATGGTAATTACTAAAGTACCCCTAAGTCATTGGAACAATAATTAACCCTTTGTACCATCTTAGATTAAGTACTATGATGTTTCTTGAGTTATACTAGGTTAGTGTAAGAATTTCGGTTTGACCACTTTCATTTAATTAACTAAGTTATTAATTTTACTTAATTAGGTGACATAGGATGATTACTAAAGTACTCTCAAGTCGTTAGAAACGTAACTAACACTTTGAATCATCCTAGGGTAGGTACTCGGCTGTCTTTTTCTTGTCTTAGTCGAAATTCGGAAATCACTCTGTGATTTCATTTTTTTTCTTATAAATTAATTAATTAAACTTCTAAATTAATTACAAAAGTAACCTAGGGTAATTCATAATTATCCCTAAGTTGTAAGGACCATAACCAACCCTTAAACCAATCCTAGGTTAGGTACTAGGTTGTCTTTTGCTTGCCTTAACCGAAATCTGGAAATTTCATTGTGAGTTCGCTTTTGTCCATTTAAAGTAATTAATAAGGTTTCTAAATAATTAAGTAACCTAGGTTAATTACTAAAGTATCCCTAAGTTGTCAGGACCATAACTAACCTTTTGGACTATGATAGGTTAGGTACTGTGTTGTCTTTTGCTTGCCTTAACGGAAATCTGGGAATTGCTTTGTGATTTTGGTTTTGTCCATTTACATTAATTAATTAATTTAGTTACTAAATTAATAAATTAAGTAACCAAGTGTAATTACTAAAGTATCCATAAGTTGTTAGGACCATAACCAATCTTTTGGACCATCTTAGGTTAGGTACTAGGTTGTCTCTTTAACTAGTCTTAGTGTCACCCGGTTAAGTCTTAGGTTTTCGGGTGCACTAATTAGTTTATTTTTGTTTATAATAGGTTATTTAGTTATTTAGGGAAGTCAATTAGGACCTAGAATCAGTTAGGGAGCTTGGCCACACGTGATCCTACACGCCTGCCCCCTAACCACCCTAACTGATTCGGTTGGGGCTTGTCTCTTGGCCGTTCAGCACATGCTTTACCCATGTGCTTTCAAATGGGGTTGTTGTACTTTCCTAACTAAATATTCTTGATGTCCTATTTGGAATATTTACTTATTGTCCTAAGGACCCTTACTATGTCCTTGGGTACTGCTTAATTTACATGATCATTTTAATTGATCAGATGTTATGATATCTAGGCTTGACACTTGGATGCCTCATACCTTTTATGTGTGATATGAAAATGAAGGTTTTTAGCTTAGCATATTTATTCAATGTAAAATTCCTAAACAATCTTTGATTATATTTTGGTTATTTGGTATTATATACATTTGTTTGAGTGTATATTTTAGTCCATAAAGTGACTTAACAAGTTCACGCACTTTCTTTTCTTTTTCGGAAATAAAAAAATCCTCAGGTTTTTTCATGTAAATTTTTTCCTTATATTTTGCATTTAAGAAAGTTGTTTACACATTAATTTGATAAATTTGGAGGTCATATAGTTAAACTAATGCAATTAATTCCAAAAGAATGTAATTCTAACTACTAGAGAGTATTTCTCAAAAAAATCAAGACCATTTTATTGTAAATCATTTGATAAAAAGCCATTTTTTGTGTTTGTCAATAGTTACATCGACTCGCATTTTCCTTCTGAAGAATCACTTTGAACACAAATGTTTATTTCCTGGAGATAGATAAATCAACATCCAATATGGTTTCTCAATATTGAATGAATCTCACTATGGTCACCATCTTCCAAAAAGATGAGTCCAAAGAAGACAGAGGAAATGTTAAAAAATGAGACCCAGACGAAGAAGATGTCCTGTAACATTTACTAGGCCTGTGAATCTCTTTATTACGTACATTGTTTTACATTTCAAGGTCTTTTAGACCCTTCACTAGAATACTCAAATATATATATATATATATATATATATATATATATATATATATATATATATATATATATATATATATAGGAAAACCTCAATCCAGTGACGTGGCAACACCAAAAACCGGCATTCACTTTTATATTTTTTCGCTTCCCTTCCGATCCATCGTAACTCTTCACTACTGCAACTTTGCTCTTTCAAATAACACCTCAATTAAACCTTTATATGCGAGATGTTTGAACACACCAATAATTTATACTAAATTCACTTTTGTTTCACTGCCATTAATATGCTACTTAATTACTAACCCACCCCTGTTGTCAATATGTAAATCAACAATCCCTTTGCCAAAATTATTTTACCAATGGGATTAGAATATGCAGCGAATCTCAATGAACAAGAATATTTCCATATAGAATAGTTGTTTCCGCAATATTTTAGTTTCCCTCATCTTGACAAGTTTTCCATCGCTGCCTTTGAAGTTTCGCAAAACTCCGCCCCAGATCCTATGTAAACCATTGTCTTCTCTATTCACTACATTCACTATTAATTCATCCGTCAACTTTATTTAATTGCTTTTTACTCAGAATGTTTCACCGCTTTACTCAGAAAAGTGTCTTCGAACTTGCCACTCAGCATTCCGCAAATACATTTATTTATTTATTGCGGATTTTGATAAGAAAAAGCATTTATTGCAATTTTTCCGTCTTCCCATATTCCATGGCTTTACTACCACACATTTTCTCTCCCAGTACACAATTACTCTTCCTCCATTTAGAGATGGCTTCCTGTTGCTGTGTCCTCCACTTTTCCCTTTGCTTCCTCTATTAATTCTTTCATATTTGTCTTTGCTTCACATTTTGCAAAAATTACTTTGTAGGCTTGCTGATCACTTGGACCACAGGTCATGTCATTACCAAACATGAACCTTCTTAGACCGCGGCACTAATACCTTCAAAATACTTAATCACTTTACTTAATCTTTAAGATTGTTTTGCGTTTTGATGTGCATTCTCCTTTTCCATACGAAAGGGAGTTGTGTATTCTTATATGTTATATCTATAATACTTAAATCCTCTTTGTGACTTTGCATTTTCAAGGTATGGTCTCTGTTTTCGTTTTCCTTATATATGCAATTTTTTTTATTACTATATGTTTGGAGAATATTCAATGCCTATTTTCTTGTCTAAAACACTCCAATATATTCAAAAAAATGTGTGGAGTGTTTTATCTCTAGAAAAGGCACTTTTTCTTATCAGAATTTATTGCATCAACATTTTTGTTGCACCATAATATTTACAACATTATATGGGCACATGGTACTTCTTCGTGAAATCATAATGTGATTCAAAACGTTAGATAACCTTTTAGAGTGAGTTTCCTATTTGATACCAATAAATAGCTTATTTAAATGTTAAACATGGACATGTTTTTGAGGCAATTGTAGCTGCAGTGCCACACAAGTCTAGAGCATATCGCTGTGTGCAGGAAACCCCAGCAGTTGAGACTGTTGCTCCTTATTCGTTCATAGAGAATTTGTCAGTTCAGAAAGTCACACCACAGTATAAGATTGGAATGGAGCGTCTCATGTAAACAAGGACAGCTCAGTTAAAGGCTTGGGTCTGGTGTAAACAAACACGGCTCAGCTGAAGGCTTCCAATGCTCTGGTGCGATAAACCAGCATTTCTTGTATGCATTATTGCCCTGCTTAGCATCAAAGTATTTATGCACTTGACACATAATTTATCAATTGTAGCTCAATTGTTGTGCTATATCTTTGATATAGGATATTACACATACTGTGATAAACAAGGAAAAAGACACCACTTGCAATTATTTTTTGGGATTAAAGAAACTCAAGTCAATTTTGTATAAAACTTCAATCAAAATAGAAAATCCAATAATCTTTTTGTTATCCCATTAAGCTACGATTCATTGATGAAAGATGTAAAGGAAGGAATTTTTTTTCCTTTAAAGAACAAGGAATGCTTAGGGCAAAAGATGAAGGGCATTCTTATTTAATTAGAAAGAATTTTATATTATTTTCTTATCGATGAGCATGAATTAATTTCATACCAAAAAGACTTTGGAAACAAATTCATCATGTGCAGAGCTGAAGCCCACAAGCTTTATGAAAGGTAGCCAATGTATAACGCTTTGGGGGTTCAGTGATTTGCTGATCTTCATAAGCAAATGGAATTTTGATGCAACTTTATGCACAATGTTGTGCTGAGTTTTGTTATCTAGGTAAAGCAAATTCATGAACGTTTGATCTACACTAATGTGCTATTCTTTACATAATCATTTAGTGACATTTTAAAATAACTAAAAATTTCAATAGTATGCCTAATAATTCATATAATAATTCTTTTTTTCCACGCTTTGCGCGGGTCAACTACCTAGTAATTTTTATAATCCACAATCTTAGGTTCTGTTTTTATCCTCCTAAGAATGTAAACATGAACTTTGACAAGCCACCCCCACACTTTGATATATCACAAGATGGATTTCCTTCCTTTCATTTCTCATACGGAATATATTGTGTCCAAAACAAACAAAACTTTTTTTTCTTTTTTTTGAAAGACAACTTTTTATTGTTCCCTTTTATTGTAAGGAATGTTTCTCCACACAGGTTTTGTGCTTAGCAGAAATTATATATAATAAACCAATCATTTCCTCAAAGTATGATTTTCTTCCCATGAGGTGAGTAGGGCGGTCATTAGATTGATAATTTAAATTTACAAACATATTTCTTCAAAAGAAGATTGATATTCTCCATCCCTATCACTTCTCATATTTTTCCTAACTAGTTTAAGTTTTAGACATTTGTATTGTTTCGTTGTTATCATTCAGCAAATAGACATAACTGTATTAAATTCAATTGTCACTAAAAGTTATGCAACAATAGATTTATAATAATTCTTAGCATATTCATACTCAATAAAACTTGACATTTTTATATATTGCACTCTTAGTTGGACAAAACATTCAAGTTGATCAGTTTTCCTTGCAAGGTCTTGCATTTTACATGTCCCAAGTGTTCATGTCACAAACATTTTGACTCAAGAAAGTAAGAACAACTAAAGATATTGAGTTATAAAAGCTACAAGTGAAGTTGCTTTTTCTCACAATTTTTTTTTCCTGAATTATTACAAAGTATAATACAAGCATTATTTAGGGTCAACATCTTGTCAAATATTGTTTTCAGAGGACCTTTTCATATCTGTCAATTTTACTTTTTTACAGCTACCAACAAACATAGTCTCATGGAGTCCAATAAATACAATATATTCTGAATGCATGACAAATGACTATTCATCAATATCCATATCTATACTCAAAGTTTTCTTTTATTAGTCATATCTTTCAATGGAAAATTACAATTTTTTTAGTGACACTTTTTCATAAAGGAACACAATTTTTTAAACAAGTATATATATATAACTTAGTAGTTTCATATTAGTCAAATCATATAGTAGTAAATGAGATACACAATAACCATAATATCAAATATATTCCAAGAATTTTTTAGGTCAAACATAAGATAAAAAGTATTATTGAATTGCATTTCTTGTGCTCCAAATATAATTTTAGACACTATGTCTAATCATAAGCAAAGAACCCCTATATTTTAAGTATGATCTCAAAAATATTTTTCAAGTATTTGAAATTAGTTTTATATTGATTTTATTAGTACTATCAAAATGTCATTGACAATATGAAACCTCTTTTGGAAATATTTTTCTACCAAAGAATTATAGTGCATAATTCTCTTTCAGAATATTAACATAGCGTAAAAGTTCATCCCATTAAAATGCCTATTGCAGGAATAAATCACTAACTTTAACTTACTGGTTTTGTTTTTTCCTATTACAATTAGACCTATTAGTAAGTATTTAGAATACTAACATTTAGGACAAATAGTTATGTACCATTTGTTTCTATTTAACAATGAAGTTTGTTGAAAATAAAAAATGCAGCACTGATCTATCTATTAGGTGAAATTTTCATATTGTTCAAACCAATTCCATAATCTAATTTATCAAGAGTAGAAAACTTCAAAAGTTTTCAGTCTACAACAATCATGTTAGAAAAATTGAACAAGAATGATAAAAAATACAAGGAATCCAAAAAAAAAAAAAAAACTTGCTTGGCTTAGAGGCATGTTAATACATTTCTTGAAGATAGTTGGAGTCTCTCCCACGAGCAATCATAAGAAAAAATAACAACTGTATCTTCGGAATTTAACTAAGCCACAAAACTAGTAGAATTCTAGAATGTTACTCTTCTATTCTTAAATTGGTGATTTCACCTTTTCAATAATGTCTCACAAGTGTTTTCAAGGGAAAGTACTTTTATTTCAATGTTTATCGTTTTCAACCAAAAGAAAATCAATTTATAGGATAAAAGTTTTTCAAGAAAAGACTATTAAATAATAGTTATTATAGGTTCATGAATGGAATTTAAAAATGCATAACGTAGAATTAAAAGTATCAAAATCCTATAACGTAGAATTTAAAAGAAAATGTTACAACTCACATTCATTATTAGGTTATTTAAAAAACTTCTGCCTAATGAATTATGTTTCAAAATTAATTGAAACACTAACTCTTAAATTCCCTCACTTGTTTCAACAAATTTTATCTTTGAGAAATTCAAAAATATTTTGAGACATCAATCTAGCAACATGATCAATAATGGTGTCTTTTTGACTTGAAGCATTAACTAGTGAAGATTTTTTAAATCTTTGACTACTTAGTGAACAAAATGTTTAAATTAGTGGTTCACTAAATGAAGTTAGCAAATACTCCACGCATATCACTATGTTCGAAGTAAAAATTGAAATTCATTGAAACCTTACAGTCATGTGTCCTGAATCCTTTTAGTCAAGTGCTTTAAGATTTCGATGTTATCATCTTATTGAAGCGGCCTCCACTTTGCACTTAGTGCAGTGA
This sequence comes from Solanum peruvianum, assembly GCA_027705065.1. Classification (NCBI taxonomy): domain Eukaryota; kingdom Viridiplantae; phylum Streptophyta; class Magnoliopsida; order Solanales; family Solanaceae; genus Solanum; species Solanum peruvianum. Next base: position 48,581,464 of record JAKWJD010001761.1, read on the forward strand.
ATTCATCAAGAGTAAATTTTCATACTCCGACCAAATAGTCTATGAACTTCATTAAGAGAAATTAATCACATCCTTTTTTACAAAAAAAGTATCAGTATATTTATCAAGATTATTCCTACAAACTCTAATTGAAATCTATTTTTTGACTTATTAAGAGAATATAATCTCATCCTTCTCTTCAGTGGGAATATCAGAAAAATTTATCAAGAGTTCTCTTACTAAGTCCAACCGAGATTGGTCTTATAAATTTATTAAAAGAAAAGAATATCAATCATGCACATTGACTTATTTCATTTTATTTTGAAAATGGGAATTTTATTGATGTATTGCTTCGCAATTGTAACTTTATTTGTTTTTCCCTAGTAACCCAAGATTACGTTATTACGTAGGGTTACTATAGCGTACAATTAATTTACAACAGGCTTTATTTCCATTCGATTACAGGTTTTCACCACTAACTCTTTGCCTAACCCTTTTGACAAAGGATTCACTAAATTAAATCTGGACTATACATATTGAAGCGATATCACATCTTCCTCCAATAATCTCCTCACATGATTGTGTTTGAGACTAACTTTTCTCGACTTGCCATTGTAGCGGTCACTTGAAGCCCGAAATATAGCAGCTTGATTGTCACAGTAGATAGATAAAGGTGAAACTAGCTTACTCCATTAAGGAATATCTATCAGCATATATCGCAACCAATCAACTTCTTCTCCAGCAGAAGACATAGCTATAAATTCTGACTCCATGATTGAATCAGTAATTCATGTCTTCTTCTTTGATTTTCGAGAGATGGTTGCTCCAGCCAAAGTGAAAATCCAAGCAGTATTAGAATTAGAGTCGTTCAGATCAGAATTTTAAGTAGCATCACTATAGCCTTCGAGAACATTTGGAAATGTAGTAGGCCTACATTAATCGTACCCTTCAGGTAACTTAAAACATGAATTAAGGCATTACAATGTTCAACTCCGGGATTACTAGTAAACTTACTCAAAGTTCGTACTGCGTAACCAATATCCGTCCTGATATAATGCATGACATACATAAGACTCCCAACAATATGAGAATATATCGGTTGCTCGAGAACATCACTAGAGTTCAGTATTAGTCTGATTCTTGGATCAAATGGTGTAGAGCAGGTTTGTCGTCAAAGTGACCAAACCTCTTTAGGACATTCTCAATATAACTTGATTGAGTAAAAGTCAAGCTATTCGCTGATTTTATAATATTAAGACCCAAAATTACATCAGCTTCCCCAAGATCTTTCATTTCAAATTGAGAAGCTAGAAATGATTTTGTTTATTTGTCTCTTCAATATCAGTTCCAATGATCAACATATCATCTACATAGATACATATTATAACACCATATTTTTCTTGAAATTTACTAAATATTCAAATATCACCACAATTGGTTGAATAGACATTAAAAAATATTATTCTTCTAAATTTCTCATTCTGCTGTTTTTGATCTTCTTGAAATCAATAAAGATATTTAAGAAGCTTACAAACTGTGTTCTTGACAAGGAATGACAAATTTTTATGGTTGTTGCATGTTAACTTATTTTAAAGATCACAATTTATAAATGCAATCTTCACCTCCATTTAATATGTTACCATACTATGAATTGTGGCTAAAGCAATCACGAGTCGAATAGAATCCATTCGAGCTACAAGTGCAAAGGTATCAAAATAATCAATATCTTTCAATTGAGTAAAACCTTTTTCTACCGAGCGACCTTTGCACTTATCAAAGGTACCATCAGATTTTTATTATTTTCTAAAGATCTATCTACAACAAATAGACGTACACACAAGAGGGAGGTCAAATAAAGTCCATGTATTGTTTGACATAATAGAGTGCATTTCATCATCAATAGCTTAACGCTAGAAAGGAGCATCTCTTGAAGACATTGCTTCATCATAACTTTCAGGATCCCCTTAAACTAAATAGACTAAAAAGTTTGGTCAAAGTCTCTTGGTTGGGTTGATCTTGCACTATGTCTTGGTTGACTTTCTTCCAAAGGTTCAACTATTTTTATTTTAAAAGTATGTACGGAAGAACTGGTATTTTTTTCCAAATACTCTTTTTTCTTAGGTAATATATGCCCAAAAAAGTTAGCGTGCAACCATTCAATAGTTTTTTGTGGGGTTGGAGTCTCAAGATTAAAAAAAACACAATCTACTCCTCTATAGCCTATCTTAGTCAAATTTTAATCAGGTGATCTAACATGAGCCAAACAACCCCGTACTTTAAAATAGTTTATATTTGGATTTAGATTATTCCAAAGTTCATATGGAGATGAATCATGTTTCTTGAAAGAAATTCAATTCAAAAAAATTACATGTAGAAAATAAGTCTGCTGTCCACAAATTTTCATTGATACCAAATTCGAAAAGCATAGAGTTAACCATTTCGATAAAAGTTCTATTCTTTCTTTTTGCTACACCATTTGTTGTGGTGTATAAGACATAGTCAATTGTTTCTCAATGCCTTGTTTTTTGCAAAAATCAATAAAATCTGATTTTAAATATTCTCCACCTCTATCAGATATAAGTGATTTAATCTTCAAACTCAATTAATTTTTGACTTTTGTTTTATATGTTTTAGAAGTCTCAAATGCTTCATCTATTGTTTTTTATGGAAATACATACATATACCATGAGTAATCGTCAATGAAAGCGATAAAATATCTCGTTTCATGATGTGATAAACAATCCATGTCACAAATATCAGTGTAGATTAACTCCAAAAGTATGGATATCCTTTCAACAAACATAAAAGGTTTTTTTGTTATTTAACATTTACTACAAGTAATACACATAGCAACATGATCCTTACACAATCTTTAGTTAATCAATATTTCATCATAAGTTGAATTGATCTAAAATTCACATGACCAAGACGTTCATGCCATAAATCTAAAGACTCCACAACATAAACAAGAATATATTCATTTTCAATATTGAGTTTGAACATGTCATTTGTAGAATAACTTTTTCCAACCATGCTTTTCATATATATAAAAAAAATTATCTGCCTCAAAAATCATTTTAAAGCCATTATTTGAAAGAAGCGTACATTTCTTTCGAATATCAATAACATTCAATACGTCTATCAATTGAACATTTTATCAAAAGGGAATTTCAGTTCAACAGTTCCTTTTCCCACAACCTTAGCAGAGGATGAGTTTATCATATGCAATACTTTATCGCCACCCACTAATTCATAGGCCGTGAAATAATTTTTATTACCTCATATACGACGAGTTGCACCAGTGTCTATCCATTATTATGTTTGATCACCCTCTACAAATGCTTCTTTGACCATTGCCCCCAATTCATTTTTTGTATTGTTATTTGCTTTTTCTTTTTTCTTTTCAGCTTTAAGAATTTTACAATCACGTGCATAGTGAAAATTTTTATCACAATGATAACATTCATTCGACTTAAAATTTGAGTTAGTACGCTTTAAACTTTTACTCTTTTTTTCCTTCAAAAATTTATTATTGGCAGGTTCCTTCTTGTTTCTTCAACAACATGAGCTATCATGATGGGTTCCTTCAAGAGGTTATTGTCATGGTATCATGTATCTTGTTCAATTTGCTAGTGCTGCTACAATTGTTCTAAAGTCAAATATTCCTTATTGTGCAAGAGTTTACTTTTGTACTCCATAAAAGATGGAGGAAGTTTTGAGACGAGAGCACTAACATGAATGTTTTCATCAAGAGCAATTCCATATATAGCAATTTTACTAGCTATAAGTTGAAATTCTTGTAATTGTTCAATGATTCACTTGTCATCAACAATTTTGAACTCCATGTAATTTGACATAAGAAATTCTTTTAACTCGCCTCTTCTGCTAAATGGATAACTTTAAGAGTATCCAAAATCTCCTTAGAAAATTTGCACTTAATATAATATTGATCATAATATTTATCGGACATTCCTACAAGAATATATTTCTTGCATAAGTAATCATCATCTTGCCATTTGACAATTTGTTCTCTAATTAAAGTATCCTCGTTCGTTTCTACCTCAGATTCAGGAGCCTCAGGACAAGGTTTCTGAAGAACAAATTCCATCTTTAATCATCTTAAAATGAATTCAATCTTTCCACGCCATCTAGCAATGTCTTTGCATTAAAAATTTCAAAATTAGAATTAGGAAAATTTGGAACATTGTTTGTTATTGATGAAGATGTCATAGAGAAAACTATCTTCAAATGTAACATCAAATGAACAAAAATGATAAAAATACAAGGAATACCAAAAACAAAACTTTCTTGGCTTAGAGACATGTTAATACGTTTCTTGAAGATAGTTGGAGTTTGCTGCATGCGCAATCAGAAGAATAAATAACAACTCTATCTTCGGGATTCAACTAAGCCATATAATAAATAACATTCAAGAATATTTCTCTTATAATTTTTGAATAGGTGATTTCACCTTTTGATTAATGTATCACAAGTGTTTCCAAGGGAAAGTACTTTTGTTTGAATTCATATCTTATTCAACCAAAAGAAACTCAATTTTATAAACTATTTATGTTTTTAAAATAACAAGAAAGTTACCTGGTATATTCTTTAACCAGAATACCACTAATATTTTTCATACATTCTCACTTTTATTTGCTAAACAATAAAATAAATTCTGAAGTAGTAGTTTATTAATGTTTTAGTTCCATGATTTGTTTCTCTCGATTTGTAGAAAATAAGAAATACCAATAGTATAAATTTTTCTTAAGATTATTGTTAATCTTGTTTTCCTATGATGCTTAGAACAAAATTTTGATGAACTTGGTTATATGAAACAACAAAGCATAAAGTGTACTTTCAAAACTAGAAATTAAACATGGAGAAAAAAATCGAGTTAGAAACAATAAACAAAATATTTTTATCAAAGAAAAAAATTGGGCCCAAAGAATGCATAGTGTGCACTTGTGGAAATTATTCCACTCAACCACCCCTAGGTTAAAGGAGTATATCCTTATATGATAAAATGATCTTACTTACTACTATACTAGTGCCTAAACTAAACTGGCAATGAATCACTCATGGACAGTAAAGTAAACTTTGAATACTAGATTTAGTAATAATAAAAGAAGTGCAAACATTAATTATTTCAAAATGAGAGAAAATGACTCTATTTATAGACAACAAATGATAGTGTGAATAGATGCTTATTGTGCCTTGTTGAAAAGGTCACAAACCTTTCCTAAAAGTAATATCTCTTGATACAACAACTCTTCATAACGGTCGCAACTCTTCATTTTTCATTCACACCTTTGAAAAATCCAACAATAAGTAATTGGACTTGTTCCCATAAGTTAAACATGTGCTTTGGTCAAAGGGGGAGAAACGGCAAACTTCAAACTCTGTCATGGTTTGTGAGCACGGGAGAGGAGGACAGAGCTCTCAGCCAATCGAAGGGCACTAGGTTGTTAAGTTCATAATATAATTGATGTGTCCATGATTTTGAATCATTTCGGGATATATTTTTGATAGATTTAGTGTCCTCAAATGCATATTATGTCTCAAAAATTAATTAAACCTGAGTTTAAGGTATTTCAAACATAGCGACATGGACACTATTAAGTAAAAGGAACAAAAGTAGCTAAAAGAACAAAGAAATAAAGATAGAGTATCCCCAAACCCGTTCGGCGTGTCACCAGAAGTTCTAGTCCTTGCCTTTTGTTCCAATGATTAAAGCCCCGAAGGAAAGGATATAATCGGTGGTTTAAAGGAGCAGTCGATGTGTCGCTAATTTCTGCGAAGTAGTACTATGCCGCACAAAGATCCAAAATGTGAATATGCTGAAGGCTAACACAAGATGCATTGAACATAACAACGGGTGAATCAATGAAATGATCGACAATCCTGACTAACTAAGCCAAGTGGTCTTTCGCAGCATAATTTTTTGAAAACTATAAATACGTTTTAATATTTTTAGCTTAGTATCGAATTTCATAGTTTGAAGAGTAATATTTGGACTTGGCTTATATTTTGATTTTTGATAGCTTTTGTGAAACATTTCTGTTAAACATTGATAAAGGAAGATTCTCACCTTGAAGAAATTCGAAGTGGGTGTTGGAAATTGTTCATCCTAGACTTGATATAAGTTAAAGTAATCATATCGAGTTAATATTATCTCAATTTCGTATATTTTCTTCCTTTTCTCAATGTCTAGCTAAAATGTCAATCTTTGGGGTATAATTTTGTGAATATAGGTTGAACATATTGTTAGGTGTTTCATTTTGTTGGTATATTTGTTGTTTAAACTTTATTTCATTTATTAGTTGTGTTTGTACTAAATGAGGTTGTAGTTGAAAAGATGATTTCACCTTAGTGTTTCTGCCTTTGTCGAGACAGACGTTTTAAAACTAAGACTACTAAATCGGTAGTTTGTACGTGGTTCCTGAGCCGCCATGGGTTTAGCTCGAGAGAGTGAATCCTAGTCCCTTTCCCACACTTTCAGCTTGAGAGAGTCATTGGACTAAGGTGGAGGTTGTGCTTAAAGGTTGTAACTCGGTGTTCGGGAGAATCCATGTTCGGGGTAAGTTGCTCGAGAGAGAATTCATTCCCACTAAATTCTGGCCTAGTTACATATATTCAGCGTTGTAGTATCAATAGCAATTATCCTATAGTGTTTTTAATCTCATGTTCCTGTCACATCCCAAGAATATCATTTCCCCATTAGTCTCTCTCATTGTTTTTATTGTTTTTAGTTGTTAATTTGATTTGAAAACCCCCATTGTCAATTAACACTTGTGTCATCCCCTCTAATTTACTATAATTTTATTCGATAATATCTCGTAACTATGACTTGTGTAACTTAATTTGTGCTTGGATGATATCACTCCCTATGGAAACGATCCCAACCCTTGGTTGTGTTATATCTGATTACCAAAGGTTGACGCTTAGTATTGGATGAAGTGTCTTTGATGTTGTCAACGATCAAAATGTTGCCGCTACCTGGGTGTAATGTTATTTGAGATTTCTGAGTTAAGTAGAAATTTAGTTTTAGTAAGTCTTATCTTACTTAATTTTTAAATGTTTTTCCTATTTAACTAGGGTTGTTTATCATGTTTGGTAGCAACGGTGATAAAATGTACTGTTCTTCTTAGAATGATGTCTCTTAGGGATAACACCTTAAGTTTAAGACAATTGGAGAATGAGTTAATACATGATTTGTGGTGAAATTGAAGGAAAATATTTTCCTTCAACACCCATTCATGGAATCTTGGAAAGCATGCTATTGGAGTGTTTCCATAAAAGTCTTGACTCGTACAACAAAAGAATGGGCTACTAAATATTTCTAGGACGTATCTCAAAACATCCATATTCAATAGAATCCCAGCTCCTTGATAACACGACCATACCCAACAAAAAGACTAAGAAGAACCATATTTTGGCAACCCTGTTTACCCTGTTGGATCTAGAAACCAAGAAAATCATGAAATTGGGATCATCAGACAATGTCAAAGACTGGTACCCCCCCCCCCCATAAGCATACAAAGACTGATGTGAATGAGGGTGGATAAAAATTAGAGATACACTTACACATTCTCCAAAAAATATAATGTCACGACAAGGTGTTGAATGAGATAAAAGAGAGCGTTTGAAGGCTAAACAATATAACTTCTACCAAATTTGCGTCAGCACAACTATTAGACATACAAATGTTGGGTTTTAAAAAGGTGTGAATGGAAAATGAAGAGTTGTGACTTTTATGAAGAGTTGTGACTTTTATGAAATTTTGTGACTTTTATAAAAAGTTGTGACTTTTATGACAAGTTGTGACTTTTATGAAAAGTTGTGACTTTTATGGAAAGTTGTGACTTTTATGAAAGGTGAGGACCTTTCTAAAAGATTGTGACTTTTTGAAAGGTTTGTGACCTTTCCGGTAATGCACAATAAGAACCTTTTCGCACTACCCTTAGTTTTCAATAAATTGAGGGATTTCCTTTCATTTTAATATAGAATTCATGGACTTCTTCTTCAACTACTAAATCTAGCATTCTAAGTGTACACTGGTTCATTGACACCGTAGGTCTTGGTATATATACTCTGGTGATTGAGATTATTTTACCCTGGGAGGTCATATTCCAAATCAAACCTCGAATACTAGAGGGGAATAATTTCCTTAAGGGGAGACTGTGAGTTCAGTGGATTTGATCTTTTTCCTATTAAAAATTTTCAAAATTCTGTACGTGTTTTACAAATTTAGATTTGTGAATTAATTTCAGTTCTTCTATTCTTTTGTTCTTCAGTGGTTCATTAAACTTTGTAACTTCGTGTTTCTGTAAAGTTTGTTTGAATCAGTAAGATTCTTTAGACACATATTAACAACAATTCTTCTTTAAGAAAAATATTTAGTATATTTTTTTTTAAAAAAAAATCAGTTTCTGATTCTAGTTTCGCTACTAGTTTTAATTTTGTAGTTGTGAAAATGTTCTTAAACTTTGTTTTATTACAAAGATGTTCAAAGTTTTTGTTCTAAGTATGTTTGAAATACAAGATGAACAACAATCATGAGGAAATTCATATATTCTTAGTATTTTTTGTATTCTATTGATTGAGAGATATAATCATGGAAGTAGAAGATAATTGCATTACTTTTCCATAATTTGTTGCTTTGTTTAGCAAGGTCGAAGTGAGAATGTAACAGAAAATTTTAATGGTATTCCGTTTAAAGATTACCAGGTAACCTTCTTATTAAATTATCTAAGGAGGAAAATAGTTTCTAACAGTTATCATTTTTTTTATGTGTATCTTTGGAAAAGGATCTGCGAACCATATGTTGTGGAATGAATTTTACTTCGCAAATATTGTTGCTTTTAAAATCCTTTAGTTTGCAAAAATGAGAGATGCATATTTTTGTTTGACAAATAGTATGTCAATATTTTATAGTTGGAAGACTATTTGATAAAAAAAAACATTTCTATGTTATAAAGAATATGTGTTATTCTGTTTGGAGAAAAAAAAAAGACTTTTGTAGTTTTGTACTCAATGAGAAATATTAGTGTGTCTGATTTTTGTAGACTAAAACTTTTGTGGTTTTATACTCTAGATAAATTGGACTATGCAATTTGTTTGAAGAATATGAAAACTTTACATAATAAGTCAGTGTTGTACTTTTGATTTTATATAAACTTCAATGTAATATAGAAATAATTTGTACATTTTTTCTCTTTATTGTTAGTATTTAAAATACTAAGTGGTATTTCTATTTATGAGAGAGAGAAAATACAGTGACTTAGAATTTGTGATTTTGTGTCTATGGAATAAACTTTGACATTGTCTAAACATTGTCAAAGAGACTTGCAACACTATAATTATTTCGTAGAATAATGTTTCCAACATTAAAATATGTTGAAAAACTAATTTCAAATACTGGAAAAGTATTTTTGAGATCATATTTGAAATGTGGGGGTTATTTACTTATGATTAGATTTGGTGTTTAATTTAGCTTTGGAGCTAAAGATATGAAATTCAATTATACTTTGGTATTATGTTATACTCACAAAATTCTTGGAGTATATTTGGTATTGTGGTTGTTGAGTTTCTCTACTACTAGTATATAGTGTGACTAGTACGAAACATCCAAATTTTATATATATTTGTTCAAAATAATTGTGTTCTTTTGTTGAAAAAAAAATATCACTTAAAATGTTGTGATTTTTCATGAAAAAATATGTCAATTATAATAAAAGTATTTGCATAGATATGAATATTGGTGAATAGTCATTTTTTTTATGTTTTTGTAAAAATAACTTTTGGTCTATATTGTCTTTATTGAACCCGACGAAACTTTGTTCATGGGTATTTCTATAACAATCATATTGAAAGTTATGGAAATGTCCTTCTGAAAAGGACATTTGACAATCTAAACAATGTTTGTATCACACAAAATTGTAAGAAATAGGAAAAAAATATTAGTGAGGAAAAAGCTACCTCACGAAGATCTTATCAAACTCAAAATTTTTATTGTTCTTACTTGCATGAGTCAATGTTTGTGACATGAACACTTCGGGCATGTCAATTACAAAACCTTGTACGAAAAACTGATCAACTTAGAAGTTTAGCCTAACTTTGAGTGCAGTAAAAGAAATGTCAAGTTTTTGTGGAATCTAAGTATGTTGAGCATTCTTATAAATCTGTTGAAAGGAATTTAATCCCTTGGAATTGATTTACACTGACATTTTCATATGAAGTTAACACCATCTCATGGTGGAAAAAAGTATTTGTTACTTTTATTGAGAAATGCGTTATAAATCTCATTGTTCAAAAATATGTTTGGAAAGTGGAATATCCATTAAACTACTACCATATTCACCTCAATCTAATGAAAAACCGAACGTTGAAATAAATGACGGATGCATTATTTATAAGTTCGGGTTTACACAAAACTTGTATGGAGGAACTATCCTTACTGCAAAAGGGAACAACAAAAATTATTGTCTTCTTAGAACGAAAGCGATTTTGTTTAATCAGACTACAGTCTTTTCCATATGAGAAATGGAAAGGAAGGAAATCCAACATGAAATATTTCAAAGTGTGGACCAATGACTGTGCAGTGTAAAATTAGACTTGAGTAGTCTAGAGAAGTGTCTAAAAGGCCTAGGAAATGAAAAGAATAACGTACTTAATAAAGAGATTCAGAGGCTTAGTAAATGTTAAAGGAAAATTACTTCCTTCGAATGTGTTTTGTAACATTTCATGTGTATTCTGTAGCCTCATTATTTGGAAAGATGGTGTCAATAAACAATATTGGAAGTTAATTGATTTTATGCAAGAAAATAAACCTTTGGGTTCAAAGTGAATCTTTAGAAGGAAAATAACAATTCATGGAACAGTTCAAAAATATAAAGCATGACTTTGTGTCAAAGGCTTTAGACAAAAAAAAAAACTAAGGTTTTGATATTGTCAATATATAAAACTCGTTAGTAATTAGAATTACATCCATTAGTATGAAAAAATTATTAGTGTGGTATATGACCTCCAAATTCATCAAATGAATGTGAAAAGAACTTCTTAAATGTATAATTTGACGAAGAAATTTACATGAAACAAACTGAGGGTTTTGTGGTTCCTGGTAAACAAAAGAAAGTGTGAGAACTTGTTAAGTCATATTATGGTAGCACCCAAACAATGACATAATTTGATCAAACCATCTCGGAAAATGGATTGAAGAATGATGGAAGTTATAAATGTGTTCACATTAAAATCATAAGGTCATTGTTTGTTTGTATATTAGTGATATGTTGATCATCAATAGAGACACTAATGACATAAATTCTACTAAACGTACGCTATAAAAGCAAGTGAAATGGAAATTATTCGAGTTGCTAATGTGATCTTAGATATAACAATTCGTAGAACTCCATAATGTTTAGAATTTTCACGGTCTCATTGCATTGAAAAGGTACTTAACTAGATCAAATATTTGGATGTCAATATTGTCAATTTTGCATGAGCTTTGCATTTCAAAAGAGTGAAAGCAAAACTTTCTCACAATTGGATTGTACTAGAGTTTTGGGAAGCATGATGTATAATCATATAGTGTGTGCGATCAGATATAACATTTGCTATTTTAAACTGAGTCGGATCACAAGTGATCCCAAATAAATTCATTAGATAACAATAAATAGAGTTTTGAAGTATTTAAAATAATACTTACAACTATGTCTTGCATTATAACAATATCCAACAATATTTAAAGATATAGTGATGCAAATTGAATCATCTGATGAATGAAGTAAAAATTCACGAGCGGATATTATTTACTATTGGTAGAGGAGCAGTCTCTTAGAAATATTTCAAAAGAGAAATGTATCGCTAGCTCTACAATGATCTTTGAGATAGGTGGTCTAGATAAGGTCGGTGAATAAGTTGAAAGACTCTGGATTTTCTTGATAGAAATTATATTTTGGACCAAACCATTAGCATCAGTATGCATACACTTTCACAGTCAAGATGCAATAGGTAGGGCATGGAGCATGACATTTAACGGAAAGTCTCGTCATATACGACATAGATATGATACCGTTAGAAAACTACTCTCTAGTGGAATTATAAGAATTGAATATGTAAAGTCAAAGGATAATGTGCCGGATCCACTTACAAAAAGGACTAACCAGAGAGGAAGTTAAAAAATCATCTAATGGAATGTATTTACGTCTTAGGACAAGTCATCATGGCGGTAAATCTGTCTAGCAAACCGGAGATCCCAAGAGCTAGATTAAAGGAAAAAACAAAGTTGTGAATGACGGTTCGGCATTGTCAAAAAACTCAATCCATTCTCATGATGAAGACAATGCTCAGGGACAAGGATACAACATTAAGGCTTTTTAATGAGTTAATAAAGCTTAATGGTTTTAATGATTTGCTATGTTTGGAAGAGTTGACCAAATAGTGTATCTACACGATAACACGGTTAGGAATCACCTATGTGAGTGTGAAGTATAAGCCGCTTCAAATAAGATGATTGTCAAAAGCCCATCTCTCTATACACTCATGAAACCATGAGGTGTTCATGGCTAAAACGAACACAACTGTAAGAACCATAAACGGTAATGGGTTAATTGTGTGACATATAGTTGTCTAGTTAAACATCAAAGTTTGACATTTCAAAGGTATCGCATTTACCGATTTACCGAGTATATCCGACATATGTTCACTACGGGATGTCCAAGGGGAAACCTACTTATCAAGATACAATTAATTCTTTCTTGTAAAGTAAGCATACATGTCTTTTTCTCTGTCGTAGGGTCATTCCCCATTCCTGCGGGGTATTGTTGGGTTTTAAAAAGGTATGAATGGAAAATGAAGAGTTGCGACTTTTATGAAGAGTTGTGACTTTTATGAAATATTTTGACTTTTATGAACAGTTGTGACTTTTATAAAATATTGCGAATTTTATGAAAAGTTGTAATTTTTATGGAAAGTTGTAACTTTTATGAAAGGTGATGACCTTTATAAAATATTGTAACTTTTCCAAAGGTTTGTGACCTTTCTGGTAAGGAACAATAAGAACCTTTTCACACTACCCTTTGTTTTCTATAAATTGAGGGATTTCCTCTCATTTTAATATAGAATTTATGAACCTCCTCTTCAACTACTAAATCTAGCATTCTAAGTGTACACTGCCATTGAGTGGTTCGTTGACACCGGAGTTTTTGGTATCTATACTCTGGTGATTGAGATCATTTTACCCTGGAAGGTCAAATTCCAAATCAAACATCGAGTACTAGAGGGGAATAATTTCCTTAAGGGGACACTGTGAGTTCAGTGGACTTGATATTTTTCCTAATAAATATTTTCCAGATTCGTCTATGTGTTTTACAAATTTAGATGTGTGAATTAATTTTAGTTCTTCTATTCTTTTGTTCTTCACTGGTTCATTAAACTTGGTAACTTCGTGTTTCTGCAAAGTTTGTTGAAATTAGTAGGATTCTTTAGACAGATATTAACAATAATTCTTCTTTAAGAAAAATATTTCGTATATTTTTTTTGAAATGTGTTTCTGATTCTAGTTTCGCTACTAGTTTTAATTTTCTAGTTGTGAAAATGTTCTTAAACTTTATTGTCTTACAAAGATGTTCTAAGTATATTTGAAATACAACATGAACAACAACAAATGGTCATGTGATGCCTCATATCTACCCCACAAATTAATATTAAGAGGGAAATCGAGCCACGAATATAAATAAGGCACTTCTTTGAAGGAAACCCATGGTCTAGTAGTTTTGTGTTAATTTAGAATAATGTTGTGTTGAAAGTTCAGGTTTAAGTGTTTAAAGTTGTTGAGAAAGTTAGATTTGTGATAATATGGTACAGCCAGAAAATCGCCCAATAGAACGGCGTGCCAAATTAAAATCATTATTTGGCTCAACATAAATATAACTTGGAGCCTGTAAAACTCGAGGAGCTCTATTAAAATCACTGGCAAGCCGTTGACCACATTGACAAACCCTATTAATAGTGTCATTTGTACCACAATCATTAGGGTTGTGTAAAACCCAACGAGGTAATAAGCCAATAGGCTTTTTGCTTAGTTGATCAGCAAATACGACTAACATCGCCAAATGGGCGCCACGAGTTTTAGTAGAAAATGGTTTTAAAATTTCAAACCCTTCACAATTCTCTGGTTTTTAAGTTTAACAAACTCTTACCAAGTTAATATTTTTAGTTGATTAAATACTGCTTGGATCATGATCTCTTTGTCGCCTAGCATTACACTTTTATTTTAATTTAGCAATAAAGTTTAGTTTTCCTAAATCATGCATTTACCTTTGTTTTTTTTTCTTTTGGGCAAATAATTTTGTTGTTATAGCCTAATTTTATACGTTAAGCATGCCTATATTTTTTTCATTGATGGAATCCCATAAATCGATTTTTTGAAATTTATCTATATTTGAGGGCTTATTCCATATGTTTAGCTATTAAAATTTTGAGTATCACGAGGTAATTGTTGTTACAGGTCTTTTATTAATTTTGGTGGTGCATGCTTTAATTTTTTTTTCGGGATTGCGAGTTTGATTTTGAGATGATGGGTTGAAAAAAAGGGCACATTGGGTTTTTCGCGAGGTGGGACAAACTCGTCGAACCACTCAGCTATTCTCCTAATGTTCCTATCTCAGTTTTAAATTAATGCTTTATTCCATGCTTGATTTTCTATCAATCGGTGAGAACCCCTAGGTCGCTGAAGGCACTCAAGAACTTACTGAAATCTCTCTTGATCACCTTTTATCTACACCCCTGGACCTCTGATAAACTATAACTTTTGGAGGGCAAATCTTTGCTCAAAAGTACTCGTTGACTCACCGAATGTACTATCCCACCACGAACTTGCTATGACTTCAGAGTCAATCTTTTTGTCGATCCTTCGCTAGCTCTCCAAAGGAGTTTTGCGACTCCCATGCACCTTAAGTATTTGGGGTGAAGCTATTTTTCACCGTTCCTTTTGAATTGTGCAAATGTTACAAGCCATGTTTGGGATATATAAGAGTTTGGGGTTGTCTAGACTTTGTGAGGCTAATGAATCCCAATATTACAAAGTTAGGTAAGAAAGTTACTACCTGTATTTTTTTTTTGTTATGCTTTAAATAGTATAACCTATATATTTTATAATCTTGAAGATAATATTGTAATAGAATCTGGTGATGCTATTTTTAATGAAAATATATTTTCAATTGATTCTAAACATAGTGTGGGTCAAAGTTTTGAACAAAATATTTTTTCACTACCTAGTTCTTCTAGTTCTACTTTGAAAAATAAAGAAGTTGATGGTTTTGAGATAAGAAGAAGTAAAAGAGCTAGAGTAGAAAAATATTTTGGTTCTGATTTATATGTGTTTAATGTTGAAAATAATCCTATAACTTTGAAAGAAACATTATCATCACATGATTCTATTTTTTTGAAAGTTACTATAAATGATTAAATGAAATATCTAATTTCTAATAAAACACGGAAGTTAGTTGATTTATCAATGGGTTGTAAAAAAATTGGTTGCCAATGGGTCTTATGGAAAAAGTTGAAAACGGATGGTTCTATTGATAAATACAAGGCTAGGCTAGTTACAAAGGTATTAAACTACTAGAAGCCTAGAATGTTTTGATACTTTTTCTCCGGTAACATGAATTTCATCCATTAGACTTTTTCTTATTCCATTAATTTTTTATTTACAAATTTATCAAATGGATGTAAAAATTGCTTTTCAAAGTGGAGACCTAAATGAAGAAATTTTTGTGGATCAACCCGAGTATTTTGTTGAAGCAGACAAAGAAAGCAAGGTATGTAAACTTACTAAATCACTATATGTCTTGAAAATGTCACCAAAGCAATGTCATGAAAAATTTTATCCCTACATAATTAAAAATATTTTAAAAACAAATGAGTGTGATAAGTGCATATATCATAAGTCTTGGAATAATTCACATGTGATTATTTGCCTATGTGTTGATGATTTGTTGATATTTGAATCTTACATGATTGTTACTGATAAAGCTAAAAATGTTCTTAGAAGCCATTTTGATATGAAATATGTTGGTGAGACAAATTTAATTCTTCAAATAAAAATAACAAGAACATTGAGGGAATTTTCCTTAACCAGTCACATTATAGTGAGACAAACTTTCATGATTACAAGCATGTTGCTACTCCTTTTGATTCAAGTGTTCACTTTTTTTCTGTTGAAAGTTAAAATGATGTAATAAATCAAAAGGAATATGCAACTATAATCATAAGTTTGAGATATGTGACTTATTGCTCTAAACCTGATATTGCATATGCAGTAGGAGTACTCGGCAGGTTTACAAGCAAGTCAGGTATTGAACATTGGCATGCTGTAACAAGAGTTATGAGGTTTTCAATTGGAACGAAAAATTTTGGTTTGTTATATAAAATATCATGTTGTACTTAACTTTTGCAATGCAGATAGGAACACATTATCAGGCAATTCCTATTCTACCACTGGTTATGTTTTTACTTTAGATATGGGGATGTTTGTTGGAAATCGAAAAAGCAAACTATAATTGCTAACTCTACCATGGAGACTAAACTAACTGCTTTAGCTTCATCTAGTGAGGAAGAGAATTGTTAAGATATTTATTGTTTCAAATTCCTTATTTTGAAAAACCAATTCCTTCCATTTTAATTCATTGTGATAGAACCGCTGCAATCGGTAGAGTTCAAAACCGTTATTGTAAAGGTAAATCAAAACCTATATGGAGGAAACACATTAGTAAGATTGTATTTGACAAATGGTACCATTAATACTGATTATGTCAAATCTTGTGATAATCTCGTAGATCCTCTTACGAAGTCCTTAACAAGAGAAAAGGTCTGGATCACATCGAGGGGGATGGGATTGAATCCGACAAAACCTTGAGTCATATACAAGAAAACCCAACCTGGGGACTAGAGATCCTATACCAGGTTGAAAGGGAAAAACTAATCATATGATGACTTATTGTGAAAAATGCACTATCTTATTATTCTCCACCTATGATGTGAGTGCATTATTTCCTTTAGTTTGTGAAGATTGAGTTGATAAAATTTTTAATGAA
The DNA here is from genome assembly GCA_027705065.1 of Solanum peruvianum. Classification (NCBI taxonomy): domain Eukaryota; kingdom Viridiplantae; phylum Streptophyta; class Magnoliopsida; order Solanales; family Solanaceae; genus Solanum; species Solanum peruvianum. Next base: position 48,598,536 of record JAKWJD010001761.1, read on the forward strand.
TATTTATAGCCCGTATTGGTGGAGTTTTAATCTTACAGGAGCACTCTCGACAGATTTCTCCTATGTGATGTGTGGAAGTGGGTCGCTTCCTATGAGAATGGGGCTTAGTCTCAAATGCACTCATGAAACCAGGATAGCACATGGCCATAACGTGCTATTTGACAAATCTCATTTCAACACCTTGATTATTATTTGCGAGCAGTTATATTTTATTTCCCTTAAGAAGTCATAGTTCAAGTCATAGAGCACTATGACTCTAGAGTAAAAGTTACTGTTTCACTAAGTGGAGGTTCATTGTCGAACATATCTTCATTATGCATAGTAGTTTTCCTTCAGCTGATATACTCTCTTATATATATATATATATATATATATGTATATATATATATATATGTATATATACATATATATATATATATACATATATATATATATATATATATATATATACATATATATATATATATATACATATATATATATATATATATATATATATATATATTAAATGAGTGGAGGATTTTTAGGTTATTATCATTTTAATATTAATATTTAACATATTAAATTGCTTTATTATAGAGTTATAAGAATGACCGTTGGTAGACATTTGTATCTTCAACTACCAAATTAATCATGCTATTCATGTTTGACTTGGTAGTCATGTAATGCCATTACTTTTGGCTTTATTGGCTGAATCCATTGTGAGATAAAAACATTTCAATAAAAACTGGAATGGCTAACTTATAAATAATCCATTAGCATAGTTTATCCATCACTTTATTTCATTTTTAATTTCTCCATTATGCTTTATAATCTATGTAACATATATAACTCATAAGGTCATTTATCTTCACTATTTACCACCCCATTATTTTCCTGTTCATTGCTAGGAAGACTTTATCAACTATAAATTGTGGTGGTATTGATTTGGTTTGGAACATACAACACAAAATAGAAAAATATAGAGCGAAAGAGTTTGTCAAAAAGAGAGTTCTTATTAGTTGAGGAGAAGTGTTCTTTTGTTGATCTTTAACCTCAACTCTTGTCTAGAGTTGTTGAGTTATATTTTGTGAATACACTGTTGTTTCCTAGAGGGGACAAGTAAGAAAGAATTAGTGCTGGACCGACGAAAAAATTTATCGCATTGGGCTTGTATCTCCTTTAAGAGAGTGAGAAATCCCTGCCTCAGCCAGAAGAAATATATTTTTTCTTTTCATTTCCATTTGTAATCTTGTAATTTTTGTTATATTCTAAGTTTTCACTAATAGAAACTCATGAGGTATAAACATACAATCTACAAGACTATCACATAGAAAGTGGTTTTGGTAACCAAAGAAAGGATTTGGGCAAAGACAATATTAAGTAATATAAAATTCAAATTTAGGAAATTAAAAATTCAACACTCATTCAACAATTCATTGTCAATTCAAAACATGCAAATCAATCAAAGCTAGGCTAGATCATCATCAATAACCACTTATCTCCTATCGGTCTCAATGTTCGTTATCACCAAATCCCCGTTCTGCCTGAATCGTATTCAACATCGAGTATTCACACACTTTAATCGAAACCCCTATTTCTAGAATTTTTAGGATTCAAAAAATTAAAACTAAAGTATTACTTTTAGTTTTTAATTTTAGGAATAAATGTCAAACTTAATTGTTAAATAAGTTTCCAAATCACGAATTCTTTTTTTACCAACCCACAAAGAGCGGAAGAAAGATTCAGTGTGTGCTCTCAAATCATAGAATAAAAAGATACAAAAGCATTAGAGTGAGAATCAAGGACCAAATAAATTATTCCTTTCTAGTACAGAACCTCAATCTCAATTAGACAATTACAATTACAGTTCTTCCAATTTTAAGATAGTAAATGAACAACATAATAACATATTTCACTAATAAGAAAATAATAGTCAAACCCAAATGTGAATTGTGAGGAAACTTGCAGGTCTAAACCCAAATTGAAGTCTACAAATTTTACTCTGCTATAAGATAAGAAGAAGGATGTTGCTCTCTAGGATTGTTACATACAAGACAGATACAAGATTAATAGTTGAACAATGAGTACGACAAAGTGTAAAATGGTATTTTGGGGTGAATTTAGTGAATTCTCAATCAGCCTAGGTTCCACGCATTCTATCCTTCAAGGTCGCGACAACTAACTTACATGGTTGCGATGAGTAGTGTCACTGGGTCCCGCGGGCGTGACCTTTGACCATGTGATCATGAGATCTAAATTTCTCGGGCAACACAATGGCGAGATCTGCTTAACACAGTCGCGATGAGCGAATTTCTTCCAGTTCCACTTCCTTCCAATTGACATATTCTTGTTTCAATATCACTCGGTTTCTTCAACCTTCTTCTCAATCAACTTCCTATTTTATTTTCGTTCAAACATGAAGAAAATTACATTAAAAGCGCCAATTAGAAACTAAAGAAATAAAAAATTATCTATAAAAAGAGTCTGGAATGAGTCGAACTCCACTAATTATATAAACAGCCCCAAATTAGAGACTTTTCTTTTCCTCAAGTGAAGAAAACAAAAAATAGAAGAGGCTCTCATATCAACACGCACCAGAAATCAATTTTACCTTTTTCAATCAAGAAGAAAGTAAATGACTTTATTTGATACTATCAAATAGTTCCCATGCAAAGTTTCACAAAATATCTACCCTCATTGTCATTGCGAATTTTAAAGAACCAAGAATTATTAAGTGGCAAAAACTAAAACCCAAGAAGTGACTCAACTCATTCATTCATTTTTGTTCTTACTTGACATAATTAAAGATTTTCAAAATCACAACTTTATCAACTTGCTGCCCTCACAAGCTAAGAAATGTCCCAACACACACACACAAAGTATTTGCAACACAAGGGACAAAGAGGCAAATTCCCACACTCACAATAAAACATCTCAAGAACACAAATGGCACACCATAGGCTTATCTTTATATTTGATCAACATTGACTAAACTTAATTCGATTAAAGATCTCAAATTACTTTGTTACTCTTTTAATGTAGGGTTGCAAAAGATTAGGATCATTTGTGTACAAGTGATTACACCCTCCTTCAATATAATAAAACAACATATCATTCACAACCTTTTCCACTCTTTTTCATTTTAGAACTTACTGCACATTTCACGCATTATTTTCTTTTTTTTTATTTCTTATTTTTACTCTAGAGGCCCCACATGCAATTTTTTTTAAGCAGGATTCATATCTCTTGATTCACTTTCTTTATTTCTTTTCCAAAACATTTCTTTATTAAAAACTTTTTCCCCCATTTAATTTTTTTATTAAGATACCATGTTTAAAGAATCCAATCTATGAATTTTCTGTAATACCCCCAACCTATACTTTTATCCTTAGCTTTCATAATTCTCATGGTTAAGGGGGGGGGGGGGAAGATCCAAAAGAGGGTTGTTTTTTTTCAAAAAGGATAAGGCTTGTAATGTGGTTGTCAATAAAAAGAATAAGGCTCAAAGGGGACAACTTAGAATATATTTAGTGCAAACATATAATTTTTAGTCCAAGTGGACTTCAAAAACATTAAATAAATCCTAAAGTCGTTTATCTCACAAAAATTAATCAAGACAAACATTTCAACATCAATTGCGCATGTTCTATGTGACAAAAGTAAATCACAAGGCATTACACCACAATTCATCACACATGGTATGCAAATCCATTAATATAGCTCAATTTCTTACTTCCTTTTAAATACAAGTGGCATCGACCGCTAGAGAATCAAAAGTCTTAAAATGAGATGTAAGAGTTGTCACAAAAGCATTACCAACATGCTTAAATTTCAAAAATAGAAGGATATTCTTGACACTTTTCACATGCAAGACTATGTTCTTAGTGCCAACCAAGCTACAAACTCCCAATGGACGATGATATTTCTCTTAAGAAAGTTGTCAACCAATAAATCATTTTCAAAACTCATGCATCTATTTGGGGTTGGCTACTCACACTATGTCACATCCACAACCAATTAACCACTTATGAGCAATCGTTTAGTTTTACCTTTAAAATTTGTCACCTTATCTATCACAGGGCATCGTCAGTCTTTATTTTATTATTAAATCAAATATTTTAATGAGATCACATCATCCATAAATTTAATTAACAAGCCCGACATTGACACATCATCAACAAATCAAAATAATACAAGTCCAACAGGGCATGATCTAATGAAAAAACAAAAAAAAGTAGGACTAGGGATGCACCCCCTAACTAAAACATGTAGTTGTGTCCTCAGTACCACAATAAAAAAAGAGATTGTGAGCGACTCCTTCGAAAGATCATTACTCATGGGAGAAGCTATCCGTATCTTAAAGGAAATCATAAGACTCATCACTTGAGCCACAAAATTTCTAGTGTGTACTCATCATCCTGTTCAAAAACTTCTTGTTCTTATTTTTTTATTCCATCATATTTTTCTAGCTCCTCTCCATTTTTTAATCCAGTTCTTTAGAATCTATCGATCCTGCACTATAGCAGAAACTGTAGAAGTAGTACTACTATATGCCGAGGACATATATCCATGCCCTATAGGAAGATATTGAGTCAGCCCTTGAATCTCCAATTGAATCCGAGTATATGTAACCTGCATCTGTACTTATAAGTGGACTAGTATCTGTATAAATTCAGATGGAGGAGGGATAGAGGTTGAACTAGGTTAATCAATTCCCTAAATGAATGTGTAAAACACTAAATCATACACATCACTCTTTCTCTTCTTTGGAACATTCCTTTAACTCTTCTTTTTAAGTAGGTAGATCAATCCTTTGGACTCTTTATGCTATCTCTCTCATGTTTTTCCACCTCATATTTCAGGCATAGATAGGTATTCAAAGAAGGATAAGAAAGACTCTTGTACCTTTCAATAATAAACTATTTGTTGGTGTCACGCCTAGAGCTACCCCCGAGATACGGACACGGAACTTAGAAGCACAAGTGATCCAAAGCTAATCCAGCTGGCATAATCATGAATATACTAAACAATATAAATTGATGCGGAAGCTAAATAATAGTTTAATTTGAAAAGATGGGGAATACCTATATTATATAACTAAAATATTTGAAAACATTGAGTTTAATACAACAGAAATATTAACTCAATACTATGTTAAATCTAACTATGTCTTAAATAAGCCTCTGACTGAGTAGTTATACTGGGACAAGCCCCAACTAAATCTAGTAAGAATTTAAACTAAAAGACTAAATACTGAAAACTCATGACTGTTGTCCTCGGAGAATTAGGACTCACCACTGATTCTGTTGAATTGGAGACCGGAAATCAATTTATACGTGATTTGGATGATGAGAACCTGAACCTACATCATGAGAAGATGTAGAGCACATATGCGCAAGAACTTGAAAGGTATTGAGAATGCAGGATAGATTAAAGCTGAAACAAGACGTAATTGAACAAGAACAAAAGCAAGTATTCTGAACATAATATAAAGAATTTCTGAGCTAACTGAATGCAACAAGCAATTTATAACATGCTGAAACTGAATACTTAATATACTAATAAATGGTCAGTGCAGAGAGTCTAACTGAACTGCGGGAGTTACTAATAGTCGATAATAAAACCACATGACCTAAATGTGGAGTCTGATGTATACGCCCCATCAAGAGGACCCAATATACCATGCCAAAGGTATAAAGTCATGCTGGCGTGATCACTAAACTGATTGACCACAGAGGGGGCTTACAACCTACTTGGCTAATAGTTCTGTAACTATTGGGTATGCTAAACCTTAGGCCAACTCGGTATTGTGCTACTCCCAGTAATTTTTTTAAATTAATTGGTTAGGTCTAAGTTTTTGTAAATACTAGATAGCTCCAAACTTAACGTGCAAACTGAGAATGTAATATTTAATATGATAATGAATCATTAAAAACTGAAGCATGTATATCTGCATAACTGAAATATATGTCACAACATGTGTAATTCATGAACTAAAGAATTACAAAGCTAGAGTTCTGAAATTCATTCGATAATATGAGTAATAACACGGTAATCTGATTTGGAACATATATTTAATAAATTCATGAAGTTCTATAAAAGTTCTAAAACACTAGGTTTAATCATGATAAGAGAATCAAGAATTTGACTTAAAACTAGGGATCCAATGGGGGAAAGGAACCCACTACTGAAATCACACATTCCTGGTGATGAAATCCACTAGAACATATTTAGGTTTCAGGTCTGGAATTGATGGAGCTTGTGACGTTCTTGAACTAGGGTTTTTGAGATTTTTCTTCTCTATTGCTTCTAATTTTCTATGTTTTGATATCATGATTTTACATAGATATATTTTAATTATTTTCTACGGTTAAACTGACTAAAACCAAATAATTTAGGGTCAAAACGATGTATATTATGGTTTAAACGGAGTGGAATAGGTCAAAAAGACCCCTGGGAAAGTTACTGTCGGACCTACCTATGGCCAGGACAGACTGTCCATATGTGGATCCACGCCGCGTCGGTTGGTCCATCGTTTGGGCCTGTTCGACAGGCCTTTACTAAAACGGGCATAACCTTTTACTGTAAGGTTTGATTTTAGCATGGTCGGTGACTATGGAAAGATAATTCAATTGTCTATATATGGGAAGGTAATGGGACACCTAATTCATTTGTGCTAAGAGTTATGAACATTTGATGTTTACCCAACTGCACTTGCCCACTAATTCCACCCTACGATCAGACTTACAGTCTGTGGGTCCATCTACAGACTGTGTTGGTCATTCGTGGCTCTTGTTAGAGAGTGGCTGAAGGGGGTCTTGATCGACGGTCATGGACTATAAAACATAGTTTGACCTACGGACCGTAAGTCCGTCCCTCGACCAACACTTAATAAATTTTTCCTGGGCTGAGTTTTTTGGGAGTTTCTATTCCCATCGACTGTTGTGCAGGACGGACCGTGGGAAAGGCTACGGTCCATCGATGATATTGTTAGTTGCACCTGCAGATTTTTCTAAGAAACATATTTTGGTCTATTTTGGATACGGGGTGCTACATTATCTCCCCCTTGGGAACATTCGTCCTCGAATGAAGACTAAACTAGCTTAAATAGAGTGAGAGAGATGCAAACCCCACTACTTTACACTGAGAACTGAGTTTCTAACAGAATTGAGTTCTGAGTACAAGCCAATACGCTGAAAATGCAAGTACAAACTGAGGTAACATGATTCTAAGACTGAATTTATACATGAATGACTGGAAAACTGATGAGGAACTATTACCTCAAGATGGAGTGGTATCGGAAGGAAATAGGTAAGAATACTTGGTTTTCATGGTTGCTTCTGCTTCCCAAGTAGCTCGCTCTACGGACTGACTCCTCCACAAAGCCTTGACTGAATTGACTTAATTGTTTCTCAAACTTCAAACCTGAAGGTCAAGAATCTCCACTGGTACATCCTCATAAGAAAGACTATCTTTCAGCGCCACACTATCTATTGTCACTATCGAGGCTGGGTCACCCACACACTTCTTCAAGAGTGAGATGTGGAAGACCGGATGCACTGCTGCTAAGTCTTCTGGTAAATCTAACTCATATGCCACATTGCCAATCCTTTCCAAGAACTTGTAAGGTCCTACATATTCAATACTTATCTTCCCTTTCTTTCCAAATCTCATCACCCCTTTCGTAGGTGAGACTTTCAGAAAAACCCAATCATCAACTTTGAACTCTAATTTCCTTCTCCTTACATTTGCATAAGATTACTGACGACTTTGGGCTATCTTAAGTCTCTCTCTAATGAGTTGCACTTTCTCCATAGAATAAAGGAATGAATCTTACCCTATCAAAGCTGCTTCACATACTTCAAACAAGCCAACAGGAGATCAACATATATCCCCATATAAAGCTTCATAAGGGGCCATATGTATGCTGGAGTGGTAGCTATTATTGTAGGCAAACTCAACAAGGGGAAGGTGATCATCCTAACTATCTTTGAACAATCACACAAGACGTTAACATATCCGCTAGGGTATGAATGGTATGCTTTGCATGTCCAGCCTTCTGCAGATGAAATGTTGTGCTAAGGTTAACTTGAGTACCAAGACCCTTCCGAAGTGACTTTCACAAATGAGAGGTAAACTAAGGACCTCTATTTGAGATGATAGACAAATTAAACCCATGTAACCTCACAATCTCATTATTGTAAATCTTGGCATAGTACTCTTCCGAATATGTAGCCTTGACCGCCAAAAAGCAACAAGACATAGTCATTATCATCTATCATCTAGATTGAGTCATGCTGTCTGCAAGTACGCGATAACCCTATGATTAAATCCATATTGATCACTTTCCACTTCCAAGAATGAATGTCGATCTCTTGAGTCATACCTCCTAGATTCAGATGTTCTACCTTGACTTATTGTCAATTGGGGCACTTACTCAAAAAATCTGCTATATCCCTCTTTATGCCATTCCAACAAAAGATTTCCCGCATATCGGGGTACATCTTAGTGGAACCTGGATGAATAGAATACCTATAGTTATGGACTTCTACAAGGATATGCTTTCTCATCTCATCCACATCTGGAACACACAATCTACCCTTGTAGCGAAGTACACCATAACCCCCTTGGAAGAAAACCTCCTCTCTCTGATTATGGACTGCACCCTTAAGTTCAAGCAAGATTGGGTCACTGTCTTGCTTTTCCTTAAGTTCCACTACAAAAGATGATTCTACCCAAATTCAGATTTGTTACACATTGTCTGATATGCTCATAAGATGAACTCTCAAGTGAGCAAGCATGTGAACATCCTTCTCTAAGTCCTTCCTTTCTTCCTCAATATGGGCTACACTATCCATAGATAATCTACTAAGAGCATCTGCTACTACATTTGCCTGGATGGTAATATACACTCATATAATAATCCTTAAGGAACACAAGTCATCTCCTTTGTGAAAGATTTCACTCTTTTTGGGTGAACACATGTTGAAGGCTCTTATGATCAGTGAACACATCTACATGAACACTATACAAGTAGTGTTTCCATATCTTGAGTGCAAACACTACCGGTGCAAGTTCGAGGTCATGAGTTGGATAGTTCCTCTCATGCACCTTAAGCTATCTAGAAGCATAAGCTATAAACTTATCTCGCTACATCAACACACAACCTAGGCCAACTCAAGATGCATGACAATAGATCACATAACCATCCGAACCCTATGGTACAGTCAAGACAAAAGCTGTAGTTAGTCTAGTTTTTAACTCTACCATGATTTTCATGCAATAATCTCACCATTGCAACTTGACCATCTTCTGAGTCAACCTAGTAAATGGTGAGGCTATGGATAAAAATCCTTCCACGAACCTTCTGTAATAACCCGCTAGACCTAAGAAGCTTGTGATATCTGTAGCAGAGGTAGGTTTGGGCCATTGTTTCATTGCTTCTATATTCTTTGAATCTACTCGGATCCCTTCGCTTGATACAATGTGACCAAGGAAAGTAACATATTGCAAAAAAAACTCACATTTGCTAAACTTAGCAAATAACTGGTGATCCTTGAGAGTCTTAGAACAATTCTCAAATGACTCGCGTGTTCTTCCTCATTTCTACAGTAAATGAGGATATCATCAATGAATATGATAACGAACAAGTCCAAGTACTATTTGAACATTATTTTCATCAAATCCATGAATGTTGCAGGAGCGTTGGTTAGTCCGAACGACATAACTACAAATTCATAATGACCATACCAAGTTCTGAAGGTTGTTTTCGTAACGTCACTATCTCTGAATCTAAGATGATGATAACCCGATCTAAGGTCTATCTTTCAGAAATGACTAGCACCCTGAAGTTGGTCAAACAAGTCATCAATATTGGGTATGGCATACTTATTCTTGATTGTGACCTTGTTTAATTTTCCATAGTCAATGAACATTCTGAGAGAACAATTTTTGTTCTTTACGAAAAACACTGGTGCACCCCATGGTGAAATACTAGGTCTGATGAAGCTCTTATCTAAAAGATCTTTTAACTGCTCTTTCAATTCCTTAAGATCCTCTAGAGATATTATATAAGAAGGAATAGAAGTAGGTTGGGTATCTAGAAAGAGATCAAGTACAAAGTTTATTTCCCTTTCAAGTGGGACTCCGAAATGATCTTCTGAAAACACTTCAGGAAACTCACAAACTACTGGAACTAACTCGAGAGTTGGGGTTTCAAGGCTAGAATCCTTAACCCGAATTAGAAGATAGAGATAACCCTTAGATATCATCTTTCTGGCCTTAATGTAAGAAATAAATCAACCCATAGGCTCTAAGCTACTACCCTTTCATTCTAAGATTGGTTCGTCTCAAAACTGAAAACGAACAATCCTAGTTCTACAATCGACAGAGGCATAACATATGTGTAACCAATCCATGCCTAGAATTACATCGAAGTCTACTATTTCTACCTTTACTAAATCTGGTGATGTGACTTTCTAAGAGACTGTGATAGATACATTTTTTGTATACCCGTCTATCTAAAACTGGGTCATTGACACCGACTAGACTAGAGAATAAGAAGGGTTCTAAGAGAGTTTCTGGACTAACACTGAATTGGACTGCTATGTAAGGAGTTATTCTTAGTGATTTAGAATAGACCACGTAATAAAATAGAAGAGAATGTATAGGAATTTCCATCTCAAGATTTAGAAGATGTTGTGTTGGTATATTCCTAAAAGGAGGAGTAGCCCATGGATCTAATAATGCATAAATATCAAGGTCAAAGACTCGTAAAGTACTAATGACTACATCAGGAGAACCTTCATGATCCGGGCGAGCCTGAAGAGTATAGAACCTTTTCTGATGCTAACCGCCACCTGTACCAGATGAGTTACACTGCTGAGTTGGTTGAATTGCTGGCGCTACTGTAGCAGATGAGTTACCCTCAACTTGTGACCAGACAGACTGCACCCAAAACATCCTTTTTTCCCATGAGAAACTGACCCAGATGGTTCTTACAAATCTTAGGGCATGCGGGGTAAGTCTTGGTGCCTGAAACACTTCCTTGAGACTTAGATCCTGGTGCTCTACCCTTCTGGTAAAAAATGTCCTTAGAGGATGAACCACTAGCTGATGATGGGGCTGGAGCTGAAAACATTTGCTTACTCTTCGGGTGATGTCCATCATCCGATTTCTGCTGAGAATAGTCAAAGTTCCCATTCCTATCCTTCTTATTTTCCTTAGCATGTTCCCCAAGCTTATCACCCTCAACCTGCTGAACATGAGTCATAAGCCTGGAGATTATCATATCCCTAAGTAACATAGCATTTCTGCACTCAGTTTTCACCAAATCCAACACTCCACAAAACAACTTGTTGATCATAGCCCTGAAGTCAACAACTATTTGAGGATCATACATGGAGAGTTGGCTAAACTTCAACCTATACTCTTGGACTGTCATATTACCTTGCATTAATTTCATGAATTCAAGAGCCTTTGCTTCTTTCAACTCTATTGGTAATAACCTGTCGAGAATAGTCTCACTATAGCAATCCCAAGTGATAAGAGTTGAATTTGCAGCCCTATTCTCCTTCCACTCTACGTACCTGATAGGAGCAATATCCTTCAACTGGTATGATGCCAACTCAACCCGATCATTCCCAGTGACTTGCATTATCTCACTTCTTGATCTCATATAAGAAATTTTGAGGATCCTCATTAGTCTTTCATCCTATAACATAGGCGGATTCATCCTAACATTGTCACGGACCCTTAGTGATGGAAAGCCACCATTTTCATTCATAGGAGCATGAACGCAGTTATTCTTGTTAGTCATACTCTGAGCAAAAATTTGTATGACATTCCTAAACTAAACATTTGAGAATTCTTGATATGGGACTGGAGGAGGTGCGTTTGGAGTCCTGGCATTCGCATGCCTATTGTTAGCTCTATGATGAGGCATGATCTAAAACGTATAACGTCAAGTTAGAATGGAATAAGATCATACCTTTCGCACTCTAAGAGTAAAAGAAAGAGAAGTTTTCCTAAATCACTTTATAGCCTCCCTCTGATTAGATGTGGTGCACTTTACACCCATAAAAGAACTCTACTTAGTGCGGCTTTTCAGACATCGTAGGACTCTTAAGCATAGTGCTTTGATACAATGTTTTGTAACGCCTCAAGCAACGCTGAGACGCGAACATGGAAATTAGAATCACAAGTGATCCCAACCTAACCCTGCTGGCATAATCATGAACATACTAAAGAATATAAACTGATGCGGAAGCTAAATCATAATTTCATCTTAAAACATTGGAATACCCATGTTCTATAACTAAGATATTTGAAAATAATGAGCTTAATACAAAAGAAATATCAACTCAATAATAAGTTGAATCTAACTATGTCTAAAATAAGTCTCTGACTGACTAGAAATAATGGGACAAGCCCAAGCTAAATCTAGCAAAAACTAAAACTAAAATACTAAATACAGTAATGAAACTCATGACTATTTTCCAAGGAGAACGAGGACTCACCACTAAATCTGCTGACAGGAGATCAAAAATTGATAAATGTGTGATTTGGATGCTGAGAGCCTGAACCCACATCACGATAAGCTGTAATGCAAGTATACATTAGTAGTTGAAAGGTATTGAGCATGCAGGAAAGAGTAAAGCTAAAATAAAACATAACTGAACAAGTACTAAAGCAAGTATAATAATCTGAACATAATTTAATGAATTTCTAAGATAATTGAATGCAATGACCAGTTTATAACATGCTGAAACTAAATACTCATTATACTGATATATGGTCAATGCAGAGAGTCTGACTGAACTGTGGGAGCTACTAGTAACCGATGATAAAACGAGATGAGCTAAATGTGGAGTCCAATGTATATGCCTCATCGAGAGGACCCAATATACCCTACCAAAGGTATAAAGGCATGCTGGCATGATCACTAAACTGATTGCCCACAGAAAGGACTTACAACTACTTGGCTAGTTAATCTGGGACTATTGGGTACGCTAAACCCTACTCCAACTCGGTATTATGTTACTCCTAATGAATTCTATAAATTAACTGATTATGTATGAGTTTCTGCAAATATTTGATAGTTCAAAACTGATCATGCAAACTGAGAATGCGACATTTAATCTGATAATGATGCATTAAAAACTAAAGCATGTATATCTACATAATTGAAACATTTGACCTAGCATGTGTAATTCAAGAACTAAAGAAATACAAAGCAAGGCATCTGAAATTAATGCAATAATCTGAGTAATAACATGAATATCGTATTTGGAACATATTTTTAATAATTTCATGAAGTTCTATCAAAGTTCTAAAACCCTAGGTATAATCGTGATAAGAGAATCAAGAATCTGACTGAAAACTAGGGACCCAGTGGGGGAAAGGAACCCACTAGTGCAATCCCACATGCCTGCTGATGAAATCCACGGAAAATACTAAGGTTTTGGGGCTGGAACTACTAGAGCTTGTGGTGTTCCTGAACTAGAGTTCTTGAGCTTTTTCTCCTCTCTTACTTCTAATTTTCTAAGTTTTTCATTTAATGATTTGACTTTGATATATTTTAATTATGTTTATATGCTTAAACTGACAAATATATGATGATTAAGGGTCAAAACGAGGTATATTAGGATATAAATGGAGTGGGAAAGGTAAAAAAGAACCCTGGGAAAGTTTCTGTCATATCTACCTATGGCCAGGATAGACGGTTCGTAGGTGGATCCACACCCTCTCGGTTGGGCCTGTTCGACAATCTTTACAAAAACGGGCATAAACTTTTACTCACAGGTTTGATTTTAGCAAGGTTGGTGGTTATAGAAAGATAATTCGATTTATCTATGGGAAGGTCAAGGGTTACTTAATTCATTTTGTGCCAAGAGTTATGACCAGTTGAAGTTGACCCAACTGCACTTCCCCCTTAACTGTCTGCTAATTCCACCCTGCGGTCAGACATACGGACCGTGGGATTATCTATGGACCGTGCTGATCATCCGTGTCTCTTGTAAGAGAGTGTTTGAAGGGGTTCTTGATCGACTGTCTACAGATCGTAGTCTGACCTACGGACCGTAAGTCCGTCCGTCGACCAACACTTAAGAAATTTGACTAGGCTAAGACTTTTGGGAGTTTCTGATGCCATCGATGGTTGTGCAGAATGGTCCGTGGTTTATGCTACGGTCCGTCGATGTTCACGTCTATTGCACATGCTGATTTTTCGAAAAAAAATATTTTTGATTTGTTTTGGCTATGAGGTGTTAAAGTTAGTGTCGTGCGATGATCCACCGAACATTAAATAGGAATCCATCCATGATTGTAAAAATCAAATGTGCCCTATCAAGAGACACATAGGTATTATACATTCAAGTAATCACCATATTAATAGTGATGGACACCCAAGTTTTGTCTTTAGCTTTGAGTTTTGAGGAATCGATCAACTAGTTGTTCTCAATCCCTTTAGCCATAAGAAGACTATGAAAATGTCTCCCAATCCACTCTTGGCCCTCTTTCGTTGACCTTATTATGTGAATATAATTATTATCATCAGGAAGACCATATTAATTAATTATCCTCGTGCAGTAAAATCAAACATGGTTGTCCCGAACCGTAACTACCAAGTAAATACAGAAATTAGTTGCGACAATATTGGCATATAACTCTTGAAACCACCGCCTAATTAACTTTAATAGACTCATCAACAGAACACATTTATCCACTGGCCTCTTATCGCCCATTGAAGTCCATCACGGTTATCCAATTGGTTGAATTTAGCAGTTACTAACCACTCATGATCAAAGATTTCATATCCCATGATATTTTATTCCATTTGTGCCACCACTTGGTTGACGTCGTCGTCCATGATTTTGCAAAAAAATATTCATATTCAATATACAAACATTTGAAATGAATGAAAAGGAACAAAAATCAATGTATCTTCAAAACGTTAGGCCAAATAAATGAGTGAAAAAAAAGAATGAAGGGGAACTTACTAATTTTGACAGTTTTCACTGTTGGGTATGTAGCAAGAATTGATGGGAAATAGAGGCAAGGAGAGGAATTTGAAAAGCTTAGAACTTGAAAGGCTGGGAACTTGGAAAGTCCTCTAATGCTTTAATAAAAAAGGCAATAGTCCCTCATCAGTAATGGAAATGAAAATAGGACAGTTTACATAAATAAACACTCCTATTAATTGTTAAAGAGGGACCCCCTCACGCCGTCGTCGCTCGCTCGCTTCGGCTTCGGCTCCGTTTCGGCTTTGGCTTTGGCTTTGGCAAATGATCGATCGAGAGATAATTGTTTGGACAAAATTATTTTATTTAATTAATTAAATGGCCAAAAATTACTTTCAATTAATTAGTTGATAACAGAAGTTAACCGAAATGTTTTCAATTTTTTTGTTAACCCGACCTGACTCGGATCCGCGTGAGTGACCCATTTTAAATTCCGTTATATTTAAGAATTCCCGCCACTGTTCTGAAAGGTTGTAACTTTCAGCAACAGTTAATACCATTTGAATGTTTGCAACCTTTCATTAATGGTCGTGTCAATTCTGAAAGGGTTGCAGCCTGTCAGAATACATTCTTCTTGCCTATAAATACCATTCAGTCTTCAGAATATTTCCCTACGAATTTTCTGATCTTCGTTCTTCTTAAAAACACGTATTTCTTCATGTACTTTCCTGCTGTGGATTGATTCGCTGACAGTAAAGTTTTTGGTATCTATTCTCTTCTGATTAAGATCATTTTACGCTGGGAGGTAATATTCCAAATCAAACCTCGGATACTAGAGGGGAATAATTTCCTTAAGGGGACACTGTGAATTCAGTGGACTTGATTTTCTTCCTAAATTATCAAAAAGAGTATTCCAGATTCTGGTAAGTTTTACAGATTCAATTATTTTTTACAAATAAATTTCTGTTCATCTTATTTACTGGTTCTAAAAATCTCAGTTACTTCGTGTTTTTTAATAATTTATTACAACCAGTAATTTTTGATTTTTCATAACACAGATTGGCAACAATTTTAAGGAAATTATATAAATCTGTGTTTCTGGTGGAGACAAAAATCTTTATGATTTTATAATCCTTTAAGTCTACAATTATATTTTATTGCTTACTTATATTGTATCAATTTTGTTTATGAAAAATGGAAAATACTCGTGTTACAGTGGTTGTTGCTGCACCAACCCGAACTCTTGTATCACAAGTAGAGAAACCGGGTAAATTCACAGGTGTGAATTTCAAAGTATGGCAGCAACTAGTATTTTTCTGGCTTACCACTCTTGGTCTGCAAAAGTTTACAAGTGAAGATACTCCAGTTCCTGGTGATGATATGTCAGACAGGGAGAAATTTGTGATTGTTGAAACATGGAAACAGTCAGACTTCCTATGTAAAGGTTACGTTTTTAGTGCTTTAGAGGATGACTTATATAATGTTTATAGTGCAATAACAACTTCAAAAGAGTTGTGGAATGCACTTGAGAAGAAATATAAGACAGAAGATGCATGGTTGAAAAAGTTTGTGGTCGCAAAGTTTTTAGACTATAAAATGGTAGATAGTAAAACTGTTGAATCACAAGTGCAGGAACTTCAACTTATTCTCCATGATCTGGTTGCTGAAGATATGGTAGTAAATGAAGATTTTCAAGTGGCTACAATGATCGAGAAGTTGCCTCCTTCGTGAAATGATTTCAAGAATTATCTAAAGCACAAGCGTAAAGAAATGAAGCTTGAAGATCTTGTTATTCGTCTCAAGATTGAGGAAGATAACAGAAATGCCGAAAAGAAGTCGCGTAAGAGTTCAACAATCATTGGAGTTAATATGGTTGAAGAAGCTCCTACCAAAGACAAAAAGAGAAAGAAGTCCAGCATGCAGAAGTCAGAACAGGCCAAGAAGAAATTCAAAGGATACTGTTATAATTGTGGCAAGGCTGGTCATAGATCTTCTGATTGTCATGCTCCAAGAAAGGACAAAAACAAAGGCAAAGGCAAAAGTCAAGCAAAGATCGTGGAAAAGATGGAAGATGCAGATGAATTGTGTGCAATGATATCAGAGTATAACTTAGTTGGAAACCCCAAGGAGTGGTTTCTCGAGTCAGGTGCTACTAGACATATTTGCTCTGCAAAAGAAGCCTTTGCAACGTACACTGCTGCTGAGTACGATGAAGATTTATTCATGGGAAACACAGCAACAACAAGGATTGCAGGAATTGGGAAAGTAATGTTGAAAATGACATCCGGCAAAGTGTTAACATTAAACAATGTTCTGCATGTCCCTACTATTAGGAAGGATTTAGTTTCTGCTGCACTACTCGTTAAGAACAGGTTTAAGTGTGTCCTAGTTCGTGATAAAGCTGTAATAAGTAAGAATGAAATGTTCATAGGAAAGGGCTACCTCAATGAGGGTCTTTTCAAACTAAATGTAATGGTTATTGACAGTATTAATAAAAATTCTGCTTCTGTTTACTTATTAGAGTTAAGTGATTTATGGCATGCCTGTTTGGGACATGTAAATTACAAAGCCTTGCGAAAATTGGTTAACCTGGAAGTATTGCCTGATTTTAAATGCGATAAGTCGAAATGTGAAATTTGTGTGGAAAGTAAGTTTGCTAAACATCCTTACAAGTCTGTTGAATGAAATTCTAGAACTTTAGACTTAATTCACACAGATATATGCGATATGAAGTCAACACCATCTCGTGGTGGGAAAAAAGTATTTTATAACTTTTATTGATGACTGCACTCGATTTTGTTATGTATATTTGCTTAATAGTAAGGATGAAGCAATTGATGCATTGAAGCAATACAAAAATGAACTGGAAAATCAATTGAATCTAAAGAAAAAAATTATTCGGTGTGATAAGGGTGGAGAATATGAATCTCCTTTTGCAGAGATATATTTGGAATATAGTATTATTCATCAAACTACTGCACCTTATACACCAGAGTCAAATGGTTTGGCAGAACGGAAGAACAGAACATTAAAGGAAATGATGAATGCCTTAATGATCAATTCTGGTTCACCACGAAATTTTTAG
This sequence comes from Solanum peruvianum, assembly GCA_027705065.1. Classification (NCBI taxonomy): domain Eukaryota; kingdom Viridiplantae; phylum Streptophyta; class Magnoliopsida; order Solanales; family Solanaceae; genus Solanum; species Solanum peruvianum. Next base: position 48,616,563 of record JAKWJD010001761.1, read on the forward strand.
GGGGAAGCCATCCTTACAGCTAATAAAATACTCAATAGAGTACCCCATCGAAAAACACAATCAATTCCATATGAGTTGTGGAATGGAAGAAAACCCAACTTGAAATATTTCAAAGTGTGGGGGTGCTTAGCCAAGGTAGAGGTTCCTTTACCTAAGAGGGTTAAAATTGGACCCAAAATAATAGATTGTGTCTTTATTGGGTATGCTGTGAATAGTAAAGCCTGTCGATTTTTGGTTCACTAATCTGATAATCCTGAGATTCATGTAAATACGATAATTGAATCAGATTATGCAGAGTTTTTTTTAAAATATTTATCCGTACAAAACTGAAAGTGAGTCAACAAGTGAAAAACCTAAACGACCACGACAAGAATCAATGGAAAATATTCTAACTAGTGAGGAACCTAGGTTAAGTACTCGACAACGAAAATCTATTTCTTGCGGACCAGATTTTGTAGCACTATTGCTTGAAATGAGCCTCAAACATTTAAAGAAGCTATGTCTTCGTCAGAATCAACTTATTGGAAAGAAGCAGTCAATAGTGAGATCGAATCAATTTTAAGCAATCACACTTGGGAATTGACTAATCTTCCTCCAGAAATAAACCTTTAGGATCAAAATGGATCTTTAAAAGGAAAATGAAACATGATGGGACTATTGACAAATATAAGGCTAGACTGGTAGTCAAAGGGTACAGACAAAAGGAAGGTCTGGACTACTTTGACACATACTCTCCAGTAACAAGGATAACATCAATTAGGATGTTAATAGCACTAGCCGCATTGCATGATCTTAAAATCCACCAAATGGATGTAAAGACAGCTTTCTTAAATGGAGAGTTAGAGGAAGAAATTTACATGGAACAACCTAAAGGGTTTATAGTTCCTGGCAAAGAAAAGAAATTGTGAAAACTTGTGAAGTCACTTTATAGACTCAAGCAAGCACCCAAACAATGGCATGCTAAATTTGATCAAATAATGTTGGCAAATGGATTCAAGATTAACGAATGTGATAAATGTGTTTACATTAAAAACGTTATGAATCATGAAGTCATTGTTTGTTTGTATGTTGATGACATGTTAATAATGAGTAAATAAATTGACGATATAAATGCGTTTAAGCGCATGTTGTCCAGCAAGTTCGATATCAAAGACTTAGGAGTTGCTGATTTGATCTTAGGGATCAGATTATCAAAACTCCCCAGGGACTAGCATTATCCCAATCTCATTATATTGAAAAAGTATTGGATAAGTTCAATTACTTGAATCTCAATGTAGTCAAAACACCAATTGATTTAAGTTGTACATTTAAAAAGAATGAAGGTCAAAGTGACTCTCTATTTGAATAGGCCAGAGTGTTGGGAAGTTTGATTTATATTATGAATTGCGAGCGACCAGATATAGCATGTGCTATTAGTAAACTTAGTCGGTACACTAGTAATCCGAATCAAACTCACTGGATGGCTATCAAACGTGTGTTGGGTTATCTAAAATGGACACAACATTATGTTTTGCATTATAATAAATATCCTGCTGTGATTGAAGGATATAGTGATGCAAATTGGATCACCGGGTCAAATGATGTAAAATCCACGAGTGGTTATGTATTCATACTTGGTGGAGGAGCTGTTTCTTGGAAATCTTCCAAACAGACATGTATTGGTAGCTCCACAATGGAATCTGAATTCATTGCTTTGGATAAGGCTGGTGAAGAAGAGGAATGGCTCCGGAATTTTCTAGAGGATATTTCATTCTGGCCCAAACCTGTTGGACCAATTTGCATACATTGCGATAGTCAAGAAGCAATAGGTAGGACAAGGAGCGTTATGTACAATGGGAAGTCTCGTCATATACGACGTAGACATAACACCATAAGACAAGTTCTCTTTAGTGGAATTATAACAATTGACTATGTAAAGTCAAGCGATAATGTGTCAGATCCACTAACGAAAGGCCTAGTGAGAGAGGCAGTTGAAAGATCATCTAAGGGAATGGGTTTACGGCTTAGGACAAGTTAGAATGACGGTAACTCTATATAGCAGACTGGAAATCCCAAGAGCTAGATTGAAGGAGAAAAACAAAGTTGTGGCTGACGGTTCGACATTGTCAATTCACTCAATCCATTCTCAAGATGAAGACAATGTTCAGGAAAAGGTTAAGACTTTAAGGCTTGTTAATGAGGTAATAAAGCTTAAAGTTTTTAATGATTTGCTATGTTTGGTAGATTTGACCAAATAGTGTATCTACGATATGACACGGTTAGAAATCACCTATGTGAGTGTGAAGTGGAAGCCGCTTCAAAGAGAATTTTATGTCAAAAGCCTATTCTCTATACACTCATGAAACCAGGAGGTGTTCATGGCTGAAACGAACACAACCGTAAGAATCATAAACAGTAAAGGGTTAATTGTGTGACATATGATTTTCTAGGTATAAACCAAAGTTCGACGGTCCAAAGATATCACATCTACCGATTGACCGAGTATATCCGACATATGTTCACTACGGAAAGTGCAAGGGGAAACCCACTTATCCAGATGCAATTAATCCTTGCTTGTAAAGTACACAATTGTCCGTGCATTCCTATGTTATAACTATTCCACATCAATGTGGGGAATTGTTGGGTATGTAGCAAGAATTGATGGGAATTAGAGGGAAGGAGAGGAATTTGAAAAGTTTAGAACTTGAAAGGGTTGGAATTTGAGAAGTCCTCTAATGCTTTAATGAAAAAGGCAATAGTCCCTCATCGGTAATGGAAATAAAAATAAGAGAGTTTAAATAAATAAACACTCCTATTAATTGTTAAAAGGGTAGGAAAGAGGGACCCCCCTCGCGCCATCGTCGTCGTCGCTCGCTCGCTTCGGCTTCGGCTTCGGCTTTGGCTTTGGCTTTGGCTTTGGCAAATGACCGATCGAGAGATAATTTTTTGGACAAATTTATTTTAATTATTTATTTAATTAATTAAATGGCCAAAAATTATTTTTAATTAATTAGTTGATAAGCGAAGTTAACCAAAATGTTTTCAACTTTTTAGTTAACCCGACCCGACTCGGATCCGCGCATGTGACCCGTTTTAAATTTCGTTTTATTTAAAAATTCCCGCCACTGTTCTGAAAGATTGCAACTTTCAGGAACAGTCAATACCATTTGAAAGTTTGCAACCTTTCATTAATGGTCGTGTCAATTCCGAAAGGGTTTCAACCTTTTAGAATATATTCTTCTTGCCTATAAATACCATTCAGTCTTCAGAATATTTCCCTACGAATTTTCTGATCTTCCTTCTTCTTAAAAACACATATTTCTACGTGTACTTTCCTGCTCTGGATTGATTCGCTGACAGTAGAGTTTTTGGTATCTATACTCTACTGAATAAGATCATTTTACCCAGGGGAGGTTATATTCCAAATCAAACCTCGGATACTAGAGGGGAATAATTTCCTTAAGGGGACACTGTGAATTCAGTGGACTTGATTTTCTTCCTAAATTATCAAAAAGAGTATTCCAGATTCTGGTAAGTTTTACAAATTCAACTATTTTTTACAAATAAATTTATGTTCATCTTATTTACTGGTTCTAAAAATCTCAGTTACTTCGTGTTTTTTAATGATTTATTACAACCAGTAATTTCTGATTTTTCATAACACAGATTTGCAACACACATGACTCGTCGCGGTCACGGTAATAGCCATAGTTAGCCTCTCATTTTCATGTCATTGCGATTGTAGGTTTTGACATCACAATCTTTAAATTTCAAAATGTAATACATCGTGATCTTGGGAGAGATATCGTGATCGTGGAATGAGACTTCATGATGGCGGGATGAAACATCACAGTCACGTAGAACATTTCCGTCCATAAAATATTTTCCCTTCGGCATTGCATCATGCCAATTTCAAGTCTCAAATTCACCGTTATTGAATTAACACCTATTAAACAACATTAAACTACCACACTTCTCTACACAATCAAGTTAGCAACATCAATCATGAGAAAAAAATAAAAATAAAACTAATGGTGATAATAGACCCTTTTTCAAATTACTCACCAATTTCAAGTAAAGATGAAGAAAGGTGTAAGAAGGCATAACTTAAGTGAAGAAAAAAAGTAGAAGGGAATTCATAGCCCAGAATTGATTAGAGCAATTGATTTACGGGAGAAGTTTTTGGACTTTTTTTTTTGGAGTTTATGGGACACTAAAATGAATTTAAAAACTATTGCCTTTTTAGATCACGTGAGTCAACATGGTCTTGACACCTCTCCTAACAATCACGACAAAATGTTTTTTTACCTTTCATGAATGCGACACAGATTACTTGTGATCGCGGTAAGATGCTCTCGCAATTGTGATGAATTGCACGGTGTTAGATTTTCAAAAGTTATTTTCAGTTGGGGAGCTGGAAAAGAAAACATGGAGATCCACCCAATATTTTAGGCTCACCTAAGCGTCCAAAAACTTGTCAACTCTTATTTTAGGAGGTGTTTCACCCCAAATGTGCATTCCAATCAATTTTATACATTCAAACATATTCTTAACAACACTAACAACTTAGAAATTATGATTGACAGTTAAAAAATCAAATCTAAACTACAAATCACAAATAAGAAATTATACTAATTTGGATATCGATCGGTTGCCTCCGATCAAACGCACAATTTTAACACCACGACACGACTTTAGATTTATCACACTTTATGTTTCCACTTTCCGGAAATGAACATCCTACCCAACATTGCATCATACCTCATTTAAGATTCTTCGTTAGGGTTGAGAGAGTCACTAGACAACCTCAGTATTGTTTTTCATTATTGTTGGCCCTCAATCAACTAACACTATTGATTCCTTATGAAGTAAAGTTGCGATAAATGATATTTTTTCTTCTTTTATGCAACTTTAGTATCATCAAACTTTTTGCAGCTTCTTCAACTGTCATTTGTTTTATTTGTTGCAAAGGCCCGAGATATCCTCAATGTCTGCCACCATTTCTTTTGTTGTTTCCACATTAGCTTCAAAGTAGAGATCTTAAACTCGAGTGGTACCATATCATAGCACCTATCTAGGTGCAAGGGATGAGACTCATCTTCTTTACTTCTGAATATTGCATAAGGAATAATATCTACCTCATATCTTTTTCCCACCATTGTCCTAAGAGTTGAGCGTTCAAACTTTAAATTGACCGCCTCATGCCACTGAGCGAAGTAAATTTTGAGAGATTTTTCCTTTTCTTAAGAAAATTGGAGTAGTTCCTTTTCGTTCAAATTTATCTTACTTCTACAACCTTAAACAAATAATTGGCTTATCATATTTGATTCACGCAAGGACATGGATCGATCAGTATAGGTCATACGACTCTCAAACATATGGTCATAAAAACCTATGAAGACAACTATTCACAATCTAGAGAGATATAAGTTAACTAGAAAGCCCTAAGTCAATTCAATACGTCAAATTGCTTCTGATTAATGGCGCCCATTTTCTATAACACTCAAATTACCATAAAAAAGTTCTTAGAGTAAACAGTTGTCATCAATAAAAAAACCCAACTAAGAGTTAGGGTCAAATCACAAAAGGAACAATTTGTTCACAACGAAGAAAACAAAGGATAAATAAAAAATGGTTTGAATCTGAAAATCTAGTCTAGAACGCTATCAAATAGAGTTCCATTTTGCTAAGAAAATCCAGGATTTGGGCAAAATATCAAACGAGGGATAATTAAGAATAGGAAATTAGAACTCAACACTAAATCAAAAATTCATTGTTATCTTAACACATGCAAATCAATGAAAGGTTGACTAGATCATTATCAGTTAACACTTATCTTCTTTATGTCTTAAAGTGCTTTCTAACGAAATTTCATTCTGGTTCAGCTATGTTTAACAACAACCAATCCAATACTTTAATTTGAATCCCTATTTCATGCATTCAACAAAATAAATCTAAATTATCTAATTTTCTAGACTTTATGAATCAAAGTTAAACGTGGCTATTAATCAAAATCTCCACTTTAGGAATTCTAATTCGAGAAATCCACAATACCGGAATCTAGAGTTCAAGAACGCACTCTCAAATCATAGATTAAATCATAAAAATTACATTAACCCTAATCATGACAGTATGCTATAAAAAAGCATTACAGTGAGCCATCGAAATCCAAATGAGTTGTCTATTTCTAGCACAACACCTCAATCTTCATTTGACAATTTCACCCATATTATTAGAAATTTAAAAAAATAAAGTAAAAAAGAAATAAGAGATCTCAGTTGTAAGAACAGAATCATCAAACCCAAATTCAAATTGTGAGGCAACTTGTAAATCTCAACCCTAATTGAAATCTACAAGTACTTTTCTAGTCTAATCTAAGAAGATGGAACTCTCTCAATAGATTGTTGTGTACATGATGGATACATAATTGATAGTTGAACAATGGATGTTGGTAAGTGTGCCATGGGATTTTAGGATCAATTTGGTGAAAATCCTAATCTTCCTAGGTTCTAGGCGTCGACCTTTCATGGTCGCGATAACTAACTCACGCAGTCGCAAGGAGTAGTGTCGCTAGGACATGGTGTCGCGACCTTTAACAACACAATCACGAGATTTGAATTTTTTTGGCCTCGCAATCACGACCTTTATTTCACATGGTTTTGAAGACCAAACTTTTGGCAGTTCCACATTCTTGCTCCAATTCTAATTAATTTCTTCAACCATATTCTTAATCAAATCTTCATTTTATGTCGCTACAAATATGAAGAAAACCATATTAAAATCACAAATTCTAAACTATAAAAAGTCATAGTAACTATTAAAAGAGACCTAAATGAGTGAAAATCCACCACTCATCACTCACACCCTTTTTTTAAAAATTATGGATTTATGAGTGCTGTTCATCCTGATCCTCCTATCACATTAGTGTCGGAGGCTTGATTTTAAGAGTTTGTGAGGTACCTCCTAGTCATTGGAGAAGGCTTCACTTACTCTTGACTATGTCTTTCTACTATTCTAGAACTGTAGATATTCAGACTTATTCATTTATAAAAATTTGTATATTAACCTAGGGCCGATCAACAAGATCGGGGGTCTAAAGCCAAATCTTAAAGATAAGATATAATATATTGAGATGTATTTTCTTTCTTTCATCTGTTGAATACTTACTGTTAACTTGACTTGCCAATAAGTTTAATAATTCGCTTTGTATTATGTCCAAGGTAATGGCTATGAATTTTTTCATGCTTATACTTCAAATATGTTCTTGTATAGCTTGATAATATTTACTAATAATTTCAATTAGGCTTTAAAAATTACTGTTGCTTTCTTTATGGATCTTTCCATTTGTTCCCCTAAATGCTAAATTATTTTTCGAGAGAGTTTTGATCACGTCAATAATTCTTGACAATACATTGTTCCATTGCACTTCATCTCTATCAATTTGTTCCTGCAAAACTTTATCAATTGTTCTTAATGCAATCTAATTTATGTATCAATAGACGAGCTCATTTTATTGATAATAGGTTGACTCTTTCCTTTATGGACTGTGAGATTAAAACTAAGATTTCTCCACTCTTTACTACCTTTACTAGCTAGTTTAATATTAAAAATAGTGGAAGTTGTGTTAAATAATAAAGGGGAAAGGTATGAAATAAATCCGAACTTTGACCTAAATTAATGTTATGATACCAAATTTAATAAATTTTTATAATAATTTAAAAAATTACATAAACTTCAGTATATGAACAATAAAAAGTTCTGAAGAAAAACTATAAAGCCTCTAACACATTTTTATGTTCAAAAACATAATAGTGTCACGCCCGACCTACCTCCGAGATGCAAACACGAGACCTAGGACTACAAGTGATTCCAAGCTAACCATGCTAGCATGATTATGAGCAGAGTAGGGAAAATGAACTGGTGTGGAAGCTTAATCATAATTAAAATTCAAATATGGGGAATACCAAATATATGAAAAGTAATGAGACTAATACAGAAAAGATATTAACTCAATACTAAGATGATAATATGTCTTAAAATAGCCTCTAACTGACTAGAAATGTGGGGACAAGACCTAGCTAATTCTAGCAAAATTGAAGCTAAACAGCTAAAACTACTTCAATGAAACTCATGAATGTTGTCGTTTGAGAATGAGGACACACCACTGATTCTGCTGAACTCAAGATCGAGAATCGATCCAAGCATGATCTGGATTCTAAGAACCTAAAATGATAACACGAGAAGATGTAGCACATCTATGTATTAGTACTTTAAAGGTACATTTAAGATAGAGTATAGCTTAAATAATACATAACTGAACAAATCAATAAAGTAATGATACAATTTGAACATGATATAGATTCTGAATGCAGTGACGAATTTATTACTTGCTAAAATTGAATATTGGATATACTTATAAATGGTCAATGTAATGGAATCAGATTAAACTGTGGGAGCTATTCATAACCTATAATAAAATCACATGAGCTAAATATAGGGTTTGATGTATACACTCATCAAAAGAACCTCATATACCCTGCCAGAGGTATAAAGGAATATTGGCATGATCACTAAACCGATGCCCAAAGAGGTGACTTACAGCCTACTTGGCTAGTTGTTCTAGGATTATTTGGGTATGTTGAACCCTAGTCCAACTTGGCAGTATGTTACTCCCAATGAATTAAGTATTAACTGATTATAATTGAGTTTCTGTAATCACTGAATTATCTGACCTAGCATATCTAATTCAAGAACTAAAGATATATATTGCTAGGGATCTGAAATTCATGCAATAAACTGAATATTAATGTAATAATTTAATTTGGATCATTCTTATATCTAAAAACCAATTATTCTAAAATTTAAGAAACATGAAGTCTAGTCATGATATGGTTATCATGAAATTGACTGAAAACTAGGGAACTAATGAGTGAAAGGAAACCACTAGGAAAAAAACACATACCTGGTGATGTATTCCATGTAGAAATCGTTAGATTACAGGGCTGGAACGAATGGAACCTTGGTGCGTTCTTAAACTACGATTTTGACATTTTCTCCTGTATTTCTTATAATTTTCCTTTTTTTTTGATTAATGATTTGACTTACGTAAACTTTTAGTATGTTTCTTGGTTTGAAATGACAGAAATCTCATTATTTAAGGTTTAAGCAACGTATCTTAGGGGTTAAACGAAATAGTAATGGATCAAAATATCCTTGAAATAATTGTTGTTGGATCAATCGAAGGAGTCGATTGACAAGTTTTCCTTCAATCAAAGATCCGTTGTTGGGTACGTCGTTTGAATATGCTTGACCTGCCTACAATAAAATGGTCATAACTTTTTACTGGGATGTTGGATTTTAGCAAACTACTGGCGTTGGAAAGAGGGTTCAATGATCTATCATATTATGGGTCATAAGAGAAATAATTCATTTTTTCCTAAGAGTTATGACCAAATTGAAATTGGCCCAATTAGCAATTTCCCCCAAACTAACTGCTAACCATCACCTTCTATCATACCTAAGGACTTTAAATGTAACGACAATTTGTGTTTGTCGTCTGTAGTCCGTGTAAGACTCTAAGTAACTAAATCCTCAATCCACGGAGATAGACCACAGACTGTAGGTGTGTCCGTGGGTCGAGGCATATGAACTGTATTATGTCTTACGGAAGTAGGTCTAATTTTCTGAGCTATGTTTTTAAATGGGATATAGTAGCTTATAACAGACCCATAGTACAGGCCATAGATCAGACTACAATCCATAGATGGTGACCGTGAATTGCACCTGCAATTTAGAAAATCTTATGTTTGGTCTATTTTTGACACAGGATTTTAGTTGATCTTCTCCTTGGGAACATTAATCCTTAAATGATGGATAAACTAGAACAAAATGGAGGGAAAGAGATTCAATCCTACCCCTAAACAACGAGAGCTGAGTTTTGGATAAAATTGAGTTCGCTAAACATGCAATTATGCTTGTATGGAAAGTATAACTTAAGGGAACATGATTTTAAGGTTAAATTCAGATGATTTTAAGGCTAAATTCACATGATTTAAGGCTAAATTCGCACATGAATGACTGAAAAACTGTAGAGGAACTATTATCTTAAGTTTGAGTCGAATCAGAATGAAATAGGTGATGATACTTGGCTTTCATGACTGCTTCTATTTCCCAAGTAGCTCCCTCTATAGAGTGACTCCTCCACGAAACATTGACTACAAATACTTCTTTGTTCCTTAACCTTCTAACCTAACGATCAATAATCTTAATTGATACAACCTCATAAGAAAGGCTATATTTCAAAGCCATACTATGTAATGTCACTACGGATGCTGGATCACCTACACACTTCTTCAATAGTGAAATGTGAAAAACTAGATGGACTTCTGCTAATTTTCTTGGAAACTCTAACTCATATGAAACTTTACCAACCCTTTTAAATAACTTTTAAGGCCCTAGATATCTATAATTGAGCTTCCCTTTCTTACCAAATCTCATCACCCCTTTCATAGGTGATACTATTACGAAAACCCAATAATCACCATGGAACTCTAGTTCCCTTTTTTCGTACATCTACATATGATTTCTGACGACTTTGGGTTTTCTTAAGTCTATCTGTAATGACTTATATTTTCTCCATAGCATAAAGGACAAAATAAACTCCTATCAAAGTTGCTTCACCTACTTCAACCTTGCCAAAGAGAGATCTACATCTACATTCATATAGGGCCTCATAAGGGGCCATTTGAATGCTGGAATTCTAGTTGTTGTTGTAGCCAAACTCAATAAGAGAAAGGTAAGCATCCCAAAAAACCCTAAAATGAAAGGTAAAATGAGGAACTCTATCAGCGGTGATAGACAAATAAACCCCACGCAACCTGATAATTTCATAAATGTAATGATTTGAATAGTTTTCTGCCGAATCCGTAGTCTTGATTATCAAAAAGCGAGAAGTCCTAATCATCCTATCAACTATTACCCAAATAGAGTTATGTTGTTTACGAGTACGAGGTAACGGTATGATTAAATCCATATAGATCACTACCCACGTACAAGTAGGAATGCCGATCTCTTGAGTCATATCCCGTGGTTTTTGATGTTCTACATTGACTTGCTGGCTATTGAACCACTTAGTCACAAAATCTACTATATATCTCTTTTTCCCATTCCAACAATAGACTTCTCGCAAATCGCTCTACATCTTAGTTGCACCTAGATGAATAGATTATATGGAGTTATGGGATTCTCCAATAATATTTTGTCTTAACTCTCCCACATTAGAAATACACAATATAGTTTAGTATCAAAGTACGACATCACCTCCTTGGAAAAATCCTCCACTCTTTGATTATGGACTACACCCTTAAGTTCAAGCAAGATTTGATCACTTTCTTGCTTTTCCCTAACCTCAACTACCAAAGAAGATTCTACCCTATTCAGAATTGTTACACAACTCTCTTATATGCTCATTAGGTGAACTTCCAACAAAGCAAGCATGTGAACATCCTTGTCCAGTTCTTCCTTTCTTCCTCTATATGGGCTACACTACCAATAGATAATCTTCTAAGAGCATCTATTACTACATTGGCCTTACCAGGATGATAATACACACTCATATCATAATCCTTCAGGAACTCAAGCCATCTCATATAGCGAAGATTCAACTCTTTGTGGGTCAATACGTATGAAGGCTTCTATGGTCACTTAACACATCTACATAAACACATTACAAGTAGTGGCTTTACATCTTGAGTGCAAACACCACTGCTGAAGGGTCGAGGTCATGAGTTTGATAGTTCTTCTAGTGCACCTTAAGCTATCTAGAAGCATAAGTTATAACATTATCTCGCTCCATCAACTCACAACCTAGGCCAACCCTGTATGCATCACAATACATCACATAACCATCTTAACCCTCTAGTACAGTCAAGACATGAGGTATAGTCAATCTAGTTTTCAATTCTGCCATCCTTTTCTCACAATTATCTAATCATTGGAACTTTACCATATTCTAAGTCAACCTAGTCAATGGTGATGCAATTGATAAAAACTCTTCCACGAACCTTTTAAAATAACCTGCTAGGCCTAAGAAACTTTTGATATTTGTAGCAAAGGTAGCTTTCGACCATTTTTTGATGCTTCTATCTTTTAAGAATCCATTGGGATTCCCTTATTAGATACAATGTGATGAAGGAGAGAAATAGATTGCAATAAAAACTCATATATCCTAATATTAGAGAACTCATGCGGTTCATCCTAACAAAGTCACACACCCTAGTATATACTCATGAAACCAAGAGGTATTCATGGCTGAAACGAACACAACCGTAAGAACCATAAATGGTAAAGGGTTAATTGTGTAACATATGGTTGTCTAGGTATACACCAAATCTCAAAGTTTCAAATATATCACATCTATCGATTGATCATGTATATGCGGCATATGTTCATTATGGAATGTTTAAGTAGAAACCTACTTATCCAGATACAATTAATTCTTGCTTGTAAAGTACACACACTTGTCTATTTCGATTTCTTGGAGTCATTCGCCATTCATTCAGGGGATTGTAGGGCTTTAAAAGATGTTAATGGAGAATGAAGATTTGCAACTTTTATGAAGAGTTGCGACTTTTATGAAAAGTGACAAACTTTTCAAAAGATTTTGATTTTCCAAAGGTTTGTGACCATTCTGGTAAAGGCACATTAAGAACCTTTTTGCACTACCTTTTGTTTTCTATAAATTTGTGGGATTTCCTCTCATTTTATAGTTAGAATTTTAATTAGACATCTTCTTCTACTACTAAATCAACTATTCTAAATGTACTTTACTGCCACTGAATGGCTTGTCACACCAACATTTTAGGTCAGTGGTGATTGAGATCATTCTATCCTGGGAGGACATATTTCAGATCAAACCTTGGATACTACAGGGAAATAATTCCCTTAAGGGAATAATTTTCTTAAGGGGACACTATGCATTCAGTAGGCTTGATCGATCTTCTTTTTTCTCTCCATATTTTAGTATGTGCTAAAGATTTCAGATTTGTGAATTTATTTATGTTCTTCTGTCCTTCAATGGTTCACTAATCATTGGTCATTTCGTTTTTTTTCAAAGTTTGTTGGAATAAGTAAGGTTCTTCTAACATAGATTGAAAACAATTGTTATTTATGAAAGTATTTCGTATATATTTTCTAATCTGTTTTTTATTCTAGTTTCTTTACTAGTTTTAATTTTCTAGTTCTGGAAATGTTCTTAAACTTTGTTGTATATTACCAAGTTCATCAAAGTTTTGTTTTAAGTATCTTACGAATACAAGATAAATAACACGTATATGAAATTACTGCTAAATATATACATATTTTTGGGCATGAGAAAACAGATTGACTTAGTCTATGTAGTTTACCAATACCCAATCAATAGACAAAGACAAAAATTAAAATAATGACTTGAAAATTATTTTTTATCGTGTTATCAATGAAAGTATATCAAATAAACAACAAAAGTGCTAAACCAACAAATATTAGTAATCTAGTGGTAGAATTGTGCTCCATTCACAATTCTTATTATTCATTGTATTTTCAATGATGCATTTTATAATTGAGTAACTTAAGTAAAATGATGCATTGAACTAATTCGTTTTCACAAAAACTACTGAATTTGTTAGTTTTAATATTTTCACTTGTCCATTGACGAATGGACTTTGTCTATATCTTTAGAAGCACTTGTACTATTCTTTTTGTAAGTTGTCACTTGTAATTATGAAAAGTTATATAAAAATATTTTGTATTTACTTATGAATTTTTTCATAACAAATAGTTGAATTATTGACTACAAATTTTAAGTCGTCGTTATTTAACACCTCAAATATTTTTTGTTAATTTCATTGTTGTCAGTGGATCACAGATAGATTAAAGACAATAAATATTTGTCATCAATTATTTATATTATTAGTGACAAAATAAAAGCCATAATTAAATGTAAATTTTCATAGCTAAAATTAATAATATTTAACTAAGAACTCTAATTTGTCGATATTGTAAAACATATATTTCCAGATAATTTTTTTTTGTTTCCAAAATTTAATAAATGATAAGACAAAAAAATATTTTTTCATGAATTAGATACATTAATAGTGATGCAATAATGTGTAACCGATAATTTTAAATTCGTTACTAACATTACCTAACAAATGAGGCAAATTAATTTTTAATGGAAAACTATAGTGGGCAAAACAATGTTTATATTTCGTTACTAAAGGTATATGTCTCATACATTTAAGCACGTAAAGTAAATTTTGTCATTAAAAGTAAATATCTAGTGATGAAGTCGATGTTACAGTTTGTTATGAATTACATACACTATTAGCGATGAAATAATGTGTCACCGATAACTTTAAATTTTTTTTACTAACACTACTTAACAAAATGACACCATTTAACTTTTTGGGGAGAAACTGTAGTGGACAAAACATTGCTACGAATTTTTTATGTTTCGTCACTAATAGAATGTGTCTCATATATTTATGCACGAAGGTAAATTTTCTCATTAAAAGAGAATACTTAGTAATGAATTTAATGTCGTAACTAATAATTTCATAGTTATATATCATATTTGTCGTACTGGGTGAGGGAGAGACCAACATAAGTCCTTATAAACAATCTCATTATAATAAATAAATGATTAAGTGGCAATTATATAATTTGTCCTATATTGTTTTTAATGGAAAAACATAATAAATATGAGTATTTATAACCAATACTCTACAAAATGTCATTAAGGGTTTAAGTTATATTTGATGGAATGACATTAAGTCAATTACAACTAAATGTCCCCTTCTGTAGTTCTTATGATTGAAGTGTCACTGTCACAAACTATATATGACTTATGACCAAGGGCGGAGCTAAAACCAATGAAGGGTCGTATGCTGACCGTCCTTCGCCGAGTAATTACACTATATAAAGAGGTCAAATTTTGAAATAAAGGGATAATTAATTAATCTTGAAAAGACTTGACATAAACTCCTCTATGGCATAGTGGTAAATCTGGTTCATTTACACCATTGGTGTACATATACAAATCCCATAGAGATCAGGTTCTTATTAATTAATATTAAAATTTAATAATATAGAGTAATATATCTGAATAAATTATTTGAATTTTGAATATTTAGAAATCATTTATTCCTATTTTTTATGTAAGATATAATACACTCCAAATGGTTAAAACAATAAAGCCAACATTTTATATTAAAAAATTGTGTTTATACATGTTAACAACTATAAATCCAAAGCTAAAATCAATACATGTATTTTATCTTCTTCTTTTTAGGTTTTCTGCTGGTGTGATTTATGTTTGGTAAAGCTAGACACATTAATTCTATCAATATTTTATTTTAAAAATAATAATCATATATTATTATCATATAAAATCAATGCAGCAAAATGAAAAAAAAAAAAACTGTATTGTTTATATTTGATACTGACAAAATTTGAGATCATTCATGGTAATATCACTAGGTTAAATAAATAACTTTCAGCTCACTTATTTTTTAAATAATCTTGAACATATTTGATGAAATATTTGGCTCCTACATTGCTTATGAGTATGTGAAGCGATTGTGGAGAAACACTAAACAAAGGATGATAAGGTTACAAATTAAAAAAATATTGAAGGTCCAAATAAAACAATATTTTATGTTGCATGCTACAGGATTACATCAGATAAAAGTTTGAACATGCCTACCCAAACCCCAACCCCAACCACAATGAAATCCTTCTAACTTCCTATCTAATATAGCCTCACCTGATTATCTGGCCTTGTTCTCCATTGTACTATAAATGGTGTGTGTCATGAACGAAGGTCCGGGGAGAATGGTACTAGGTAGCCTTAAACCGACTAACCTATTTTACTTGTTCTTTGAGTCTTCTATGAGTATATTCAAAACCAATAATTCTTTTTTAATTTACATGCCTCGTGATGATAGAAAAATTTTCTCACGGACTATTTTTTCATGCCGGCTACGAAAAATCTATTACTTCTCTCTTCAATAATTGAATGTTTCATAATGTTTATTGATGTTATTGATTGGTTTGCAAAATTCATAATTCCAAACTAGCATCTTTTAATTAATAGTATTACTTCTCTCTTTATTAATTGAGTGTTTTCTAGTGTTTATTGATGTTATTGATTGGTTTGTCAAATTCATGATTCAAAACTAGCATCATTGGATTAATGTTACAAACCAAATTAAGACTTGTATATTTCCTCTATTCTAAAATAATACTATTAAGAAATGACATTGTAGAGACTTGATTACTAAGACTAATATTGTTTTCCTATATAATGTTTCTTCAAAAGAATGCAAAGGATTTACCAAGATTACAAATATAGATATGTAACAGCCTAAATAAAAAAGAATGGTCATGTATGAGATTGTAAATATAATCATGTCGCGCTTATTCTCTGCAACAAGCCCGATTATTTTGGTGGTACCACCATAGGATGAGTCGAAAGGTAATGATCACGAAGACAGAGCAAGGAGAGATAAAAAAGTAGTAAAAAATATTATGAATAAAGCTCAAAGGCATTTAGTTGTGGCAGCTCTATTAATTAAAATGACCTTCACAACTGGTTTTACACTGCCAGGAGGTTTTGAAAACTATATTAATAGCCATAATAAAGGGATGGTGATTCTGGTAAGGAGAACAATTCTGTGTATTTGTTGTTTTGGATGCTATTGCCTTTACATGCTCCTCTGGTGCTGTATTTTCCCATTTTGTCATGGCAGCAAATGCAATATCAGCTGTCCCAGAGTTAACAGTTATTATCCAGCGTTTATAATATGGCAATTGCATTACAGATTTAAACAATGGCAGCCGGTTTAGTTGCATAACATTCAGTTTGTCTCAACGTTATTCTCTGTTTCATTGGCTGCACCTCTTTCATTATTTTCTGCTTGTCTATGCTTCTTCTTCACGTAAAAAGTCCTACATGAAACCTAAATAGAGCTAGCAATGTATTTGATATTCTTCCGATAAATTTGTATCTAAATATGCAATGTATTATTACAAACTTTTGCTATTTTAGGGTATTCATTAATTTTTCCCCTCTCCTAAGCAAAGACGGAGCCACCATATGCAATGGGGTGATAATTGACACCCCTACATTAATAGTTAAGCCTCTGCTGAGCCTTCCTTTTTAGATTATAATAGAACATAAAACAGTTAAATAAGTCTCAGGTTTCAACCGTTTCGCATGGTGTGGCCAGCTAGCTTACATTTATAGAAGTTGTTGGCTTGCATATGGAGGCCAAATTAAATACTTCCATTACAATTATATTGACATTGAGAGTCCCTTTATACACCCATATGAGTTTTTTTTCGTACAATGTATTTGTTTGTTAATAGTACTAATAGAATTTTAATGATGTAAAACTTATGAAGTAGAGATGTACGGGCAGAGTGATAGTCACTAAAGAAATCTCACATCCAAAATATGAAGATAATTGATATGAGGATGCTTAAAGGGATTTGAGAGCACACTAAGATAAATGAGAATAGGAATTAAGTTCTTTGGTACATGGTCAGAGTGGCTTCCTACTGGACAAGAAGAGAAAAGTCAGACTGAGGTGGTTCAATCATTTTAAGAGTAGGTTGGAGCGTATGCCAATTAGGAGATGTGAGAAGTTGGTTGTAGGACGAGTCAAGAAAGGTTTAGGTATACTTTAAAAATATTGTGTCGAGGTGATTACATATTACTTAGCATAGCTCCAACATACCAAGGAAATACTCTTAGATAGGAAGGTATGGAAGTGAAGTATTACATATAGGGGTGGCTCCACGTAATTCGATGTATAAAGTGAAATTTTAATAAAGGTCTTAAATTCAAATAAAGTTTATATGTATTTATTTATTTTCCTAAAATTTTAGATGTAAATTATTAAAATTAATATCTTTTTTATAAATTTTTTTTCAAATACTCTTTTTTATTTATTATTTTGAAGCAACATTTTTTTTTTATTTAATTGTGAAAACATCATTTTATTGAGACAATTATTATGTGAATCGATAATATACTTCGGTAAGTAATAAGTTGATAAATTTTAAATAAATATATATTGGAGTTAGAATCATAGAATATGATTCAAAAAGTTTATAACTTAATATATCCTACTTTAATATGAAAAGTTACAAAGAAATAAAAGAATACTTGTAATTTACTTTGTTCAACACTTTTGGCTATTTATTCATCTTTTTACAAAAATATTATTCTAATTATTAAAGATTTAAAGAAATGGAGTGGATAAACAGATAAGAAAAATGACAAAAGAAACATCAAATGTGATGAAGGTGAGGAATAATATAGCAAGTAACAAACTTTTGTGGTCTCAATTTAAAATGCATTGCACAAAATACGGAATTTGTATTTTCCAAATAAGATGGGTTACATGTGAAAAAATTAAATGTAACCTAATGGATGGAGTATATATATGTTGAAGAACTCCATCTACGTAATTCTTTGAATTAGAATATATTAAAATGGAAGGCTGGTACATGAACGTGCAGAAGTCTCTATCTTAATCAAAGCCCTTTGATGATTAGTTGTATGAAAACATCTTAAAATACATACCTTTGTGAGGGGTTCGAGAATGGGACGAACCACAAGGGTCTATTGTGTGCAACCCTTACACTTTTTCCAGAGCTTGTTTCCACATATTTGAACTCGTAACCTCACGATAACATGCCAACAACTTTAGGAGTTACTCCAAATTCCCCTACTTTTCATAAGCTTTTAAAATTAATGTACTTCTTAATGAATTCTTTAAATTAGAATATCTTAAGATACCTGGCTGATTAATTTTATATAGTGTTCCGTATTGACATTAATGATATTCATAAATATACAAGGCAAAAATAGTACAACTTGACCTACAGATGCCACGTTGGGCCAAATGCACCATGTGAAATGGATGAGTCCTAGATTTGTGCATATTATCACATTGATTTTGAGAGTGGGTTGAGTAACCCTGCACCAACCCATTTTTTCGGAGGATAAGGCACATGTTTGACAAAATTTAGTGATTTTGATTTGAATCTCATATATCTAAAAGACGCATTAAATAGTTCTTTATAGTCTCATTAACATTAACAGAATCATCATCAAACCCAGCCACACAATATAATAAGACTATTTTTTTCAAAATGAAAAAAAATAAGTATATGAACTGTGATGAAACTGGAAGTACAAAGAAGACAAGAAAATGAAAGGAAAGATGAAGATTGTATTGCCCACAAAATACACTACAACAAAAATAACATACCAAGAATATTCCAACAAAGTGGGTCTTCGAGGGTAGAGTATACAAATTCCACGGAACTACCTAAAAGTGAAGTAGATCCTCGTCCCAAGAGACAAACAGTCTGAAAAAAAAACATTATATAAGAACAAGAAACAATAGGTAATACCGAAACAACAGATAGTAATTGAAATAAGACTACGAAAAAAATATCATCAATGACAAACATTTGAGGAGTAAACATCAAATTTTGTTGAGTCGAAAAACAAACAAAGCCGAAACAAATCTGAAATCTTAGGTTGTTTTATTAAATAATAAAAACTTTTGCACCAATCTATACATGAATATGTATCTTAAGAAAGTCTTTTCTGAGATTTTGTTTTAAGGCTTCATAAACAGACACACCCCTAAAATTCTCAGGATACTCCATTTAGAAACTCGAACTAAGTCATTTTTAAATTGAACACATCAAAACCTTATAAAGTATTCCAATATATGAGACACTTTCTATTCAAATTTTGTAAAATTTTTTATGTTGTTTTCATTTGTCTATTATGTAATTAAGTTAACCATATAAAATATGTTTTCCTTTAATTATATGCATCAACCTCAAGTTGAAAAAATCTCAAGTTATTGTGGCTTATTAAGGCAAATGCATAGTATTAAAGGATATGACATGTATTTTATGTAGTTAACTTAACTACCTAAATAATATATGGGAACACACACAAAAAAGAGTTCCAAAATATATATCGAATATGTCTAATTTAAACACTTATAGATGTTTCAATGTTAAATTATAACAAAGGTTAGTTCGAGTATCGAAATGAAATAGCATGACATGCTTAAGGGGCCGAATATTTATAAAGTCTTGGTTTAGAATATCTTGAAATGAATTTAATAGTGGTCCATGAACTAGTAGAAGTGTATATCTTAATGTAGCCTTTGTTGAGTTTTATGTTTAGTATATCTTAAGAATTTAGGTTGCTAAATTTTTATATGGAACGGTGAGAGCTACTGTAACACTCCATTAGTAAGAATAGAGCTTCACCAATTAAATATTGGTTAACTGATATTTACAGATCTATATTAATGTATAAACTAAATTAGAAAAGGTTAAATCCAAAATGACAAAAAAAGACATTGACGTCCGAAAACTAGCTAAATTGAACTAGTAGACATCCCTATGTTTTATTAAGGTTTGGGTGTCTCAAATAAAGTCCAAAATATCTAAAAATACTTTAAATAGGTAAAGTATAGTATAAATAGTCTAAAAATCTGGTCAAGACTCCCGAAAAATAGCCCAGGGGCCCTTTAGGAGGACCTGCACATTGGCGAGCAAGCTTCCAAAGCAGCTTCTCACAATGCGGGGACTTCATGCACTCACTATTTGTAACACTCCGTATCCAATAAATACCAAAAACCATCTTTTAAAAAAATATGCAGGTGCAACCAACGGGTCTATCGACAGATCGTAGACCGACCCACGGTCCATAATTCACATTCGTCAATGGGGTAAGAAATCCCCAAAATCTCAGCCCATGAAAATTTTGTAGAGTCATGATTGACGGGGGAACCACGGTCCGTAGTCCGTGACTGTCAATCGATACCTTATTTACCCACTCTTTTATAAGTTTCACGGATAACTAGAACGGTTTGTTGGTGGACCTACGGTCCGTAGGTCAGACCATAGGTTGAAATTAGCAGACAGTTCAGGGGGCAATGCAGTTGGGTCCACTCAAAATGGTCATAACTCTTCGCAAAAAATAAATTACGCGTGTCATGACCTACCCACATATAGATAGCTGAGTTAGATTTCCATAGCACCGACCTTGCTAAAATCAGACCTATGAGTAAAAATTGATGGTTGTTTTAGTAAAGGCCTGTCGAATAGACCCAACCTACGGACCAAATGACACATCGTCAGTCCTGGTCGTGGGTTGGTTCGACAGCAACTAACGCAGGGGTCTTTTGGTCTTTTTCCACTTTGTTTGAACCGTAAGATACATCTTTTTGGACCTAAATCATAATAGTTTAGTCACTTTAACCCTAGAAATATAAAAAGAACTTATCTAAGTCAAAATATAAATTAAAAGTTAGAAAATTAGAAGCATGAAAGAAGAAAAAACTCAAGAACCCTAGTTTAATAACGAAGAATGTTTCGAGTAGTTCAAGACACGAAATGTAAGTGTTTCTTTGTGAATCTCATCGCCAGGTATGTGAGATTTCACTAGTGGTTTTCTTTAACCCATTGGATCCCTAGTTTTCAGTTAGTTCTTTATTCTCTTATCATGATTAAACCTAGGGTTCATAGAATTTCAGCAAAATTTCATGATTTTGTTAGAATATATGTTCCAAATCACATTATCATATTATTACTTAGATTATCGCTAGAATTTCAAAACCATAGCTTTGTAATTCCTTAGTTATTAAATTACAGATGCTAGGTCAGGTATTTCAGTTATATAATTAAATATGCTTCAGTTTTAAATGCATCATTATCATATTAAATGTTTCATTCTAAGTTTGGATGTTCAGTTTCGAGCTATCCATTATTTAGAAAAAGCCAGTGACAATCAATAAATTTCCATAATTCATTAGGAGTAGCATAATACGGAGTTGGACTAGCGCTAAACATACCCAATTAGTCCTAGAATTACTAGCCAAGTATGTTGTAAGTCCTCTCTATGGGCAATCATTTTATTGATCAGGACAGCATGCCTTTATACCTTTGGTAGGGTATATTGGGTCATCTCGGTGTGGCGTATACATCGGATCCAGATGTAGCTCATGTGGTTTTATTATCGGTTATTAGTGGATCCCATAGTTCAGTCAGGCTCTCTGCATTTATTGTTTATTAGTATATTCAGTATTCAGTTTTAACATGTTATTAATTGGCCATTTTATCAAGCTACCTCAGAATTAGTATATCATGTTCTTATTATTATACTTTCTTTTGTGCTTGTTCATTTATGTTTATTTCTGCATTATTCTGTACTACATGCTTAGTATTTTCAAGTACTGGACGCATATGTTTGCTACATCTTCTCATGATGTAGGTTTAGGTTGTAAGCATCCAGATCACATTTAGATCGATCTATGACTTCTTGTTCAACACATTTAGGGGTGAGTCCTCATTCTCCGAGGACAACAGTCATGAGTTTCTTTTCAATATTTAGTATTTTAGTTTTAGTTTTTCTAGACTTAGTTGGGGTCTCTCCCAATAATTTTAGTTAGTTTAGAGACTATTTTCAAACAAAGTTACTTTCAGCTTAGTATTGAGTTAATAACTTCTTTGTATTAAAATCATCAGTATTTCATTTATCTCAATTATATAATATGGTTAATCCCCGTCTTTTAAGTATAAATTATGACTTAGCTTTCGCATTTAGTTTAGTATGCTCATGATCATGCCAGTAGGGTTAGCTTGGGATCACTTGTGGTCCTAGGTTCCGTGTCCGCATCTCGGAGGTAGCTCGGAGAGTGACGCTTCCTTGATCCAATTATTCAAAAAAAGAATTGGAATAGCCCCCGCGACGTGCAACCACTTACCAAATTCATCGGCATAGTTTTTAAGTAAATTCAACTTCTGAAAAACACTCATTTAAGTGAGGCGTAGTTTGGGCGTGTTAGGGGATGATTTTATAATGGTTTGAGGTTAGTTTTAAACCACTTTCATTCACTCTAAATCAAAATTAAAAAATCCCTATCATCTATCTAAAAAATCTCGATGTATTCAACCACCATTGAAGAACAAGAAAAGCTCAAGGAAGAAGATGGAGACTCTAAAGTATTTATTCAAAATTGATTGAATAATTATCAATAAGGTATGTGTTCTTCACTAATGAGATTTATTTCACCAAGAGGTCCTTCGGAAGACGATTTATAACAATTCAAATTCCTAGGGTTCTTACTTTTTAAGTGGTTTTTCTTCCAAACTATATATTTATGTCTAAGGATGAGAATATATGATATTTTCTATGGATAATTAAGTATATATGGATGAATAATTGATATGGTGTTGTTGGTTTTTGTGTGAAACACGTTCCCTCCCTAAATAATTGATTTGATTATGTTATATCTATAACATAATGTAAGGTAAATTTTGGGATTGGAACTACAACTTTAATGAACTCATGAATGAACCCTTCCCCTTCACCGTAACAATTAATTGGTCTTGTGTATGAGTAAAGTTGTTGTCATTGGTTATGTTACTGAGCATTTATCTATACTATTTGATGATTGTTATGAATTGAGTGTAAGTTCTCGATTAAGATTCTTGTAATCAATAAGTAAGTCTTCAAAAGTCATGATTACTCTATTATGTTGATGTTGTCCTATAATTGATGTTGTAATGCAATTGAAGTATGTATGATGTTGCTATGCATATGTGATGGGATATGAATATGTAATATGTGGAATCATGTTAAGGATATGATATTTCAAGGTTGATGATATCTCTCGTATGCCTTACATAATATGACTATGATATGTTAATCTCACTAATGAAGTGTTTTGATGAAAGAAAATTCTCATCCTAAACCTAATGAGCTAATGATCATGTTTATTCAAGGAGTTAATCTCCTATTGCCTATGATAAGATTAATGATTAATGATAATGTAAAGGCAATTTAAAAAACGTCTTTAGCTTAGCACCAATGAACTAGATATGAGTGGTGTCCCTTCTCAAGTTGGAATGTTGGTTCACAATGACTCTCATGAGATAGAGGCTTCCATGTAATGTTGAACTACGGGTCTGTAATATATATCCTAGTTCTTGAACTATGTTGCCTCCATAGGAATACTAGCTAGTGGATCCACCTAAAATGCTATGCTCACGTTTTAGTTCTACCTTGGCAAGTAGACCACCTTCTTTCGCTGTGGGGTTTCGTGACACCGGATTCCATGTTTAGCTCACATGTTCTAATGTCAATTAAGGATATTGTTACCTTAAGTAAAAATGAAAGACTTAAGAAGGTCTCAGTTGATAGGTTTTATACAAGGAAGAAATGGGAAGCTAAGGTAGAGGAGTTAATCAGCCTTCGTAAAGAAGGTATGAGTGTTAAGGAATACACCTTAAAGTTCAATGAATTGTCTAAATATTCTTACCCTTCAGTTTCAAATGATATGGATGAAATGAGTTGTTATGTAACAGGCGTGTCTGAAGACATCTAAAAAGAATTTAGTGCAACTAGCTTCATGACAACATGGATCTTTCTAGGTTGATGGTTCATCCAAAACAATTAGAGGAGAGTCGTCTAAGGAAGAAGAATAGATAAGCTAAGAAGGAAAGGTCCGTTGAAAGTGGTTCTTCTAAGTGTAGGCTTGACATTAAAAACACGCCAAAGTTCAAGAAGAGATTTTCAAACCAAGTTCCTTAAAATTTCTCCAAGACTCAAAATCATAGGGTGTCTAATCCTAATTCTCAGAAGGGGAAAAATGTTGATTCTCCAAGAGAAAGACCAACTTGTGGAAACTGTGGTAAGAAACATCTGGGTAAATGCCTTGTTGGAACAAATAGTTTTATGGTTGTGGCAGAAGTGTTCATATGATGAAAGATTTTCCAAGTGTGAAGAGTGCAGGAAAAGGGAATAGCCAAGTCCAATCAAGATGTCCTAGAACAAAAGCTCCAAAATGGAACCATTTTTATGCACTTAAGGACAGGTGAACAAGAGAGCTCTCCTAATGTAGTAAGTGGTATGTTACAAGTCTTCTCTAATAATGTTAATGCTTTCCTTATTCCTGATGCTACCCTTTATTTTGTTAAACCTTTAATAGCTAGGAAATTTGATATAATTCCCAATGATTTGAGTGAACCCTTTTCGATTTGTACCCCAATTGGTACCTTCGTAGTTGGAAAGAGAGTCTATACGAAATGTTCTGTAATGTTGCCCAATAGAGTTACTCTTGTTGTCTTGTAGAAAATGACATGTTTGATTTTGAAATCATTTTGAGTATGGATTGGCTCCACACTTGTTTTCCATCCATAGATTGTATAACGAGGGTAGTGAAGTTTCGATTTCCAAATGAACCCATTTTAGAGTGAAAGGGGGGAAACTTTATGCCAAGGAATCAAATCATTTTTTGCTTGAAGGCTTGTACGATGATAGACAAGGGTTGTCTATACCATGTATTGAGGGCTAAAAATCTAAAATGATATACTCCTCCTATTGAGTTAGTCCCCGTAGTGAGGGAATTGCCGAAGGTTCTTCGCGATGACATTTCTGGTGTTCCTCTTGAACGGGAAATTGTTTTTGACATTGAATTGTTACCAGATACGAATTCTATTTAAATTTCTCCATGTCGGATGGCTCCAGCTGAATTGGAAGAGTCGAAGCTCCAACTCTAAGATTTACTAGACAAGGGTTTAAGTAAACCTAGTATTTCTCCATGGGGTAGTCTGGTCTTTTTTTGAAGAAGAAGGATGGGTCCATTAGGATGTGCATTAATTATCGTCAACTCAATAAAGTCACCATAAAGAAAAAGTATCATTTCCCTCCGATTGGTAATCTATTTGATCAACTCCAAGGTTCTAGTTACTTTTCCAAGATTGACTTAAGGTCGGGATACCATCAACTTAGGGTGAGAGGAGAAGACATTCCCAAAACATCTTTCGGAACTAGATATGGTCACTATGAATTTCTAGTGATGTATTTTGGGTTAACAAATTCCCGACAACATTTATGGAGATAATGAATAGAGTTTTCTAAGATTACTTCAATTCATTTTTTATTTATAATATTTCGATATAATCCGAGAATGAAAAAGTGCATGAGAGTCAGTTGATGTTGGCCTTGCAAGTTCTCAAAGAACACCAAGTTTATGCCAAATTTAGTAAGTGTGAATTTTTGTTCAGATTAGTAGCTTTTCTTGAACATGTTATCTCTGGTGAGGGTGTAGAGGTCGATTCGAAGAAGACAAACGTGGTAAGAAATTGGCCTAGACCTTTGACTCCCACCGACTTAAAAAGTTTCTTGGGTCTAGATGGGTACCATAGAAGGTTTATTGACGGATTTGCTTAAATTGCCTCTCCTTTGATAACTTTGACTCAAAAAAAGGTGAAGTTTGAGTGGTCATAAGCTTGAGAAAAAGGTTTTCAAGAGTTCAAAGATAAGGTTACTTCCACTCCGGTTTTGACCTTACCGAAGGGTAATGAAGGCCTTGTGGTGTATTAAGACGCTTCCCGAGTGGGCTTGGGATGTTTCCTCATCCATCATGGCAATGTAATAGCCTATGCCTCTAGGTAACTCAATGTTCATCTGAAGAATTATCAACCTCATGACATTGAGTTAGCGGCCGTAGTTTTTTCCTTGCGGATATGGAGGTGCGGATTCTTTGAGTAGTATGACTATGGGTAGTGAGTCTCATCTTGAAGAAGAGACGAAAGAACTAGTGAAATATGTTCATAGGTTGGCGTGTTTGGGAGTACGATTAAAAGATTTTCCAAGGGGTGTCTCATGGTCCATCATAACTTCGAGTCATCATTAGTGGTAGAGGTTAAATTTCCGCAACATATTTATTCTATATTGATGGAGTTGAAGGAATCAATGCTTGGTAAGCTCAATGAGTCATTCTCACAAGGGGGGAGGGTGTTCTTTGATTCCAAGGGACATTATGGGTACCGGATGTTAAGGATTTGAGAAATTGAATTCTAGAAGAATTCGATGGTTCCCCTTATTCTATTCATCCAAGTGCCAAAAAAATATATCATGACCTTTGGAAGTTCTATTGTAGGGACAGTTTTAAAAGGTACATAGCGGAGTTTGTTGCAAAGTGTCCAAATTTCCAACAACTTAAATCCGAGCCTCTACAATAGGGTGGTTTAACCCAAATCATAGATATTCCTACTTCGAAGTAGAATGGTTAAATATGGGTTATTGTTGATAGGATGAACAAGTCTACCCACTTTATCCCTATTAAGTCTACATATACGACCGAAGAGTATGTAAGGATCTACATTAATGAGATTGTAAGTCTTTATGGGATTACGTTGTCCATAATTTCGGATAGAGGTTCCCAATTTACTTCTTATTTTCTGAAAGCTTTTCAAAAAAAGGTTATGATACTCAAAAGAAACTTCACACCACTTGTTATCCTCATATAGATAGGCAAGCAGAACGTACAATACATACCCTAGAATATTTAGTAAGATCCTGTGTTATTGATTTTAAGGAAAGTTGGGATGATCACTTACCATTGATTTAGTTCTCCTACAACTATAGTTACCATTCGATTATCTACATGGAACCTTTTTAAGCTCTTTCTGGTAGAAGATGTAGGTCTCCAGTTGGATGGTTTGAGATTGGTGAGTCCTCATTCCTTGATCGCGAGATTATCTATGAGGCTATAGAGAAAGTTCAGGCCATAAGAGATTATTCGAAGACAACCTATTGTAATAACTCTAAAACGACTTAGGAGAAACTAGAGACTAACATGTTTTTTCATCAGGGTTTAAGGTCCTAAAATTGTTTATAATTTTGCAATGAGGAAGTGTCTAAATATTTAAGTGAATTAGAAGTAAAATGTCAGACACTGTTAGACAATTTGATTTTTTTCAACTTATTATTATTTTTACTGTTTTTTACTTATTTAAATTTAGTGCTTCCTATTTTCTAGCTAGACTTAGTCAACTTTAGTTGCTCAACTTTCTAACGTTAGTGGCCCCATTATGGTTGTTAATGGCCCCCTTTTATGGTAGTTAGTGGCTTATATTCTTATTTTAGTTTTAATGTTTATGTTTTTTTCTTGTATAAATTCAAACTTTTTGCATATTAATATACACAAGGAATTTCATAAGTTCACTCTATTTTTATTTTTTCAAATCAGTTTCTTGAGTATTTTTTTTCAAACAGTGGCATCAGAGCCTCTAGTCGATCCTACAGGACAAAAAAGGAGTTTTAACCTACAATACAAATGGCATCCAACAACCTACCTTTAAATCCACCATTCACTTTCACTGGTGAAAATTACCAAATCTGGTCTGTGAAGATGCAATTTTTTTTGGAAGCCTATGAACTTTGGGAAACTATGCCGGAAGATAAACCACTTGCTGCTCTACCAACAAATCCCACCTTGGCTCAGATCAAATCCAACAACGAAGAGAAGGAAAAGAAATCAAAAGCCAAGTCGCTTATACAGAATGTTGTGGAAGATACGGTGTTTTACATAATCATGGCTTGCAAAACTGCAAAAGAGGCTTGGGATAGGTTGAAAAAGGAATGTCAAGGCAGCGATAGAACATGTCAAATGCAAGTGTTGGACCTAAAAAGATAGTTTAAGTTCTTGAATATGCAGGAGGATGAAACTATCAGTAAGTATGCTAATTGAACTTAATTATTAATAACATAAGACTTCTTGGTGAAGAATTTATAGACAAACGAATTTTGGAGAATGTTCTTGTGACTCTTCCTGAGAGATTTGAATCTATGATTTCCTCTCTTGAAGAATCCAAGGACCTGAGCAAACTTTCATTAGGTGAACTAATGAGTGCTATTCAAGCACAAGAGCAAAGGAGGACTACGAGATGGGAAAAGTTCATCGAAGGAGCTTTTTCTGTACAAAAGCAAAAAGGAAAGCAACAATTCCACCACAATAATAAGGGAAAACATGATGGAGGAAATAATAGTGGAGATGTAAAGTAGAAGTTCCATTCTTGCAAACATTGTAAAAGAAATACACATCTGGAGAAGTATTGTTGGTGGAGAGTCGATGCTATATGTGGCAGCTGTAAGAAGACGAGACATGTATCCAAGGTCTGCAAATCAAGAGCAAAGGCCTCTGGTGCTTTGCAAGCACAAGTAGAAAAAGCTAACGATGCACACGATGAGAAACTACTTGCAGTTTCATACTTTTCAATTAGTGAATCCTCTGATTCATGGCTTCTTGACAATGGTTGCACACATCACTTGCGCAATAATGTTGAACTGTTCAAATTCCTAGATGATACTTACAAATGTAAAGTAAAAGTGGGAAACGGTGAGGCAGTAAAAGTGAAAGGCAGAGGTACAATGTCTATCTCAACAATATCAGGTATCAAAACTATTTCTGATGTTTTGTACACACCTGATATGAGTCAAAATTTGTTTAGTGTTGGACAAATGCTTGAAAATAATTATTCTCTTCATTTTAAGAATCGTGAATGTATTGTTTCTAATCCTTATGGAGTAGTTATTTTATTTCAAGATGAGCAACAAAATGTTTTCAGTTGATTGGGAGAAAATAATTGAGCAGGCTTACACTATAACTTTACAAACATGTACAAACCTATGGCACAAAAGGTTTGGTCACTTCAATTTATGAAGCATCGCCGAGATGAAAAAAAAGGAGCTAGTGGAAAATATGCCTGAATTTCCATTAATGCTCAAGTTTGTGAAACTTATCAACAGGGAAAGCAAATAAAATTGCCATTTCAAGAAAATCAACTACGAAGAGCTAACCGTAAACTTCAGCTCATTCATACGAATGTTTGCGGCTCAATCAAAACAGATTTGCTGAGTGCTAACCAATACTCTCTCCTCTTTATTGATGACTACACCAGAATTTGTTGGGTTTATTTCATAAGACTGAAGAGTAAAGTCTTTGATGTTTGTAAAAAATTTAAAGCTTTAGTAGAAAATCTATGTAATCTTAGTATTAAGTTTTAAGGTCTCACAATGCAGGAGAATACACTTCATCTCAATTTGTGGAGTTTTGTAATAGCACAGGTATTGAACGCAAATTGACATTACCATACACTCCACAACAAAATAGAGTATCTGAAAGGAAGAACAGGACAGTAATGTAGATTGCCAGATGTCTTTTGCTCGAAAGAAATATCCCAAATCATTTTTGGCTGAGGCAGTGAATACCTCTGTATATTTGTTGAATAGATTGCCTACTAAGGCCTTGTAGGACATGACTCCATATGAAGCTTGGTGTGGAAACAAACCATCAAAACACCATCTCAGAAACATTGGGTGTATATGTTATTATCGAGTTCCTGAAACAAAAAGGAGTAAGCTTGATAATAAGGCTCATAAAGGCATATTTATGGGCTATAATTCATCAAAAGGTTACAGGATTTTCCTTTTGAAATCAGACAAACTAATTCTCAAATGAGAAGTGAAGTTTGATGAAGGAGATGGTTGGGATTGGAAAAATCAAAAGACCTCTTATTCTGATTCATTTTTAATAGAGCAGCCGCAACTTTATGAAGATGAACTAGTGGATGATGTACCAGTGAGGGGAACTCGATCCCTAAAAGATGTATATCAGCAGTGTAACTTGGTTAGCTCTGAACCATCAAGCTATGCTGAAACACAAGACTCTAAGGCATGTAGGATAGCTATGCAAGAAAAACTAGACATGATCGAGAAGAATGGAACCTGGCAGCTTGTTGAAAGACCTAGAAATCGCAAGGTAATTGGTGTAAAATGGATTTTTCAAGACAAAACTCAATCTTGATGGAAAAATTTGCAAACATAAGGCTAGATTGGTGGTGAAGGGATACGCACAACAATATGGTGTGGATTACCAGAAAACATTTGCTCATGTAGCAAGGTATGACAGAATCATGGTTATTCTTGCATTAGCATCTCATAGTTCCTGGCAGATTCATCAACTTGATGTCAAACCGGCTTTCTTGAATGGTTTGCTTGCCGAAAAGATCTATGTAGATCAACCTAATTGTTTCTCTACTCCTGAAAAGAGGATCAAGTTTATCTCTTAACAAAGGCCTTGTTTGGCCTAAAACAATCCCCAAGGGTATGGTATTAAAGGATGGACAATCATCTCATTCCAATTTGTCTTTAGTAGAAGTCAAAGTGAAGATACTTTGTATGTGAAAGTCAATGATGCAGGTGAGTCCTTAATTGTCTCAATTTATGTGGATGACATGCTTGTGACACGAAGCAAAATTGAACTAATCCAAAGGTTCAAGGAAGAAATGGAGAAAATATTTGAAATGACTGATCTTGGAGTCATGAGGTACTTTCTCGGCATGGAAGTGTTGCAGTCAAGTGATGGAATTTTCATATGCCAACAGAAATACATTTCGGATAGTTTAAACAGGTTCAGAATGCAAGACTACAAACCGGTGAGTACGCCAATATCTACTGGTGTGAAGCTTGGCAAGGATGGGGATTCTGAAAAAGTAGATGATAGTATGTATAGAAGCTTAATTGGCAGTCTTCTATATCTAACCACAAGCAGGCCTGTCATTCTATTTTTTTTTAGTTTCTCTCTATGTTCATGCATTTGCCTAGAGACACACACTTCACAACTGCTAAAAGATTGTTAATGTATATTAAAGGAACTAGCAAGTTTGGAATTTTTTTTCCCAACATCTGCCGAAGTAACTATGAACCTGATCGGGTACTCTGATAGAGATTGGGGTGGTGGAGTTAATGATTCTAGAATCACATCTGGATATCTTTTCTGTTTGTGGACAAGTTGTTTTAGTTGGAGCTCTAGAAAACAAGAAACTACAACTCAATCAACAGTAGAAGCTGAGTTAATAGCTTCTGCATCTACTGTGAATCAAGTTATCTTGCTAAGGAAGATGATGAAGGACTTAGGCGATGAACAAACAAAAGCTACCAAGATCATGTGTGACAACAATTCAGCAGTTTCAATCTAAAAAAATCTAGTGTTTCATGGTCGAACCAAACATATCAAGATCAAGTTTCATTTTATTAGAGAAGTCAGACAATCTAATGAAGTGTTGCTTGTTCATTGTTCATCTGAGAACCAGCTAGCTGACATTTTCACCAAGTCATTCCCAAAGGAAAGGTTTGAAGATTTGAGGCAAAGAATTGGTGTTTGCCAAAAAATGCCAAGGAGGAGTGTTAGACAATTGGCATTTATTCAGCTTATTATTATTTTTACTGTTTTTTACTTAATTCAATTTAGTGCTTCCTATTTTCTAGATAGACTTAGTCAACTTTAGTTGCTCAACTTTCTAAAGTTATTGACCCCCTTTTATGGTAGTTAGTGTCACATGTTCTTATTTTAGTTTTAATGTTTTTGTTTTTTCCTTGTATAAATTCAAACTTTCTGCAGATTAATATACACCAGGAATTTATAAGTTCACTCTATTTTTATTTTTCAAATCAGTTTCTTGACTATTTTTGTTCTAAAAGGGACGAACAAGACATTCGACAATTAAGTCACCTATATGCCTTATGTTTATTTATGTGATTATGTGTGTATAATGAGTTTATGAGGTTCTTATATATGTAATAATATTTTTAATTTGGTAGTTTTTTATGTTTCATGAAGTTTAGAGGTCAAACGTCCATGAACATTCATGAGGTTTGCCTTGAAATGACCTTGTGTGTCTTAGCATGTTTCATTGAGTTTTATGTCTTTATTTTCAATGATATTGATGTGAGATGTCCTAATCTTATTAACGAGTATATTCATGTGTAAACATCCGAGAAAATATCCCCTAGGACCAACAAAGGATCCTTGATGAAGGACCCTTCACAACTGCATAAGCCTGTGTAGACCAGCCCCAGAACACCGAGGCATTCAACAACCAGTACGTTGGTCGATGCCCCGTCGATGGTGGTCATGGGTAAAGACTTTTCCTAGGGATCTAAAGCTCCCAAAGTCCTGCCTCTGTCATAATTGACAGGCAGCCTGGATGGTGTGTTTGTGATCCTACGCCCCGTCGATGGGCAGTCGTAAGTTGAGTTTGTAACCTGCACATCTTAGTATTAAATGTAAGAGGTGAAGTGGTAATTTCACCCCACATCCAAAAAAATGTATGAGCTCTTTCCTTAAGGTATTCTAGATATTTTAGATGGGCTTATAAGTCCTAACTACCTAGATGAATTCATTATTCTAAAATCAAAACCATAACCTCTAAGGACATTTCTAGAAGTACATTGAAGCTTGAAGGTTGATTTCTCCACAAATTTCTCTCATTTTTTGTGGATAAGCATCGGTAAGGGTATGTCTTTTCATACTTGAAACTTCAATCATAGAGGATCCAATCGTCAAAGCGATTTTCAAAGACTTTCTCAAAAGATAGATTTTTAACTTGTGATCTAGCAATTGGTTCTTGCCTTAAATGCTTTTAATAATTGAATATTGATTAAAATGATCTTAATTTGATGATTTTCATATAAAATATTCATGAACCAATGCAAAACCTGAACTCTTCAAATTTGCTATATTATGGGTGTTATGATCATGTTCAAAGCTTATGAATTCTACTGTAGTTTTCCGTCAACTATTGAAAGATGTAACAATTGTATTAGATTGATGTATAGTTTTTCTTATATTGATAAATATATATATTGTATTGATTTTATTTCGTTGATTATTATGATTTTTATATTGAATTGATGATCATGACCATGGGTAAGGGACTTTTAGTATTGTATTGGATGATTTAGTGATGGATTAAAATTGTGAAAATGGATTGGATGTATGCTTCCGTAATTCTCTTTATCTTATGTAAATTAGGTCTTGAATTATGTTGTGAATAGTATGGTCTAATACCGGTGGCGTTGCTATGTGTTTTACTTGTATATTATGTGACCCCATCGATGTTATTTTAAGTATTATAATTTTCATCGCCTTGTCGGTATTAATTGATATATTAGATGATTTGTGTAGTGTTTTATGAGGCGTAAGATCATATTTATATACTTGTGAGTAATGTCAAGTATGTGTTCTTCTATTGACATTAGTTGATCATGCTAGACTATGGCTATGTCCTTATGTGTAAAGTCTTAAAGTGGATGTGTGATTTTTCCTAATTTACTATATGAGTCTTGTGATGGTTATGTTGATGATCCTATATTAGTGTATATGGTGACCAAAAGTTGACTTGGTTGTTCTTATGTGTTACTGAAAAGTTTTGCTATATGTTATATGTGAAGTATGTTGTGTCTTGTTTTGGTGTACTTGTGTCCGTTACTTGATACATGTATAATGAGAATATGACTTCTTGACTTATGATGCTAGATCGTTTTAGTCTTGTATGTATGAATGATATGTGACCTTAAATTTTGCTAAGAAGATCCTTTATATGGAGCCTTCAACATAGTTGTAAGGTTATGATATCCTTGAAATCCAACGCGATATCCTTCTTGTGTGAATAGTTGTCTTAGGGATTGATTGGCTGGAAAGGCATGAAATAATCCTAAGGAAAATCATTAACCTATCAACATAACTATATTAAGGCAACCCTAGGGGATCTCTTTGGTAATATTTAATATGATTTTGTTGTAAACTAGATAAGGAACCTCTTCTAGTACTCCTTTACTGAAATACTATATGAGAACAAAGGCTAGCAGTGAGTAAGTATACTTTGTGAAGTAGCTCTGGATGATGATATAGTACAAAGAAGCCTTTCATATTCCTTAACCATGTTCCCACATGGGATGTGTTCAAGTTCATCCATTGGCAAGTAAAACACCCTCCATCTAAGTAGGTTACAACTCTTGATTCCATGCCTAGATACCATGGTTTATGTAGGTTATTGCCTATTCTCATCATATAGGATACTGACTATCGTTGAAGGAGTTCGATGAAGTTTAGATAGTTGTATGGGACGCTATCTATACATTGCACAATTAGGCTTTGAAGATGTTAGTGAGTCAGTCTCTAGGTCTTCTCCGAGACAATTACTTGAATTTCCTTATGTGATGAATGTCTATTAAATGAACTAATAAAGAAAATGACTTTTCTTGGAAATCATGTAAATTAATACGTACTTACCTAGATTAGTTAAGGGTTGTCTAGTTAAGGTGTGAAGGGGGCACATGTTTGTCACATCATGATTTACCTAGGTAAGTATTAAGAACCAATCTAGATAGGAAAGTTGGTTGATACATTAGACATGATATAAACTTAGGTAGTCTTAAGGATTACTTAGGTAATCGTTGAGAGGATGTATGAGAATCTCTTCTTGATTTACTTAATTAAGTTTTTTTATAAAATTTTTGACGAGAATGTCATATTATATGTGTTATGTTATGAAATGAGAATGACTTATCCTAGGTAATCTAAAGGATGTATTAGGTATGCGTAAAGGGATTGTATGGGTGGTCACTTCACAACTCAATCAAATGAACCATAGAATCACCTTTGGTAGGAGGATCACATGTTTATGTGTATGATGTATTCTAAATGAGTCTTAAGATATCCGTTAGTGAGAGGGTTGAATGCTTAATAGGTTCACTGAATTAGTTTACAATAAATTTGCAAGGCTTACTGTATAATTTTTTAAAAATATGGTAAAATGCTTATGTTATCTTAGCGATTTCTATGGTTTTAAGTGTTGTTATGATGCTTATACGATGACTTTTAAACAAAAAAGAACATATTTCCATTAAATGTCATTTTTCATGATTTTGTGCACTAAGCCATAGTACAAGTGTTTATACAAATTCCATACATTTTGTTATATCTAAAGGTGTAGGTGGAAGGTGAAAGGTTTCTCGAAGTAAAGCATGGATACTAGTTATCGTTCAATCAATGTTTAAAGTAAATCCTCATTTTACTCGTGAGTATAGATTTCGTTTGATTTCTTATTTCGAATAATTTTAATAGACTTAGTAGTACTATATATTTTATGTATGGACCGTGTCCCACATTTGTTGCGCCTAAGGTTTGATGATATGACTTAGTATTTCCTATGTTTTTTATATGCTAGATATCTTGAAAGACTATTCGAATGTTTTAAATGTTTTAAATCTGCACTACTTTTCTATATGCAAGATATTTTTTGAGTTTTCATTCTGCACTACTTTTCATATATGTATATACGATAAATTATATGAAAGGGCTTATACAAAACTTCGAGAGGTCAAGTACATCGTGCCATGAGTTTTATGAGGATTCCAAAAGACTCATAAAATCACGTCTAGTAGAGTCTTGACCATAGGTGTGAGTGGCGACACATCTATAAGCGAGAGGCTATAGGACGATAGAGTTTCATTTTTTTCATAAACCTTGTGTCATAACTATAGAGTTGAGGATGTAAGTTAATATTCCTAAAATATTCTGTTGTGTTTATAATAGATGAATACTACAAGGATGACCTCTCGAAGGTTGGAAGAAAGAAGGATGGATGAGGAAGTTCCTCTTGAAGTTGAGCAAGTTGAGCATGATCCTCAAGTCCCTATTTGAGGTCAAGGTTCCGTTAGTTCCCCCGGAAATGACTAATTGGGAGATTAGAGAGGCTTTAATTACATTAACCTTTGCTTTGACTACACAAGCAAATAGGGGTATTAAACCTAGAGTGAATGTTGTGGAGAGCACTATGATATCTTGATTGAGAGATTTTTTAATGATGAATCTCTTATGTCTATTGGCTCGAAGGTGGGAGAGTATCTCGAAGAGATTCTAAATGGTGTGTATAATGTAGGCGGAGTTGGCTTTGTACCAATTGAGGGAGGTTTCTCAAGTGTGGTATACACAACGGAAATATAATAGTCCAGTTGAGTTGGGTCCTATAGAGTTGGAAGGGTTTGAGGAGGCTTTCTTAGAAATGTAGTTTCCCCGTGAGAGGAGGGAGGTGATGGTTTAGGAGTTTATCAATCTCAAGCAAGACAATATGAGTCTTAAGGAGTATTCCTTGAAGTTGACTATGTTGTGTAGGTATGCTCCATCCTTGGTGTCTAACCGTAGGGATGAGACGACTTTGTTTGTGACCGGTGTTGCCGACTTTGTGAAGGAAGAGTGTCGTACGGAAATGTTCCAATATAATATGACTTTACCTAGGGTTTTGGTGTATGCTCAATCCATAGTGGAGTCTCAACTAAAGAAGATCACTAGAAACTTGAAAAGGAGTGGACCAAGTGAGCAGAACCAACCTAGGTTCAAGAAGAGGGCTCAAACTCAAGATGAACCTAGAGATCCTAAGGTCAAACTTTAAAAGGGAATGGTAAGCCTACTTGTGTCACTTGTGGAAAAAGGCACTATGAGGAATGTCTTTTTGGTACGGGGAATTTCTTTGGTTGTGGTAAGGATGGACATAAGGTGAGGGATTTTCCTACTATTATGGCTATATGAAAGGAAGGTAAGCAATTTACTCCTAGCGTTCCGAAAATGATGCTCCTATGAAGAATTGTTTCAATGCACTCAGGGCAAGAGGACCAAAGATGGATGAGGATGATGATGATGGTAAGTTATAGTTCTTTCATTTAGTTGTCATGAGTTACTTACAAGTTGGGGAGTATTGTGAGTAGTGGATTTTTGATTGCCTATCTCATCTCTTGTATTCAACTCAAGCTTGAGAGTAGAATGTCATAGTAGCATGTTCCATTGTTGCATTGTTTTTAGGATTGTTATTGGAATTGAATTTCATTTATTTCTTGCATGGTTAATTTGATGGAGTTATTATTACGTTGTAAAATGAGTTTATATGCTTTTATATTTAATATTAGCATGTTTCCATCATCAATTGCCTAAGATTTGCATTTTTGGAATTTTGAACCATGTTCAGTGCCAGGGAATTTAGCTGACTGTAACATTTTTGTAAAATTGACTAAATTGTTCTTTGGTTGAAAATTATAGTAACATTTATAGAACTCATATATATTAGTTTGATAATGAATATAAAAGGATTTGTTTCTATCTGGAATTAAGAATGAAAGTCTTATTGGCATGATGAGTTATATTAGTTTCTTTATTATCGTTGTGTTGTGAGTCTCTTGATTATGTGAAATTGATGTTTTCTCCTAAATTGTGTATGTTATAATGTGTTATGTAGTAATTTTATGAGATGATAATTGAGTCACTTCTCTTGGATGTTTCAGAGAGTGGCAAGTAATATTCGAGGACCAATGGTTTCCAAGTGGGGGAGATTCTAATACCACTAAAACGACATAGGTGAAACTGGAGCCTAACATGTTTTTCATGAGTCTATAAGGTTCTAAGATGTTTTATAATTTATTAATGAGGAAGTGTCTATTGATATAAGTGAATTGAAAGTCAAACATTAAGGGACGACCAAGATGTTCGACGACTAAGTCACCTATATGCCTTACTGGTTTTAATGTGCTTATGTGTGTTTCAAAAGCTTATGAGATACTTATATGAGTAATAATAGTTTTTATAGGTAATTTTTAAGGTTTCATGAATTTTGGAGGTCAAACGTCCAAGAATGTCCATGTCGTTTTAAAGGTTTGACTAGAAACGACCTTGTGTTTTTTAGCATGTTTCGTTGAGTTTTATGTGTTTCTTTTCAATGAAATTGATGTGACAGGTCCTAAACATGTATACGATAATATTTGTATTGGAAACGTATGGGAAAACATCCCCAAGGACAAACCAAGGGTCCTTGAGGAAGGACCCTTCACAAGACGTTAAGGATTTCTAGACCAGACCCAAATATTAGAGTAAATTGACGGCCAGTAGGCTGGTCGATGCTCCGTCGATGGTTTTCATGGGTCAAGACTTATCCTCGGTATATTAATCTCGCAAATTCAAGCCTCTTTCCCAATTAAGGGGCACACATGACGTTCATTTGTGGACCTAGTCCCCATCGATGGGCAATCGTAGGTTTGGTCAGTAACCTGCGCATCTTACAGTTTAATGTAAGGGGTGAATTGGTAATTTTACCCCATCTAAATTAATGGTTTAGCGGTTTCATAAGTGTATTCTAGGTATTTTAAGTGGGTTTATCAGACCTTACTACGTAGGTGAATTCATTATTCTAAAATCAAAACCCAACACCTCAAAAGAGCTCTCTAGATCTCTATTGATTCTTCAAGGCAGACTTAAGCTTTCAGGTTAATTTCTTCACCGATTTCCCTCATTTTTATTGGATTAGTATCATTTAAGGTATGGTTTTTCATCCTTGAAGTTTCTCAACAAGGAGCCAATCATTAAAGTGATTATGAAAGATTTTCTCAAAAGATTGATTTCTTACTTGTAATCTAGCAATGGGATCTTGCGTTAAAATGTTTTGAATATTTGAATATTGACTGAATTAATATAATTTTAACTTAAAATCTTCATGAACCCATGAAAAAACTAAGCTCTTCAATTTATTGTATTATGGGTGTTATGATCATGTCTAAATGCTTAAGAATTTTATTGATGTTCTCCTTAGACTATTGAATGATGTATAAATGGTATTAGATTTTTGTATAGGCTGTATTATATTGATAAATTTATATTAAATTGATTTTGATTTATTGAGTATTATGATGTTTGTATTGAGTTGATTATCATGGCCATTGGTAAGGGCCTTTTGGTATTGTATTGGATGATTCAGCTATGGATTGAAGTGTTTAGAATGGATTGGTGGTACGCTTCCCTAATTCCCTTTTTTATTATTTGATTTGGTCTTGAATTATGTTGTTATTGGTATGGTCCATGTGTGGTTGCGGTGCTATGTGTTTTTCATGTGAATTATGTGGCCTCGTCAGTGTTACTTTATGTTTTATAATGATCATGA
Source organism: Solanum peruvianum (assembly GCA_027705065.1). Lineage (NCBI taxonomy): Eukaryota > Viridiplantae > Streptophyta > Magnoliopsida > Solanales > Solanaceae > Solanum > Solanum peruvianum. Next base: position 48,656,238 of record JAKWJD010001761.1, read on the forward strand.
CATTGTCAACATTAATTTATATATTATGATGATTTTTGTAGGGATTATGAAGATTAAGATCATACCTATCTACTCGTGAGTATTGTGAAAGTAGGTGTTCTTTTATTGACATTAGGTGATCATTATAGACTATGACTATGTCCTTATGTGTGTAGTCTAGAGTGGATGTATGATTCTTCCTAATTGACTATATGAGTCTTCTGATGGTTATGATGATGATCCTATATAAGTGTATAGGGTGACGTAAAGTTGACATGCTTGTTCTTATGACCTACTTCTAAGATATGCTATATGTTATATGTGAAGTATGTTGTGTCTTATTTTAGTAGACTTGTGTCCCTTAATTGATACATGTATAATGAGAATATGACTTTTTACATAGGATGCTAAAGGGTCTTAGTCATTAATGTCTGAATGACATGTGACCTTGAATGTTTATAAGAATGTCTTTATGTAAAGCCTTAAACCTAGTTGTAAGGTTATGATATACTTGAAGTCAAAAGATGTTAACGTATCCTTCTTATGTGAATGGTAGACTTAGGGATTGATTGACTAGAATAACATGAAATAATCATTAGGCAAATCATAAGGTATCCACTTAACCAATGTATGGCTAGCCTAGGCGACCTCTTTTGTAAGGTGTGATTGGGTTGTAAACCAGATATGGAACCTCTTCATGTACTCATTTATTGAAATACTCTATGAGAACAAAGTCTCCACCGAGTGAGTATAATTTGGGAAGTATCTCTACTTAAGGATGAAGATAATATACAGAGAATCCCTTCATATTCCTTAACCATGTGCCTCCGTGGGATGTATCCAAGTTTTACCATTGAAAGTATCAGAGTAGGTTACAACTTTGGATTCCATGCCTTGCTACCATGGTCTATGTCGGATATTGTCTATTCTCATCATATGAGATACTCACTAGTGTTGAAGAAGTTAAATGAAGTTTTGGTGTTTTTATGGGACGCTATCAAAACATTGCACGATTAGGATTTGAAGATGTTAGTGAGTCAGTCCGTAGGTCTTCTTCGATATCATTATTTGAATTTCCTGATGTCATGAATGTCTATTGGATGAACTAATGAAGATAATGACTTAAGTTATAAAGCATGTAAATGATTATGTACTTACCTAGAGTAGTTAAAGGTAGTCTGGTTATGGTGTGAAAGGGGACATAGGAGTGGTCACTTCATGTATTACCTAGGTAAGTCTTAAGAATGGATCTAGATAAGAAAGTTGGTTGATACATTGTACATGATCTAAACTTAGGTAGTGTTAAGGATTATTGAGGTAATCATGTATAGGGTATATGAGCATCTCTTCTTGAATTACTTAAGTAATTATTTTGATAACCTTTGTAAGGAGAATGTAATATTATTTATATGTTATGTCATGAAATGATAATGATCTTATCCTAGGTAATCTAAAGGATCTCTTAGGTGTGTGTAAAGGTATTATATGGGCGGTCGCTTAATAACTTAATCAAGTGAACCATAGAATAACCTTTGGTAAGAAGATGTCATGTTTATGTGTAAGGTTTATTGTATGTGAGTTTTAGGATAGACTTTAGTGAGAGGGTTGTATGCTAAATGGGTTCACTATAATGTTGAATTAGTTTACAATAAATTGGCAAGGCTTACTTTAATATTTTTTAAAATGTGGTAAAATGTTTATGTTATCTTATCTATTTATAAGGTTATAAATATTGTTATTATGCTTATACTATGACTTTTAAACCGAAAAGATCATATTTTCATTAAATGTGGTTTTCATGATTTTTTGCATTAAGTCATACTTAGGACAAGTGTTTGTACTAATTCCATACATTGTGTAATATCTAAAGGTGTAGGTTGAAGGTTAGAAGGTGCCTTGAAGGAAAGCTTGGATTCTACTTACTCATTCAAGGAAAGTTTGAATTATGTCCTCAATTTACGCAACAACACATATTTCTTTTGATTTCTTATTTCGAATCTTTGTTATAGACTTAATAGTACCATATTTTTATGTATGTCCCAAGTATTCTTGTGTCTATGTTTTGATGATATGAGACTCAGTATTTCCTATGTTTTTTATATGAATGATATTTTTAAAGACTATTTGAATGTTGTGAAATTTTTTAATTTTGCACTACTTTTCATAAATGTATGTGATAAATGATATGAAATCTCTTGTACAAGACCACTGAGACGTTAAGTACACTGTGCCATGACCTAAGATTACCATAACTCCTACGGTATACATCGGGTCGTGACAGACAGTATCATAGAATAGGTTATGAAAGTTGTCAAAGGAATCAATAAGTCTCATCAAGTAATGTCTAGTAGAGTCTTGACTATCAGTGTGAGTTGCAACACATCTAAGGGCGAGTGGTGAAATTCCTTATTGGAGGTCAAGGTATTGAGGTTACGGTGGTTCCCCCGGAAATGACTAATGGAGAGATTAGAGAGGCTTTACTTACTTTACCCTATGCTTTGACTACCCAAGTTAACAGGGGTATCGAACCTAGAGTGAATGTTGTGGAGAGTACTATTACATCGAGATTGAGAGATTTTGTGAGTATAAATTCTATTATCTTTATTGTCTCTAAGGTGGGAGAGGATCCCCAAGAGTTTCTAGATGGTGTGTACAAGGTGGTAAGGGTCATGGAGGTGACTTCTAAGGAGAAGGAGGAGTTGTCGTCGTACCAATTGACATAGGTTGATCAAGTGTGTTATACACAATGGAAATATAATAGGTCTGTTGACTAGGGTCTTACATAGTGAGAAGAGTTTTGTCACGATCAGAGTCTAGACCCCAGACGAGACCGGGGTTCGTTGACCTCTCAGAGGTTGAAAACAAGCCTACATACGTTATCGTTATTTCATCTATGTTAATTTTAGCAGAAAATTTGAACTTTTTGTTACTTAACATCATATAAGACATTCTACTTAAACTCATAAATGTTCACAATCAACCATCTAATATTAATATCATCAAATCAAAGAAATAGTTATATATTGCATTAAGTGTATACTTGCCAAAATGGCACCAATACAGTGTGTAAAATTAAAGGGGAAAGCAACGCTAGTGGAACATACTTCACTAACTCAAACATATATCTAATCTAGAATATAATGGGAAAGCGTCCTTAAAATCATAAGGGACTACCATGTCCGAATGAATTCTCCACGTCCGTCTGTGCCTGCACCTAAAAGTACACAGTTGTATGGGATTAGTACAAACTTGTACTAAGTATGGTTATATGCAAGAACACACCAAGGAAATGCATGATTAAGAAGATCTCTCTCCTTACGATATGAATTATGGAAAGTAAATTCAGTGAACTTGCAAAATATTTATTAGGAAAGTCATGCCATGTAAGTAGCATGCATCATCATTCATATCCTCTTGCAAAAAACACATAACATATTGCACATATCATATCACATAGTTCATATCATTCGTTCATAACCATGAGACCATGGAATCATACACTTGACATTAAGACTTCCCAAAATGAGGGTTCAACATATGGGACCTCAACTAGGGAGCCTCCTTTAGCAAACACAGAGTCTGCTTCATTTATTTATACATACTTAATTTTCATTCATTCATATACTAGTGTAAACACCAGATATACCTAGGATGTAGTTTAAGACTTTCATCTGGTTTGTTGTGCAATGACCAAGAATAACCTAGTGTCATTACTCAAGGCTAGCTCACCTATTGATTATCCTATCCTAACACCTTTGGTATCGTTCATTTCATTATGTACATTATTTGAGGCTGTCCTCATTTTTTCTTTGGGAACCTTAACCTTAACCGACATATATCATGTAAGCATCATGAAATCCAGTGTTTAACCACACACCAAAAATATGTGGAATCACCGGCCAAAGTGAACCAAAACATGCTAGCATATATAGGGACTCGATTCCTGCTACAACCCTATATTGGCAGTATAGGTTCAAAGACTAGGAGATATAAGGAGACCCATACCCGTCTGGACGGACAGTCTCATCTCATGAAAATAACAAGAACCTCTGCCTTCCCAAAAGAAGGAAGCCTATCGGTGCTCAGTAAAGTTCCATTACATTCATCTCATACATCATAGAAGTTGGCTTCTAATATGAGGCATCATAGCTCATTAGATGATTTCTCATCTCATCATTACGTAGTAAGTGTGAATTGTCCTTACACTACATATAGAGTGTGATTGAGACTGGCCTCTTAATTTTCAACACTCTATTAGATTATTACTTTTGGTGACCTTATATTTGGCGTAGGTACAACTTGTCTCACTTGCACTAGCCTCATATTATGATTCCACACTGTTCTTTTTTTAACCTCTTTTAATTTCATCTTTACTCACCTTTCATTATTTGTTCATCGTATAACATAAATATGCTCTCTTGGAGTTCACATTGAGGGACATTGATTCTAGACGTAGATACAGCTAGTCTTACTTGTACTAGCCTATCCTCAGGTAGACACTCTTTCTTTGCTTGTTCATCGTTTAGCATAAATATACTCTCTTAGTCATTTCATTTAGCGACATTGATTTTAGCCGTAGATGCAGCTTGTGTCACTCGGACTAGCCTATAGTCATGAAGTCATTCTTTTCTTTACTTATTAACTATGAATTCATTCTTGACACTTTCTTTTGGAGTATGCTTGAGATTTAACTTTACATCATTCTACCGTCCCCTTATGTGAACGTTCATTTTCTCATATGCCTACGTAGATGGCCTTTTTGTAGGTTTAACACTCTTACTTAAACCTCCAAGGTTCAGACCATTTCATTAGATACATCTTATGTTTGATTACTTTTAAACATACGCTAGAGTTAATGATCCATATGTGCAATCCGTGAGGCTTCATTCATAATTCGTCTAAGTGACTCATACTTACCCAAGATTATCTTCTACTAGGCATGCATCTTGTTGGTATGCCAAGATTTTGATTTCGATCCTTAGAGGAAGCATTCATTAAATATTTGTTCATGTTCGACTTATGTGTCAATACGGAATTGGGCAAGGGAACCCGACTTCTAATTCCTTGAGTAACACTTAATATTATATTAAACTTGGTAGTTGCATTTTTCAGCTTTGAGGGACCCTAGTTTAATTCCCATCAACCCCATAATATTTCTTTCTTGTTCTCCTCTCTTTTTTCATTTAAAGGCAAGGACGTTGTGGGTTCAATTGCCCAGAAGCTCACTAATTTTATTCTTTATTTTCCTTTTAACTCTCTCATAAATTCATTTTATCCTTTAGTCATTTTGTCACTATTTTCATTAGAATCATAATATAATGTAATTACTCACCTCATTACGTGAATGTTCATTTAATGATCTTTTCATTTACTCATGTTCTTACCCAATTCGGATTACTCATAATTGACTAAGGGTTTCATGACAATTTAAGTATATGTTATGTAAGAATTATGCATTTCACACATGAAGCCAAGGGACCCAAGTTCAATCCTTAGTGGCTACATATTATTTCAATTTAATGTGTCTCAGAATTTCAGTCAAGGGAACCAAGTTCGAATCCCTTAGGCCGCACTTTATTTTTAATTATTTGGAGTGCTAGATGGCTACCCTCATCCGGCTAAGAGGATATGGGATTGAATCTTAGTGGCCTCAATTATTATTGTTTTATTTAATTATTATTAGTGACCAAGGATCCGAATTCAAATCCCCCTTTCCTCACTATTTTCTATTTCTTTTATTTCCAAGGTTCTTTCAACATGACCAAGTTCGAATTCCCTCTCTCACACTATTTTCTATTAATTTATTTAAGGCTTAATATGTTAGTATTAGGAACTTAAGGTCTAGAGTTCCACCCTCAATGGCAGCATATACTTTTGTTCATTTTTACTAGAGAATAGCCGAAACTATACTCCATTAACATATGCCTTAAATTCACTTTTTTTGCACTTAGCTTAGGCGTTTTAGCTTAGACTTTTACATAAACTTTTAACTAATTCGTTAGGGAATTTAAATTTATTTTCATGTTCATGAATATCACGATTTCATCATCATATGTTAATAACACAACAAGTGCATAGAACCTAATTCACGACTTTGTTGAAAACAATCGGTAATATGATTCTCATTATAACTAGCATTAATGTGTATATAAAACATACATACAGTTAGACACACATATATTTGATCATAATCTGTCCAAAAAATTCAAATTACACACAATTAAAAATGAACCTAGGATTGTCTACCAGCAAACGTACTAACGCATGCATCACTTTTCAGATGATTTAATGACAGGGGTATGCAACGGGGACATCCTTAGTTTTTCTATTGGAATATGTGTTGAACCTTAGGGAACTCTTGGGAAAGGGACCAAGAGAGAAGAAAACCCATATATTTTCAGCCTTTACAACTAGCCACAAACATATGTTTCCACCCGCATACGAACCTTCCATCCGAGCTTCGATTCTTGTTCCCAAGTGAATTATATAATTTCTTAAAGAACTTAGGCGTATAGTTTTTATTTTATTTTTGTTTTTGATGAGTGCAGCTTAGAAATCTTTAGAATCAGTAAGCTTATTTTATTTTTCTGTATTTTTTTAATTATAAAATAAAGCTTAAAAATTGTTTTAAAAGAGATAATGAATTAAGAGTGCACATTGGGTACAATCCTTGTTGAGGTCTCGTACCTCTATCCTTTGGAGTTTATTGTTGACTTATTCAACAAAATTTAAATGATAAAAACCGATTATAATCTATATATTATGTTACTTTAATGCCCATCCATATTTTTATTCTTTAATTAATAAACATGAATGTGCAAAGAACAGAACAATTCGTTAGTGATTATCGTGACTTAGTATTAGGTGATGTAGTTTAGACTTAGTCAACTAGGAATATTTCAAACTTTGAAAATATGATTTAATTAGTTTAGTGAAATGACCGTAATTACCTTAAAATATAATAGTATAAACCTCAATTCAATCCACTTAAATGTTGCTTCCATTGGGGTTCGAACCCGTGAAGTCCCCATTGCGAAAACGGGTCCCTCCGGGCCGACACGACCCAAACCACCCAATTAATTAATTGATTAGTTAATTAATAATATGATATTAATTTTTCTTAAATAAGTATTTAAATATTACTTGCATAAATTCATTCACCAACATAAATAATAAAGTTAAATCTTTACTCCCACCTAGGTTTTGACCCGGGTGGAGCAAGATTTTGCTCAATGGGAAATTTTGCTCCTTTCTACCCAAAATGTCCTCAACCTTATTAATTAAATAATTAATTACATATTTAGGGTAATTACGAAACTATCCTTAGCCTTGAAAGAGACAATTTTACCCCTAAAACCTCCAAACTTGAGATTTCCCCTTTTTAAGTCTTGTAAAGACTCATCCGAGTAAATCTTCATATTCGGGAGCCCTACTTGGCTGGACCCAACCTTTCCTAGATCAAATAACTTTCCAAGTTAGTTTTCTTCAATATCATAAGGGTTCAGAGTTCTGGTTTCATGCGCATCAATCCATGTAAACCCGATAAAATCATAGGCATTCTAGACACATTAAGCATTGCTTAGCATATTGATTTTTAGGGTTGTTGCAAGTTTGACGATGTTTTCATAGGAAATTACTTTCCCCATGAGAGGAGGGAGGTGAATTTTGAGGAGTTTATTAATCTCAAGCAAGACAATATGAGTGTGGAGGAGTATTACTTGAAGGTCAATATGTTGTCTAGGTATGCTTCATCCCTGGTGTCTAATCGTAGGGATGAGATAAGTTGTTTTGTGAATGGTGTTTCTGACTTTTTGAAAAAAGAGTGTCGTACGTCCATGCTCCATGATGATATGACTCTACCTTGGCTTATCGTGTATGTGTAATCCATAGAGGATTCCAAACTTAAGAGTATCACTAGAAACTTGAAGAGGAGTCGACCAAGTTAGCAAAACCAACCTGGGATCAAGAAGATGATTCAAACTCAAGATGAACCTAGATATCAAGAGGTAAAACTTTAGAAGGAAAGTGGTTCTCAAAATTGTAAGCCTACTTGTGTAACTTGTGGAAAGAGGCACCAGGGGGAATGTCTAATTGATACGGGGAATTTCTTTGGTTGTGGTAAGGATGGACATAAGGGAGGGATTGTCCGCCTACTGAGTCTAGAGGAAAGGAATGTAAGCAAGTTACTCAAAGTGTTCTAATAAATGATGCTCCAAAGAAGAATCATTTTTATGCACTCCGGGCAAGAGGATCAAAACCGGATGAGGATGAGGATGAAAATCCAGATGAGGATGATGATGATAATTCATAGTGCTTTCTTTTAATAGTCATGAGTTATTACTATGTGGGGAGTAAGGTGAGTAGTGGAGTTTTGATTGCTTGCCTCCTCTCTTCTATTCAACTCAAGCTTGAGAGTAGAATGCCATAGTAGCATGTTGCATTTTGTTTAGGAGTCCTCTTTGAATTAAATTTCAATTATTCCTTGCATGGTGCATTTCATGGAGTTATTATTACTTTGTCTTTCATATAAGCATGTTTCCATCATCAATTGCCTAAATTTTGCATTTTTGGAATTTTGAAGTATGTTCACTGCCAGGGAATTTAGCTCACTATAACATTTTTGCAAAATTGACGAAATTGTTCTTTGGTTGAAATTTGTTGTAATGTGTATATAAATTATGTATATGAGTATGATTGTGAATATTAAAGGATTTCTTCCTATCTGAAATGACAAATGTGAGTCTTATTGGCATGATTAGTTATAGGTTAGTTTCTATGTTCTTATTGTGTTGTGAGTATATTGATTATATGAAATTTATGTTTTATCCTATATTATGCATGGTGCAATGTGTTATGTGATATGTTTATGAGTTGATAATGTAGTCTCTACTCTTGGAACTGTTCGGAGAGTGGTAAGTCATTCACAGGCGAATGTTGTCCAAGTGGAGGAGATTCTAACACCTCTTAAATGACATCAGTAAAACTAGAGGCTTACATGTTTTTAATGAGGGTATAAGGTTATAAAACGTCCAGGACGACCAATACGTTCAACAACTAATTAACCTATATGATTTATGTGTTTTTATGTGTTTATTTGTGTTTCAAAATATTATGAGATACTTATATAAGTAATAGTAGTGTTTATTGGCAGTTTGTAAAGTTTCATGAAGCTTGGAGGTCAAACGTCCATGACATTTGAAAGGTTTTCCTTGAAACGACATTTTGTGTCTTATCATGTTTCATTGAGTTTTATATGTTAGTTTTTGATGAAATTTATCTGAGAGGTCCTAAACTTATGTATGAGCATATTTGTATTGCAAAATTCTGGTCAAACATCCCCAAGAATCATTCAAGGGTCCTTGAGAAAGGACCCTTCGCAAGATCCTAAGGTTATCTAGACTAGCCCCAAACGATCGAGGCAATCGAAGGCATGTAGTATGTTCGGCACCCCTTCGATGGTTGTCATGCGTGAATCCATAGATTAGGGATATTAAGATCGCAAATGCCATCCTCTTCCCTAATTGACAGGAAGCCAGGATCTTATTGTTAAATGTAAGGGGTGAAGTGGTAATTTAATCCCACATCAAAATAAATGTTTTAGAGATTTCCTAAGAGTATTATAGGTATTTTAAATGGGTTTATAAGTCCTAACTACCTAGAATAATTCATTACTCTAGAATCAGAACCCAAAACCTCTAAAGATCTCTCGAGATCTCCATTAAAGCTTGAAGGGAGATTGATTCTTGAAGGTTGATTTCTCAACAAATCTCTATCATTTTTCGTGCATTAGCATTAGTTGAGGTATGGTTTTTCATCCTTTAAACTTCTATCATTAAGGATCCAATCTTCAATCTAATTTCCAAAGATTTTCTCAAAAAATTGATTTCTGACTTTTAATCTAGCCATGGGTTTTTGCATTAAATGATTAGAATAATTGAATATTGATTTAATTGATGTTAATTTTATATCTATAACTTATAATCTTCATAAACCCATTCAAAACTAAACTCCTCAAATTTGCTATATTACTGGTGTTATGAATATGTCTCAATGCTTATGAATTCTAGTGAGTTTTCTTGAGGCTATTGAATAATGTGAGAATAGTATTAGATTGATGTATAGTATGTATTATATTAATGAATCGATGTTGAATTGATTTAGATTCATTGAGTATTAAGATTTTGTATTTAATAAATGATCATGAACATGGGTAGTCGCCTTTTTGTATTATATTGGATCATTTAGTAATTTATTGAAGTGGTAAAAATCAATTGGTCGTAGGTTGCTCAAGTTTTCTTAATATTATGTAAATTAGGTCTTGAATTATGTGGTAATTGCTATGGTACACTTATGGAGGTTATGGCATGTGTTTTACTTGTGAATTATGTGGAATCTTTAGCACTACTTTATGTATTATAATGATCATGGCCTTGTCGGAATTAATTAATATATTATGCTGATTTGTGTAGTGATTTATGAGTATAATCTAATCTATCTACTTGTGAGTAATGTGAAAGTATGTGTTCTTCTATTGACATTAGGTGATCATGTTAGACAATAATGATGTCCATATGTGTGTAATCTTAGAGTAGGTATGTGAATCTTCCTAATTGATTATATGAGACTTGTGATGGTTATGTTGATGATCCTCTAATAATGTATAGATAGACCCATGTTTACTTTGTTGTCGTTTTGTGCTCCTATAAAGATATACTATATGTTATATGTGAAGTATGTTGTGTCTTGTTTCAATAGACTTGTGGCCCTTACTTGATATATGTATAATGAGAATATGACTTTTAAATTAGGATACTAAAGCCTTTTAGTCTTCTATGTATAATTGACATATTACCTTGAATGTTTCTAAGAAGGTACTTTATGTAGAACCTTCAACCTTGTTGTAAGGTTATGATATCCTTGAAGTAGAAAGTCGTAATGGTATTCTTCTTATGTTAATGGAGGACTTAGAGAATTATTGGCTAGAATGACATGAAATAATCCCTAAGAAAATGATCAATCTATCCTCTTAGTCATTGTAAGGCAACTCTAGGCGAAGGTGTAATGTGATTGGGTTGTGAACTAGATATGGAACCTCTTCATGTACTACATTATTGAAATTATCTATGAGGACAAAGGCTACCACCATGAGTATGGTTTGGGAAGTCGCTCTAATTAGGGATGCAACTATAGTATAAAGAAGCCCTTTATAATCCTTAATCGTGTGCTAACATGAGATGTCTCCAAGTTCTACTATTGGAAAGTAGAACACCCTCCATCGAAGTATTTTACAACTCTGGATTCCATGTCTATCTAACATGGTATATGGTTGTTATGGCCTATTCTCATCATATGGAATACCTACTAGTTTTTGAGAAGCTCTAAAAAGTTTAGGTTGTGTTATTGGACACTATCAAGACATTGGACAATTAGGCTTTGAAGATGTTAGCGAGTCAGTATCTAGGTCTTCTTCAAGATCATTAATTGAATATCCTTATGTGATTAATATCTCTTGAATGAAGTAATGGAGATAAGGACTTAAGTTGAAAATCATGTAAATGATTAAGTACTTACCTCGAGTATTTAAAGGTAGTCTAGTTATTGTGTGTAGGGGGAATATGAGTGGTCATTTCATGTCTTACCTAATTAACTCTTAAGAATGACTGTACATAGGAAAGTTGGTTGATACATTGTAACGACCTGTTTAGTCGTTTTGAGCAGTTGAATTCATTCTGGTAGAAACTGTCAGGGTCGACGGATCCCACGACGGACCGTCGAGGGGGTCTTGTTCAAAAACACTTAGAATTCTGAAATTTGGGTACTGAGATCAACTCTCTGAACTTCGCGACGACATGGCAGGACGGACCGTCTTGGGCACGATGGACAGTCACAGACCCTTAGTGAAATTTAGTCTCTGAACTTTGTGACGGAAGCAGCAGGACTGACCGTCGCAGGCACGGCGGGCTATCACAGGCTGCGTAACCCTGACTGGGTTGGATTTCTGTTAAATGTTTTAAGGGGCGTTTTGGACTATTCCTGCTATAATTATAAATTTAGTGGGTTAATGTTAATAATTTAATTACTTGGGGGCTAAAAGAGATAACTTTGAATTAATTAGTGGGTTATTCTATCATCTTTCATACTTAATTATATGCTAATTAGGGTAAAAAAAAGAGGGTTTGGATAAGAAAAATAGAAAGAATAGAGAGAGAGAGAGAGAGAGGAGAACGCACGAACGAGAAAGAGGAGAAACGAAGAGGAAAGCAAAGCATTGGAAAAGTAGATTGCTTGAATCACAATTCTTCGGTGGAGGTAGGTTATGGTTTATACAATCTCATAGTAAACTCTTAATAGCGAATAATATGTGTTGGGTAGTATTGTAAAGTCTTCTATATGCTTAATTGTGTGATGGAATAATGTGATTATGTAATTGTAATGAATTGAGAAGATGAGGCTATGAATCTTGAATCTTAAATTTACTTTGTCAATGATGATGCCTTGGTATAAAAGAAGGCTTGATGAACTAAAGTAATGAGATTAGAGGATCGGGTGTCACGTTCCAACCCCAGGATAGTAATAGAGGATCGGGTGTCACGTTTTCCGACACCAGGATATTATATGGATCGGAGTGTCATGTTCCAACACCAGGATAGTATTGATGGATCGGAGTGTCACATTCCGACACCAGGATAGTATTGATGGATCGGAGTGTCACGTTCCGACACCAGGATAGTATATGGATCGGGTGTCATGTTCCGACACCAGGATAGTATATGGATCGGAGTGTCACGTTCCGACACCAGGATAGTATATGGATCGGAGTGTCACTTTCCGACACAAGGATAGTAAAGAGAATGAATCTTGAAATATGCTAATATACTCAATCTAAAGAACTAATTCCCAAATGAGTGTGGTGTGGAGGCTTGAGTCCTCATAGATGTGATTGGTGTTGTTGCAAATGATTCTTATGTGTGTTGCTATCACCTGTTAAGTATTTGGTTGGCTTTATGTTAGTATCTGACATATACTGTTTTCTATTTTGAGTTGGCCGATGATACCTACTCAGTACTTGTGTTTTGTACTGATCCCTACTTGTATTTGTTTTTCTGTGTTAATTGTGGAGTGCAGCAAACATGCTATCGTCTTCAACTCCACCGCAACTCTAGCCAGTCTTCATCACACCAGATTTCAGGGTGAGCTAATGCTTCTAGCTTGGACTGGATCTTCTTCTTCATGTCTTGATGCCTTGAAGTTCTGGCATAGACTAGGTGTTTATTTATTTTTAGTTTCTTAGATACTCTTAGCTTTAGTAATTTGAGGATAGATGTTCTTGTGGTGATGACTTCCAGATTTTGGGAATAATAAATGTTTTAGTTTTTAGAAGTTATTAATCGATTTTCATTAATGAGATTTAAGTCTTCCGCATTATATTCTGTTTATTATGTTGAAATGTTGGGGTTTTAGATTGGTTGGTTCGCTCACATAGTAGGATAAGTGTGGGTGCCACTCGCGGCCCGTTTTAGGTCGTGACAAACTTGGTATCAGAGCATTAGGTTAATTGGTCTCATCACACAAGAACGAGTCTAGTAGAGTCTTATGGAACGGTAGGGGGACGCCTTTACTTTTCTTTGAGAGGCTATAGGACTTTAGGAAAATTCCATTCTTTCTTTCTTTTGTGCTATTACTTGGATCCAATTGGTATCTATGTGATACAAATTGGTATCTGACCATCTTCACTCTATTTAGCAGATTGTTAGAACTAGAGCAACGACTGCGCCAACACCAACACCGGCAAGACAAGATGCGTCTGAGCCAGCCATTGGGGCTGTAGCTCGGAGAGGAGCAGTGGCAAGAGGCCGTGGTAGAGGTCGCGGGAGAACGTCCTCTAGAGGAAGAGGACAAGCACCTAGCCCAACTTGTACTAGGGCGGTGAATCCTCCACCGACTGAGGAAGTGATAACAGAGGGTTAGGAGGGTGAGAATGAACAAGTGCAGAATGAGGAATTACCACCCCAACCTACCCCAGAGATGATTAATCAGGTTCTTGCTTATCTTAGCGGGTTATCTGATCAAGGCTAGACGCCTCCAGTATTTTCTGCACCAGCACCTCAGGTTCCAGAAGTACAACAGGCAGCTGCTGTGGCTCCCCGCATGGATGCCTCATTGGATATAGGCACGTTTTCTCGTTTGACTACAGGGCCTATAATGACAAGTGATCAGCATCAATTTTTCAGTAAGTTCTTGAAATTGAAACCTCCAGTCTTCAAGGGTGCTGAATCTGAGGATGCCTACGATTTTCTGGTTGACTTCCATGAGTTACTACATAAAATGGGCATAGTGGAACGATTTGGCGTTGAGTTTGTAACCTATCAATTTCAGGGCAATGCCAAAATGTGGTGGCGGTCACATGTTGAGTGTCAACCGGCACAAGCACCACCTATGACTTGGGCGTCAATCTTTAGCTTATTTATGGAGAAGTATATCCCCCGGACCTTGAGGGATAGGAGGAGAGATGAGTTCTTGAGCCTAGAGCAAGGCAGGATGTCAATTACTACGTGTGAGGCTAAGTTTCGTGCATTATCCAGGTATGCCACTTAGCTTTGTTTCAGTCCACAAGAGCGGATTCGCCGTTTTGTGAAGGGGTTGAGGTCAGAATTGCGGATTTCAGCCTTACAGGTAGCGGCTACAGCAAAATCCTTTCAGGAAGTGGTAGACTTCGTGATAGAGGTGGAGGGAGTGAAGACAGATGACTTCACCATGGCATCGACATCTAAAAGGTTTTGTAAGGGAGGTGAGTTTAATGGTTCTTACTCTAGAGGGCAGGGTTTAGGAGGTTACCCAGCCTGACCTATTCAGTCTTAACTGCAGACTGTACTTGGGGGTCCAGCGCAGACCGGTCAACATTTCTCTGAGTTTGGAGGTTATCCCCAGACTTCGTCATTCTCATAGAGACCGATGCTTGAATCCAGAGAGTGTTATGGATGTGGGGAGACTGGGCACATTAAGAGGTATTGTCCAAAACAGAGTTACAGACCTCCAATAGTCAGAGGTAGAGGTGGTCATCGAAGAGGCCGTCATTCTGGAGGACGTGGTGGTCGAGGTAATGGTGGTCACCAAAACGGCCGGGGTGACAGGCAAACTGGAGCCACTCCAGCACAACATGGTAGGGGCAACAGACAGACGGGTGATAGGGCCCATTGTTATGCTTTCCCTGGGAGGTCTGAAGCGGAGACATCTGATGCTGTTATCACAGGTAATATTTTGGTATGTGATTGCATGGCTTCTGTATTATTTGATCCTGGCTCCACATTTTCATATGTATCTTCCTCATTTGCTACTGGTCTTAATTTACCTTGTGAATTGCTTGACACGCCTATTCATGTGTCTACTCCGGTGGGTGAGTCTGTGATAGTGGAAAAGGTATATAGGTCTTGTCTGGTGACTTTTGTTGGGAGCGATACTCATGTAGACTTGGTTATCTTAGAAATGGTTGATTTCGATGTAATTCTGGGTATGACTTGGCTTTCTCCGAATTTTGCGATCTTAGATTGTAATGCAAAAACTGTAACGCGAGCCAAGCCTGGGACAGATCCGTTAGTGTGGGAGGGTGACTATACTTCCACTTCGGTTCGTATCATCTCCTTTCTTCGTGCTATGAGAATGGTTAGTAAAGGGTGTTTAGCTTTCTTGGCACACCTCAGGGATGATACTACCCAAGTACCTTCAATTGAGTCGGTTTCGATAGTCCGTGAGTTTCTAGATGTGTTTCCTGCAGACCTTCCTGGTATGCCACCGGATAGAGATATTGACTTCTGCATTGATCTTGAACCGGGTACTTGCCCCATTTCCATACCCCCTTATAGAATGTCTCCCGCTGAATTAAGGGAGTTAAAAGCCCAACTTCAAGAATTGTTAAGCAAAGGCTTTATTAGACCAAGTGCATCCCCTTGGGGTGCTCCGGTTTTGTTTGTGAAGAATAAGGATGGAAGCTTTCGGATGTGCATAGACTACAGACAACTGAATAAGGTAACTGTTAAGAACAAGTATCCTCTTCCTCGCATAGATGATTTGTTCGATTAGTTACAAGGTGCTTGTACCTTCTCAAAAATTGATTTGAGATCGGGTTATCATCAATTGAAAATACAGGCAACGGATGTGCCCAAGACTGCTTTTCGGACCAGGTATGGGCATTATGAGTTCTTAGTAATGTCTTTTGGGCTTACGAATGCCCCTGCCGCTTTCATGAGCTTGATGAATGGGATTTTTAAGCCATATCTGGATCTCTTTGTCATTGTATTCATTGATGATATACTGGTATACTCAAAGGGCAAGAAAGAACATGAGGAGCACTTCAGAATTGTATTGGAAATGTTAAGGGAGAAAAAGCTTTATGCCAAATTCTCCAAGTGTGAGTTTTGGCTGGATTCAGTGTCCTTCTTGGGGCATGTGGTTTCTAAGGATGGAGTGATGGTGGATCCTTCCAAGATCGAAGCAGTGAAGAGTTGGGCAAGACCCACTAATGTAACAAAGGTGAGGAGCTTTGTTGGTTTAGCTAGCTACTACCGTCGATTTGTCAAGGGATTTTCCTCTCTTGCTTCCCGATTGACAAATTTGACTAAGCAAAGTGTTCCATGTGTATGGTCGGACGAGTGCGAAGAAAGATTTCAGAAGCTCAAGACCTTGTTGACTACTGCACCAATCCTTACCCTGCCAGTGGAAGGTAAGAATTTCATGTGTCTATGTTGAAAAAATACCATGGGGATGGAAACTACATCATTCGTTGGGATTCGGTTCTGCTTGATGAAAATTTGTCTTATGAGGAGGAGCATGTTGCTATTTTAGATAGAGAGGTCCGCAAGTTGAGGTCAAGGGAGATTGCATCCATCAAGGTTCAATGGAAGAATCGGCCAGTTGAAGAGTCCACTTGGGAGAAGGAGGCCAATATGCAAGAAAGATACCCACACCTGTTTACAGATTCAGGTACTCCTTTTCACCCTCGTTTTTCTTCTTGTGATCGTTCGAGGATGAACGATGGGTAAATTGGTATCTACTGTAACGACCTGTTTAGTCGTTTTGAGCAGTTGAATTCATTCTAGTAGAAACTGTCAGGGTCGATGGATCCCACGACGGACCGTCATGGGCACGACGGACCGTCGAGGGGGTCTCATTCCAAAACACTTAGAATTCTGAAATTTAGGTACTGAGATCAACTCTCTGAACTTTGCGACGACATGGCAGGACGGACCGTCATGGGCACGACGGACCGTCACAGACCCTTAGTGAAATTTAGTCTCTGAACTTTGTGACGGAAGCAGCAGGATGGACCGTCGCTGGCACGACGGGCCATCACAGGCTGCGTAACCCTGACTGGGTCGGATTTTTGTTAAATGTTTTAAGGGGCGTTTTGGACTATTCCTTCTATAATTATAAATTTAGTGGGTTAATGTTAATAATTTAATTACTTGGGGGCTAAAAGAGATAACTTTGAATTAATTAGTGGGTTATTCTATCATCTTTCATACTTAATTATATGCTAATTTGGGTAAAAGAAAGAGGGTTTGAATAAGAAAAATAGAAAGAACAGAGAGAGAGAGAGGAGAACGCACGAACGAGAAAGAGGAGAAACGCAGAGGAAAGCAAAGCATTGGAAAAGTAGATTGCTTGAATCACAATGCTTCGGTGGAGGTAGGTTATGGTTTATACTATCTCATAGTAAACTCTTAATAGCGAATGATATGTGTTGGGTAGTATTGTAAAGTCTTCTATATGCTTAATTGTGTGCTGGAATGATGTGATTATGTAATTGTAATGAATTGAGAAGATGAGGCTATGAATCTTGAATCTTAAATTTACTTTGTCAATGATGATGCCTTGGTATAAAAGAAGGCTTGATGAACTAAAGTAATGAGATTAGAGGATCGGGTGTCACGTTTCGACCCCAGGATAGTAATAGAGGATCGGGTGTCACGTTCCGACACCAGGATAGTATATGGATCAGAGTGTCACGTTCCGACACCAAGATAGTATTGATGGATCGGAGTGTCACGTTCCGACACCAGGATAGTATTGATGGATCGGAGTGTCACGTTCCGACACCAGGATAGTATATGGATCGGGTGTCACGTTCCGACACCAGGATAGTATATGGATCGGAGTGTCACGTTCCGAAACCAGGATAGTATATGGATTGGAGTGTCACGTTTTGACACCAGGATAGTAAAGAGAATGAATCTTGAAATATGCTAATATACTCAATCTAAAGAACTAATTCCCAAATGAGTATGGTGTGGAGGCTTGAGTCCTCATAGATGTGATTGGTGTTGTTGCAAATGATTCTTATGTGTGTTGCTATCACCTGTTAAGTATTTGGTTGGCTTTATGTTAGTATCTGACATATACTGTTTTCTATTTTGAGTTGGCCGATGATACCTACTCAGTACTTGTGTTTTGTACTGACCCCTACTTGTATTTGTTTTTCTTTGTTAATTGTGGAGTGTAGCAAACGTGCCATCGTCTTCAACTCAACCGCAACTCTAGCCAGTCTTCATCACAACAGATTTCAGGGTGAGCTAATGCTTCTAGCTTGGACTGGATCTTCTTCGTCATGTCTTGATGCCTTGAAGTTTTGGCATAGACTAGCTGTTTATTTATTTTTAGTTTCTTAGATACTCTTAGCTTTAGTGATTTGAGGATAGATGTTCTTGTGGTGATGACTTCCAGATTTTGGGAATAATAAGTGTTTGAGTTTTTAGAAGTTATTAATCGATTTTCATTAATGAGATTTAAATCTTCCGCATTATATTCTGTTTATTATGTTGAAATGTTGGGGTTTTAGATTGGTTGGTTCACTCACATAGTAGGATAAGTATGGGTGCCACTCGCGGCCCGTTTTAGGTCGTGACATACATTGGACATGATGTAAAGATAGGTAGTTTTAAGGATTGTTTAGGTAATATTTGAGAGTGTGTATGGGCGTACTCTTCTTGATTTACTTAATTATGTGTTTTGTTATGAAATGAGAATGATCTTATTCTAGGTAATCTAAAGGATCTCTTAGGTGTGTGAAGGGATGTATGGGCAGTCACTTTAGTACTCACTCAAGTGAATCTTCGAATCACCTTTCGTAGGAGGATCTCATGTTTATGTGTTTGTTTATTGTAATAGAGTCTTAGGATAGACTTTTGTTAGAGAGTTGTATGATTAATGGATTCACTGTAATGTTGAATTAGTTCACACTAAATTGGCAAGGTTTACTATAATATTTCTTAAAATGTGGTAAAATGCCTATGTGATATCTTATGTGTTTGAAAGGTTTTAACTGTTTTTCTTATCCTTATACTATGTTGTTTAAATTAAAAAGATCATATTTCCATTCAATGTCTATTTTAATGTTTTTACGCATTAGTCATACTTAGTACAAGTGTTTGGACGAATTCCAAACATTTTATTATATATAAAGGTGTAAGTGGAAGGTGAGGTTTCTTGAAGGAAATATTGGATTTTAGTTATTGTTCAAGCAAAGTTTGAACTATGTCCTTATTTGACTAGAGGGCATATATGTCTTTTGATTTCTAATTTCAAAGAATTGTTATAGACTTAGTAGTACTATATTTTGATGTATGGGCAGTGTCCCAAATATTCTTGTGTCTAAGGTTTGATAATATGAGACTTTGTATTTCCTATGGATTTTATATGCTAGATATTTGGAAAGACTATTCAAATGTTGTGAAATGTTTTAATTCTGCACTACATTCCATACATGTATATGTTTTAAATGATTAGAAATGTCTTGTATAATACCTTCGAGAGGTCAAATATGTCATTCCATGACCTAAGAATACCCTAACTACTAGGGTATACATGCGGGTCATGACCCCTATAGCCAGCAAAAGTCTTATGTCAACAATAGAAAAGAAATCTTGAGCTTGAAATAGGTGATCAAGTCTATTCAAATATTTCACCTATGAAAGGAGTGATGCAATTCGATAAAAAGGGGAAGTTAAGTTGAAAAGGTAGTTCCATATTATGTGTTATGAATGTTGAATTCTTATATGTTGGTCATCATGTATTGAGTCGCTATGTTTAAAGTTGTGGTATGTGTTGAAACGAGTTGTGAAGTGCTCTTATGAACTATGACCTACTATGATTATATCTTGTAGTTAGTTGGGCTAATAGTATTGAGTATATCCTTACTCTCCAAGAGAATTTAGTTTCATCCGGGGACGAATGTTTGTAAGGGGGGGATAATGTAACACTCCGGAAGTTCCATGAATTAGAGTAGATCTTCGCCTATTAAATATTTGTTAAAATGTTGTTTCTACACATCTATTAATCTATTAACCCTATTAGAAAAGGTTAGAGCAAAAACGACAAAGAAAGATCTTGACGTCCGAAAACTAACTAAATTGAACTAGCATACGTCCCAATGTTTTGTGAAGGTTTAGGAGTTTAAAATGAAGTCCAAAACTTGTAAAAAAGAATTTAAATAGGTAAAAAAAGTATAGGGTCTAAACGTCCAATCACGACTCCCCAAGAACTGCCCTAAGGGTACTTGAGGAGGACCCAAACATTGGCGAGCAAGCTGCCAAAACAAGTTGCGACAGCCAAGATGGGAAGCCCCTTACATGTCGCACAACAAACAATGGGTATACAAATTTTGACTTGCTATGCGCGGCCTTCATGAGGCTCAGAGCGTCGACTTAAATTTTCAACAAAAGAATTGGCATTTTCCCTGCGACATCCTTTTCCAAGATTCGTCCACCTTGTTTCAGAGATAATTCAATTTCACAAAAAGACCTATTTGAATGAGTGGTCTTTTGGGTATTTAGAGGATGAATTTATAAATATTTAAGGTCAGTTTTAAACCACTTTAAGTCAATCTAAATAAGAATTAACTAATCCCTCTCAACTCTCTCAAAACTCTCTCTATCCAACCACCATTAATAATAAGAAAAGCTTGAGGAAGAAGACGAAGACTCCAAGGTTCTAATTCGAAATTTGTGGAATAATTGCCAATAATGTATGCGTTCTTCACACTTAGGATTCCTTTCCACAAGAGGTCCTTCTAAAGACCTGTTCTAACAATTAAAATTCCTAGGGTTTTTACTCTATAGGTGGGTTTTCTTCCAAACTCAAGATTTTATAACTAATAATGAAACACTGTGATTTTATATGGCTAATTAACTATGTATTGAAGAATAATTGATATGGTATTGTTGGTTTATGTGTGAAGATTGTTCTCTCCCAAATAATGGATTTGATTATGTTATATTTATCACTTAATGTCATGTAAATATGGGGATTGGAGCAATAACTTGAATTAACTCATAAATGAACCCTTTCCCTTAACCCTAACTATGAATTGGTCTTTTGTATGACTAGAGTGGTGTTGGTATTGGATATGTTATTGAGTATTTCTCTATATTATTGTATAATTTTTATGAATGGAGATTCTTGGATGCAATAGCTAAGTCTTCTAAAGTCATGATTACTCTATTATGTTGATGTTGACCTATAATTGATGTTTTAAGGCAATTGAAGTATGTGTGATCATTCTATGCATATATGATGAACTATGGATATATTGAATGTGGGATCATGGTAAGTATATGATGATGCAACTTTGATAATGTCTCTTGTATGTCTTAAACAATATGACTATGACATGTTGATCTCACTAATGAAGGGTTTTAATGAAAGGAAAATCTCATCCTAAACATAAATAGATGTTGATTATGTTTATACAAGAAGTTAATCTCCAATGGCCTATAAGAAGATTGATGATTAATGGTAACGTAAAGGCAATTCAAAAAGGGACTTTAGCTTTGCACCGATAAAATAGATATGAGAGGTTTCCCTTCCCAAGTTGGAAGGTAGGTTCGCAATGACTCTCATGCGATAGAGGTTTCAATGTAATGTGGAACTATGGGTCTCTTATATATATTCTAGTTCTTGAACTTTGTTGCCTCCATACGAATACTAGATTGTGGATCCACCTAGAATGCTATGTTCATGTTTTTGTTTTACCTTGGCAAGTTGACCACCTTTTTTCACTGTGAGGTTTCGTGAAACTGGATCAATGATTTGCTCACATGGTCTAATATCAGTTATGGAGAAGTTAAAATTAAAGACTAAATTAAATGGACATTAACTAGGATTACTTGAGGAGTATATTTAGTATATGTAAGTGTATGGGACTCTAGCTAAACATTGCACATGTTTTTTCTAAGGGAAGTCCTAGGAGATTGTTATGATGTAGCATGATAATATGACATGTATAATGCTTATAATATATTGTTGTTGTTCTCACATGATGTCTGCTATGATGATGAATATGTTATTGTTTTATGTTGTTATATTTGGTGATTACTATTTATGATGTAACTTTAATGAAGAAAAGCATTACTTATGGTCTCCTATCTAGATTTATTATGTTGGATTATGGGGTGTATCATGATCATTGCGCTTGTAGGATTGGGATGGGATTATTTGTAAGCGTTTTGTATTTTATGTTGTTATGAACTATTGAACATGAAAATGTTAATATGACTTTTGATTATGTGTACATGGTTATGATTATGTTTTATGTTGTTGTGATCATTATCTTGTATATGCTCTCTTGTATGTGCATTAAAGGTTTTCAACTAACCTACCATGCTTACTAAATAAATGGTCATTTCTCATGCATGTCCTTAAATTTTTATGTTCACATACCCATACTCAGTACATATGACGTACTAATACCTATACTTTATATAAATACAAATGTAGGGTCTGCCCATTGAAGATTAAAAAGGTCGATTGAAGAAGCTTGAAACTTTTTCCCCAATTATTGGTAGGTCTTCATGTTCTGGGATGCTATCTTTTCATTATTCTAACTATGAAGACTGTAGTAGTTTAAGAGATAATATTTTATTATTGGATTCTAATTTAGTAAGGCCATATAACATATTCAAATTGAATTGGCTAAGTCGAATATTCGTACTCTTTAGATGGTTTTATGTGAGAATGTTTTTAGACTATCATGTGTATGTTTATTATATTGCTTTAAGAGAAGCCTGAGTAAGCTTCTATGTGAGAGGTGTTGGTATATCTCACGTAGCATATGTAATGGTTTTAATTTTCTGCTATTTTTAACTTGTGATATGTTATGAAGAACGCCAAGTGCTTGTCTGAGTCCTGTGAGAGAACGACAATGCCGGTCACATTTGGGGGTGCTCTCCGGATGTAAAAGTTACAACCATCGGAGGATGGTCAATTGACCTTCAATCATCGGATGATTATGCTCTATATAATACAATTTTCAATGCACAACTCGTAGTGAAATTAATGATATTTGCCATTAATTAGGAGTGACTTGACAGATACTAAATATATCATAAAGAACAAAATAATTTCTTTTGTGAAGATTAATGCACTCTGACATGGACACTAAGGTTAATTTCATTAAGGAGAAGCGTAGAACATATTCCGTCATTGTAACAACTCATTGCCCTATTTAATCTAGTATATAATGATAATGACTGAGGCTCTATTTTTTATATATGGACGCAAATAGTGACCTATGACTATATGAGCACTAATATTGTTAAGATGGATGACTATTATTGCATGAATTTAAAGAATAGACACTATATTTGGGCCCTTTCTTAGATTTCCTCGCAGGAGGAAAAAAAATCTAGTAGTTAACTCAAATTATCTAAAGAGGAAACTTAAACAAAACCATAATGGATCTTATTGGCTCCCATTTAGCACTTTACCGACGGATGTTGTTCCTATTCCCCTTCCTAAACATATACTACTCAATGATCTACTAAATCCGAACCGGAAAATCACTACCACATTTCCAAAAAATTGAAATGTATGTTCTAAATATGAAGCAATGTGTTTGATGTTTAACATAGTTTCCAGCATTGTTCAATTTTATCTTTTTGCTATCTGAAGTCCCTACAATAGATTATTACTTATCAATATGATAGACAGAACGAAAATTTGGCCTTGTGATTTCAAGATTTCCATAAATCTTGTATCGAGATTTTAGGCCTACTTTAAAAGTTATTCAACGTAGTGATGGCAATTAGAGCAGGATGGGTAAGGTAGGAAAGGCTAGATCAATCCTTGACACGCCCTGCCGTGTTTAGTGTTTCTTGCAAATTATCACTGTCCCATTCCTCCATACAAAGACCCATCATGCCCTAAAATAATTCAAATATATAAAATAGAGTTATATATCTAAATTATGAGATATTATACAAGGTAGTTTGTGTATAAAATGTTAATAAAAAAATGAATATGACTGACATAACAATTTATAAAGACACACTATTCCATTTTATTCATTTTCACTTTAGTTTTTGTTTTTATAATATAACTGCCTACATATGTCTCAAATTTCTTTGTCAAGTTTTTTCAAAGTACTAAAAGTCGATCAATCAAATACGGTTAGGATCCACCATCCACACTAATGTACTGTCAACAAGAGTACGACATCAAACGTCAAGAGTTCAAGCAGCTTAGGAAGCCGCCACTCAAATTGTGAGATTATAGTTTCCAAGAGCAATGAAGACTTCATTAACTTATTTGAATTGCTGATAAACATCATTATTTTGGTAAGTTTCATCTATAACTAATTTAGATTGATCTAACTTCCATACAAGCTTAAAGATTAAGGGGCCTTATAGTATGCTGGATGAGATAGAAGAGGATGTTACGTCGGACTTTACATGGCTAAAAGAAGTCCCATCCAACAAGAAATTCAACGGAAGACTGATATTAACATTCCAAGAATAAGATTAGGTAGCTTAATAATAGAAAATAAAAAAATAAAAATTATTGGTAACTTTGAATAAGTAGTTAACAAACAAGCTACTAAAAGAGTTAATACACAAATGTATATACACTTTAATATGTTTCTTCATAAAAAAAAAAACATAACATGATTCAGGTATACATTATTAATTCAATTTACTCTATTGTAGGGGGTTATTATCCAATTTTTCATGCTAACATACGAAGCTGATATTATAGAGAATAGTGTTTAATCCGCAAGACTCATAAGTCCATAATTTGAGTGAATTTGGTAATGAGAAAAAATAAATAATATTGGATCCAACATTGTACTCTACTGCGAAGAACGACAGGAAATAAATATTTAATAAATTCGGACCTTCCCTCAAAATTCAATTTTAGGGTTTTGAATCGCTCATATCCACTATAATAATATATAGTGACGAGCACAATTCTAAAAAAAGTACTCTAGCTCACTTTTAATTTAAACACTTTGTGAGAACATTGTTCATTCTCTTTATTTTTTTTAAGAAACTAGTTTTTCTTATGCACCGACCTCTCACTCCTCGCCACACTTGAGTCTTATAATTTTTCTTTAATACTTATTTGTATATATTCCAAAAAGAATGAATCAGTAGAGATTTCACTATTAACATCAACCTAAGAGTTTTCCCATATACATAATGTTTCATCCGAAGAAAACAAAAGACAATCATAAATTTGAATATATAATAGCCTAAATATGGATATCTTCTTCCATGATACGTGCAGAATCATCACCAAAAAAGTTGGTCATTGCAGTCCTGCCCATGGTTGAGGAAGATGATGGTACCTACATTGATAGAGTCGAAGAGTACACATGACGACAGATCTAGGCGAGATGAAAGAACAGTCAAAAACATTATTAATGCATCTCAAATGCATATAGATGTGGAAGCTTTGACAATGACAGCTACCCTCCATAACACTGCCAGGAGGTACTGAAAGCGATACTCATAGATCTAACAAAGAGATGACAATTCTATCAAGGGAAAACATCATTCTGTGAATCTGTCGTTTCAGATTTCATCACCTTAACATTCTCTGCTGCTTTTAGCTGTATTCGTCTACTTTTACTTGGAAATAATAACAATAGTTATAATTTTGTCATACTATCTGTACCAGAGTTACAAGTTATTGTTGCTTAGGATATTTTTTGTAAGTATTGTCTAACAACTTCCAGTGGAGTCCGTATTCCCAAGGATTTGAGAAATTCTTCTTCACCCTTTGATGGCTATATAAAAATATTTGGAGTTAGTTTCACCTTTGTTTGTCCACTTGACTCTAGATTTTTGCCTCAGAATGGAATCTTGAAGCTTCAGTCATTTAATGTAATCAACCTGATATTTATGAAAAAAGAATTCTATTCTGATTGGGATATTTAAGTTCGTATATTTCTTCTCAATTAACCTGTTATGTTCCTCCTTTTGTTTGACAACGTCAATAACGTCTCCAATGCATTTTTTGGACCATTTGCTAAGATCTTCAGAAAATTTTTTGAGTTTGTTTAGTAATCTCCAAATCGGGTTTCCCGTGATGCCATTGTCCCAAACTTCCTTGACCACATCTACAAAACCTTCTTGTTTTGTCCAAAAATTCAAGAACTTAAAATTAAAGAACTTTTCAAAATTCCTCAAGTGATTCTTTGACAATGTTGTACATATCCATATCATTGAGGTAACATGTACTCTTGAGTAAGACAAATCTTCTACTAGGTTGGTGCTTCATTGAGAACTGGTTTGCATCTCCCTATTCATATTGTTGTGTTCTTTAATTATTCTGATGTTCTGTACAACATTCTCAGTGTCGGAGATGTGATGCATTTATGGTATCTTAGTAGTATCTTTTTCAATGTTTATTTATTTTGTATGTTTCCTTTCCCTCCGTTATTTTCTTTACTACTCTTCTTGTTCCACAATCTACATATCAATGCCTAAATCAATTTTGATAGAGTAGAGGTCTTCTTCTTTTTCCTCTTCTTAATTTCTCTTTGTTCTTATAGGTGGAAATCTTTTCAAGCATATTTTGAGAAATTTCTAAAGGCACATGTTTAGAAACTGGACTTGTCTGTTGCATTTCGGTCCACATGTGTTCATCTGCTAGTATGCTAGTCTTCTCCTCTTCATGCACCTTTCCTATTTGTATGTTGTTTCTGGTCCTTTCTTCGTTTCTCCTCTAGTTTTATTTTTTTGTTATCAATATTGTGCTTCTAGGGTTCTCTTTGATTGGCTTAGTGCTTTTGGTGTTGGTTTGTCTTTTTCCCGCTAGCCTTAGAATTCTCAACCTAAAAATTTTTCTAGTCCAGGTCTATCAAAAATTACTAGCAATATCGAGATATAAAGGGTATCCTACATGTAATAGAATTTGTCTCAAATAAAACTATGTATGACAATGGTATTATAAACATAGTAATTAGACCCATACATGAAGAATAGGAGAATCTACCTCGATCTATAATAGTGGGTCCCTCTTTTAAGACACATAACCATAACATCTATTTCAATTGACCTTTTGAACCATATAGTTTCACAGTCATCATAATTGATGATATCAGTAAAGACCGTAAAAACTCATACGCTCCTATTCTGACGTCTCCATTGTGAGACATCTTTTCAGCGAAGATTGAGTGAATGTTTTATATGTTAGGCTTGTTCAAACAAACTTGACAATCATCATGTATCGAAACTCCTCAGCAATCACCCCATTGTAGTCACTTGGTTTGAATATTATATAAAAAATACCATTGTCAGTTTTTTCGGGCATTGACATTTGGGTCTCCATTAAACCTAAGTATTGCTTCTTGACTATCAAAGTGTGTGCATAATGATTCCAAATATTTGGGCGTAAAAACAATCTTTCAAGAAATATCGGAGACATTCAACTTATTCACAAGCTTCATCTAGAGAGATAAACTCATATTGTAATTATAGAGCGAGTGTATATTTGGAAGATTCACTAAAGAATGCTCCTTCAGTAAGAGTAATTCTTTTCCCGCAAATTTATCACTAGAAAGTGTCTACTATCCTTTTATTAAATATAAAATATATCAATACGGATAAGTTTAAGTAAGGGGTGCTAGGTCTTACCTTACTAATCATAATGAATCCTAGCGTCGTCTACCTAAAAAGCATGAAGAAAATAAGATCTAGAGAGAACTCAGTATTTTATGATCACCACAAAATTTGTAATAAACTTCATGATGATATTAGAAATGAGGATGCTTATATAATGTAAACATATGACATTCTAAGAGAAAGTTGAATTTTAAAAGATTGATTACCCATCAAAAGGAACTTGATGTATATTTCTCTTGTCTTCTTCAAACATATGCAACAACACTTCATAAATTCAGACTTTCTCCATGGATTTATTAGATCTTGTTGAACCTATTGATACTTCCTAATGGTTATGATTTGCCTGACGCATTGGTAGGTGCCCAGGAACAAACTCTTTTATCATTTTAATATCCCAACTATGTTGCCTTCAATGTGTCTTCTTTTTAATTTTGTTGTTTCCACTTCTTTGTTACCTTGGTAATATAATCCGTTCACTATCCACTCTACAAACACATATGTACACCATATCTTTCTCATCTTCATCAACATAATTCTCACAATCTTTATCAGGAGAATCCTTGCACAAATAAATTGTATTTGACAATAAGGCCCTTGATTCATCTTTTTTGGAGTTACAGATTTAGGCACAAATATGACAGCTTCATGAATTAATTTGCTATTCAAAATAGGTGGTGAGATATTTTTTTTCTTGCATCAAATCATTACCATTCTTTATTAACTTTACTTTCATACCGGTAGTCTTCCATAAAGGATCAAAGTTATTCGAAAATAATAGGTTTCTTGAGGCATTACTAATATCTTGCCTCTACTCACTATCATGAAAATATCCAGTCGCACCATTGTCACTACAAAAGTGAATATTTTTACTAATTGGGGAAAGGCTTCAATCACTTGCTGATTTTTTGTGTGCAACCAGTGTCCAATTTTTAGTTACATTTTTGTGTTTCAACTTGCAAAACATGCGGCCTGGAATTTTAAGATTCTTCTACATCAGATGTATCCATTTGTTTATGTCCCAAATTCATTAATTTCTGGCCTGAACAAACTCATGGCGCAGTAACTTTAACTCTTGGCATTTTCCCTTGGTTTTCGGTTGTTGTTTGAACATCAATATTATTTTTAATAGCATCCATTTAGAGTGAATGATTTTTCTCTGAAGTGACAAAAACTAATTGTCAATCTAAAGAAGTAGATTATTTACTTTGATCAACGTCTACAACATATGACACCTTGAAAAATAATCCTAGAATAGTTGCTGAAAACTTACCTGAAGCAATGAACCACAGCAGGGTTCACCGACCTCTATAGGGTCCATGGTTCGTAAGACATCCCATGGTTGTGAGTTATAATCACCAAGTCCTTTAACAAAATCTCGGGAACCTTCACGACTTGTGGTACGTATGATGGGCCATTGGGGCAAATGTGAAGAGTAGTAGCCCCCCCACCTCCCCCCACCTAAGTCAATATAACAGAGGCCTTCACGTCCGTGGTCTTTATAACAGGTTATGGTGGAGTCTGTGAAGACCAACCATTTGACCCACACACCGAAGCCTCCAGACATGTGCCTACATTAGGAACACAAAGACCTTCACGGTACATGGTCCCTCACATTGTTCGTGGTAGTGATCTTAAAGAAGAACACTAGAACTAGTAGCCACTATACCACATACCATGGCGCACTTCACGGTCCATGGTTGTTTTTATGGTCTGTTAAAGTAGTCGTGGTCATTCCTGCCTAAAGTTTTATGTTTAGGATCTTTTGGTCTTTTCCTTTTTTGTTGGACCCTAATTTATGTCATTTTAACCCTAAACTACGTGGTTTTAGTTAATTTTAGCCTAGAAATATATATATAACTTAGCTAAGTAAGATCTTTCATAAAAAAAATATTGAAAATTAGAGTGTGAAAAGGAATAACAGGTTGAGAAACCCTAGTTAAAGAATGCAACATCTTTTCTGCAATTTTGAACCTGCAATAAAAATATTTCTCCATGGAAGTCATCACTAGGCATGTGGGTTTTCATTACATAGTTCCTTACACACATTAGGTCCTTAGAATTTAGTCATATTCTTGATTCCCTACTATTAATTAGATCTAGGGTTTCTAGAACTTCAACATATTTTTATAAATAAGTTATTCAATTGTTCCAAATCAAATTATTATGTTATTACTTGGTTTATTTAATGAACTTCAAATCCTTACCTTTATATTTATTTAGTTCTTAAATTACACTTGCTAGAAAAAAATGTCAGTTATTTTAGATAAACATGTCTTAGTTTTTGAATGTGTTGTTATCAATATAATAATGTTGTATGCTAAGTTTGAATGTCTTTTTAAGTTATCTAGTATATTACATAAATTCTATCTTAATGTGTTAATCATTTAACCTGTTGGGAGTAACATAATATCAAGTTGGACTTGAGCAGTCATCCATATAGTCCCAAAAATAAGATCCATGTATGTTGGAAGCCCTCTTTGCGGACATCAATTTAGTGATCATGTCAACATACCTCCATACGCTTGGACGGGTATATTGGGTCCTCGTAATAGGGTGTATACATCAGACTCCATATTTAGCTCATGTGATTTTAATATTGGTTATTACTAGCTCCCACTGTTCAGTCAGACTCTATTGCATTAACTACTTTTTTGGTACAGTCAGTGTTCAGCTTGAACACGTTATTATTTGGCCATTTAATTTAGTTATCATCAATATCCATATTATGTTCATATTATACTCTTGTTGTATTTCTTGTTCAGTTATATGTTAATTTTATGTTTACTCTATCCTGCAAGCTCAATATCTTCATATAGTGACGCATACGCTGCGCTACATCTTCTCGTGATGTAGGTTCATGTCCTCAACAGTCAGATCACACTTTGATTGATTCCCTGTCTCCACTTCAGCAGCATCATTGGTGAATCCTCATTCTTCGAGAATAATAGTCAAGATATCTTTAATTCTTTTTACTAGACTTAGCTAGGGCATATCCCAACACTTCTAGTAAGTTAAGAGGATTATTTAAGACATAGTCTACTTGAAGTTTAGTATTTGAGTTTGAAATCACTATTGTATTGAAACAATTAGAGTTCATTTATTTAGTTATGTATATGGGTATTCCCCATTATTTCAAATTTACATCATGTTTTCCGCATCATTTTATTATATCTAATATGTTCATGATTATGTCAAGAGGGTTAGCTTGTATCACATGTGATCCTAGGTGTCGTTTACGCGTCTCACAGGTAGCTTGGGGAGTAAAAAACTTGATAGCAGAACCTTAGGTTTAGGATTCCTAGGATGTCTGAAAATCCACACTAAGTAGTCTTTTTCGTAAGGTGTGAACTGCACCACATCTTATGAGAGAGAGGCTATAAAGTGTAATACTAAGCCTTTAATTATTTTTTTATTGTGCGTATGGTATTATCAAATTCCTCATGTTAATCCTTCATTATGCGCTTTCACAGAATGTTTTCTCATAGAGCTAATGATAGGTTTGCAAATGTCAAGAATGTAAATGGATCTTCTTCAGTATCAAAGCAATAACTCTCGAATGTAGAGTTGCGAATGTCATTGAGATATTGGCTTAGAGTGGGGCCAACTAGAACAATCAGTCGGTTCCTATTTCTTCAAATGCTATTTTTTTGTCAGTTGCAATTAGAGTGCGAGATTTTTTTAAAAATAATCAGCATGAGCTCTTAGGATCGGATATTGGTGACGATCCCTAAAACTTCATAGACAAAGTTAAGAAGATCATTTAGGTGACGCAGGTAACTGTGAATGATCGGGTTGATTAAGAATTTTACCAATTTAAGGATGTGGATCATGTCTAGTATACTTAGTGGAAAGAAAACAGGGTCAGGTTTAGTGAAACTTCTCTGGACAGCCTTTTTCAAAGAGATCTAAGGAAGTTATAAGCTTAAGAATTTATGATTTTAAGGCAAGGTAGCATGACAGTACGTGTCAAAGTTATTCCTACTCTATAGGTGTGCACCTCACATTGTTGATGATTTCAGGGCCTTGATGAATAAGTATATTTATGATGTGTCCGACTAGGTGAAGATAGATTGGAGGAACAAGATTATAAGAACATAAATGTTAGGATAGACAGTATTAACATCTCTAGGATTCCGACTTATGCTCAACAGATTGAGGGAGATACACTTAGGGAACAGGATAATAGAAACAAGAATGCTAGGATAGATAACTATGATTATTATAAACAAAAATGTTTTGGTGGAAATCACTCACAGTTTCAATGAAAATTGTAACCTACCATACCTTCATCAACCAATGTTCCATCCTCCAAGTCCTTAAATGACCAAAAAGTTAGTGCATTAGGCTCTATGACTCATGGTAGCATGTGAGGCCCCAAAATCTACCGAACTATAAAGTGTGGTAATAACCATCCGAGAGAGTTTGCACGAAAAGGAATGATGATTTTGATATGGTTAATCTAGTTAGAGGTAGAGGGAACGTGCTTCTAGATAGGGTAAAGAAGGTAACAATGGTAGATCCGAGTCCGCTACTACAGCAGCACAATTAGGTCGCCCAACTCAGTAGGGTACTTATCCGGTACAGGTGGCGGTCATCGCCAAGGCATGTTCCATGCTCTCCAAGGTTACTAAGATTAGGAGGATTCTCTTGATGTAGTAAATAGCACATTATGAGTCTTGACCTTGATGTTTATGCATTATTATATACACGGCTACTCTCTCCTTTATAACACCTTATATAAAAGTGCAGTTTGAAGTTACTCCAGAAACTCCCTCAGAACTTTTATTAGTCTCTACTATAGTAGATAACCTATTTATCGCTTGAGAGGTACACAAAACTTTTTTTTTGTCACAGTCTCCCACATATTGACCTTAGAATATTTCTAGAGTTAGAAATGGTAGACTTCGATGTTATTCTAGGGAAGAACTTGTTTAATTCTTGTTATGCCTTAATCGATTGTAGAACTAGGAGTGTTTGTTTTCAATTTCCATATGAAAAAGTCATAGAATTGAAGGGTAGTAAATTAGCGATTATGGGTCCATTCATTTCTTACATTAAGGTTAGAAAAATGATCACTTAAGGTTGTCTTTATCATCTAGTTCAGCGTAAGGGATCTAGCTCTGAAACCTCTATTTTTGAGTCAGTTGTAGTGTTAGTGAATTTTGAGAAGATCTTCTCGTAGTTGCTCTCGAAAGGTAAATCGACATTAGAATTGACCTCCTTTAAAATACCCAGACTATGACTATTCCTCCTTACAAAATGGGTCCATCTGGGTTTATGAAATTGAAAGTGCAGTTAAAAGACCTTGTAGATAAGGGTTTTGTTAAACCTAGTATTTCTCCATGAGTTGCACTAATGTTGTTTGTGCAAAATAAAGATGGTTCCCTAGAATGTGCATTGACTAATGACCGTTGAACAAGTTCACAATCAATAATAAGTATCTCACATCCCCAGGATTGATGACTTGTTTGACCAACTTTAGATCACTAGTCATTTCTCAAATAAAGAACTCATATTGAGTCATCATGAAGCTAAATTTATTGATTTTTACATTTCAAAGACAACCTTCATAAATCGATATTTCATTATGAATTCATAGTAAAGTGAATTAAACTAACCAATGCTCCTACAACTTTCATGGATTTGATGAACAAAGTGTTCAAGTTGTACTTAGACACTTTTGTCCTCGTCTTTATTGTTGATATCCTCATTTTTGTATGAATGATAACAAACATGAGAATTATTTAAAGATTGTTTTACAAAATCTCAAAGGTTGCGAGTTATTAGTTAATTTTAACAAATGTCATCTTTGGTTGCAATCTATTGCTTTCGTTGGGCATATTTCTTCTAGAGAGGGGATCCAAGTGGATTCTCAAAAAACATAGGAATTGAAACAATGTCCTAGAGCTATGTCTCCTACAGATATTAGAAGCTGTTAGGTCTAGAGGTTTATTAAAGAAGGTCTATGGAAGGATTTTCATTGATAGCCTCTCTGTTGACTAAATTGACTCAGAAAAATGTCAAATTTCAGTGGTGTGATAATTGTGAGAAGTACTTCACAAAACTGAAGAATAGGTTTACTAAAACTTCTTTTTTTACTTTAGCAAAGGGTTCAAATAGTTATGTTATTTATTATAATTCATCCAGATCCGTCCTAGGTTATGTGTTGATGCAACGTTGTAAGGTTATATAATATGCATCTAGAAAACTTAAGGTTCATGAAAATAATTACCTAACCCATGACCTCAAGCCTGTAGAAATGGTGTTTGAACTTAATATTTGGAGACAATACATATATAGTGACACATAGATGTGTTCACAAATCATAAGATTCTGCAATATATGTTCACCAAGAAAGAGTTGAATCTCCCCAGAGAAGATGACTTGAGTTCCTTAAGGAATATGATAAAAGTGTGCATTACCATCGTGGTAATTCCATTAAAGTAGAATAGGCTCTTAGCAGACTATATATGGGTTGTGTAGCACGTGTTGATGAAGAAAGGAAGCAAAAGAAGTTCACAAAATTGCTTGCTTAGAAGTTTTTCTTATGAGCCTATGATACATTAGTTTAACAGTTAAGAACAGGAAAAAATCTTCATTGGTAGAGGAGGTTAAGGTAAAGCAAGGTGGTGATCCGATAATTCTAGAAAGAATGAGTGCAATCCACCACAAGAGAGTTGAGGTTTTCTCCCAAGGGTGAGAATGTGCGCTTTGCTATCAGGTTCAATTATTTGTTTATAAGGTGGGTGACTTGAGACAACTTATTCTTGCACAAGCCAATAAATCCAAATATTCTGTTAATACAGGAGCCAGTAAGATGTATTGTGATCTACGAGAATCTATTGATGGAATGTTATGAAAAGAGATAAAGAAGATTTTGTGGCTAAGTGCCCTAATTGCCAGCAAGTCAAGGTAAAACATTAGAAACCAGGAGGTATCACTCAATAAATTGACATTCCTACTTGGAAGTGGGAAATGATAAACATGGACTTTATCATAGGTTTACCTCATATTCGCAAACAACATGACTCCAGATTAAGTCTTCGTGCTTTTTAACAGTCAAGACTACAGATTCAATGAAGGACTATGCTTTGTTTTACATTAATTAGATAGTTAGGTTACATGGGGTTTATTTTTCTATAATATCATATAGAGTTTCTCATTTCACCTCTCACTTCTCGAACTCATTTCCGAAAGATATTGGTACTCAAGTTAAACTTAGCAAAACATTTCATCCGCAAAAAAATGGTAAAGCAGAGCGTACGATTTAGACCTTATAGGACATGTTGAGAGTTTGTGGATCGACTTCAAAGGTAGTTGGATGATTACCTACCTCTTATACAGTTTGCCTGCAATAATAGTTACCATTCAAACATTTAGTTGGCCTCTTATGAGGCCTTGTAAGGGCGTAGGTGTAGATCTCTTGTTGGATTGTTTGAAATAGGTGAAACAGACTTGACAGAATTAGATTTAGTTTTTGAAGCTATGAAGAAAGTGAAACTCCTTAGATATAGACTTAGGAACGTCAAGAGTCGCCAAAAGTCATTGAGGTGTAAGAAGAAGGGAACTAGAGTTCCAAGTTGATGATTGAGTTTTCCAGAATGTGTTTCCTATAAAAAGGGTAACTAGATTTGAAAATAAAGGAAAGAGAAATCCAAGATATATATGCCCTTACAATATCTTGAAAAGGGTTGACGAAATAGATTATGAGTGAGAGTTTGTAGCATAATATAAAAGTAGTGCATCAAGTTTTTCACATTTAATTGCTGAAGAAGTGTGTGGGTGATCCAAGATCTATTGTACCATTCGAAAGTGTGTCTGTGAAGGGTAAAGTCAAATATGAAGAGGTACCAGTTGAAATCCTTGATCGTTAGGTTCGAAAATTGAGTAACAAAGAAGTCACTTTAGTCAAGGTTTTGTGGAGGAGAGAATCCATAGAGGGAGCTTCTTGGGGAAGCCAAAGCACCCATTAATGACATGTATCTTCATCTCTTTCCATCCGATTCTACCACACGTTGAGGTAATAATTACCATTAAGTTTTGAGTCATTTATGAGCAATATCAGTCTTAATATTATGTTTCATAAGTTAGTATTTGTATTTTTCAGTATATTTTTTATGTTCTTAGAAATAAATTATGCAAAAAATAAATTTCCATAAAATTAGTGGTAGCTTTCTCTCCATTTTAGATATTTTAGCCTTCATTCAAGGACACATATTCCCAAGGGGGAGATATTGTAGCACTTCCAAATCCATACCTTAAAGAAGTTGCAGAAACCTTACCTGAAGAAGTAAACAATGACAGGGTTCCCAGACCTTGATAAGGTCCACTGTCAATTGACCTGCTCGTGGTGGTGCGTTGAGATCACCCATTCCTTGTCACAAGACCACAATACCCTTCATGGGCCATGGTATTAATTACATGCCGTGGGGTAGCCCGTGTAGACTAGGTAGTATTTCTCCTTAGTCACCCTCAGAACTCCTCGCCTATGTTAGGACCACGGGGACCTAGACACTGAGTGGTTTAGATGTCGGGTTGTGGTGGCGTCTATGAAGACCATCCAGTAGATCTTAAGCCGTGAGCCTCTAGTGGGACTTTCACAGTCTGTGGCCCCTCAAATTTACCGTGGTAGGGCTTATGAAGAAAACTCTCAGAACCAATAGCAACCAGACCACAGATCACAAATCACTTCACAATTCGTGGTTCGTTTTACGATCTCCGAATGTGGTTGGACCTGTACGGAGTTTAAGTCAGGGTTCTTTTGGTCTTTTCCTTTTTTGTTGGACTGCTATACTACGCTTTTTTTAACTGTAAACTATGTGGTTTTTGTTAGTTTTAGTCTAAAAATTTAACTAGAACTTACCTAAGTCAGATCTTTTGTCAAAAACATCGAAAACTAAGGCGTTAAAAGGAGCAAAGGTTTGAGGAACACTAGTTGAAGAAAGCAACAAGTTCTCATCAGTTTTAACCCCGCAATCAAAATATTTTCAGTGGAATTCATCACCAGTTATTTGTGATTTCACTAGTGGCTTCCTTTCTCTTATTAGGTCCCTGAAAATTCAGTAGAATTCTTGATTTTCTACTATTAGATATACCTAAGGTTTCTAGACATTCAACAAATTTACATGAATTTAAATGTTCCCAATAAAATTTTCAGGTTATTACTTGATTTCTTGCATTAATTTAAATTCTTTAAATATGTAGTTCTTAGTTCTTTACTTACATATAGTAGGCGGTATATTTAAGATATTTCTCATATATGTGCCTTAGTTTTAAATTTATCTTTATAAATATAATAATGTTGCAGTCTCAATTTGCGTATAAGTTTTGAGCTATCCGGTATATTAAAAAAATCAGTTTGCTTATCAGTTTTGAGCTATCCGGTATATTAAAAAAATCAGTTTTATTACATTAATCATTTTTTCCACTGGAGGTAGAATAATTACGAGTGGGACTAGGTTAAGTCACCCATATTGTTCTAGAACTACAAGCAACGTAGGTTATAAGTCCCTTCTATGGGCATCAATTTAGTGATCATCCCAACACGCTTGTATACTTTAGGCCGAGTTTATTGGGTCCTATAAATGAGGCATATACATCGGACTCAACATTTACTTCATGTGCTTTTATTGTCGGTATTTAGGAGCTCCCACAGTTTAGTGAGATTCTATTTCATTGACCATATTTTTGGAACAATCAATACTAAAAATCAAATTGTTATCTTTTGCCCATTGTATTTAGCAAGCATCAATACTCAAAAACTATATCATGTTCAGACATTAATCTTGCATTATTTTTGTTCAATTATATATTTATTTCATCTTTACTATATCCTACATGTTTTGTACCCCAATGATGATTTATGGCCTTGATTGAACCCTTTGTATGGCTTACTTAACTCAATGGAAGAATTCAATTAATGTAAAATGAGGAACATCTCATAAATAACTTTAAGATAAATGTCTTAGCCAAAATGGCGCATAGTCTCAAAGTAAAATATCTGTAGATAAATAGAGGCCAAAATGAATTATCTACTGGCTATATATCTATGAAGTCTCTACAATCCTAAGATGAATTTTGGTTAAAACCCTATAGCATTCTATAAATGAAAAGACCCAAAGCAATAAAAGAGTACTCTGAATGCAAGGAGGCTCACCACTAATTATGATTGCTCAAATTGGATGAACGAGGTGTTGGATGTTGATCCTGATTAAGTTTGTTTTCATCATAAGACAATGCATTATAAGATGCATCACTACATTAAATGTACAAGTATGTGAGTTGTAATGCTAAACAACAACTTTAATCTTGAAAGCAGTAACAAGAAACTTACATTGGCTCTGCTCAACTCATAATTAGTCAATTAATATAAAGAAATAAAAACACATGTGATATATATAAAGCTTTTAAAACTTTGTTAAGGAAAAAGCAAAGAAACTCAACTTTACTTATATATGTAAGTAATACAGTTTCTGTGGAAGATTCTCTAATCGACACCCATCACTATGAGCCTAAGAGATGGTACAAAGTCGTACCTCCCTTTGTAAGAGGACCGTCCTATACCTTGGCATCCATATAGAATTGGAAGTAATAAGTTAATCCACTCTTCTAT
The DNA here is from genome assembly GCA_027705065.1 of Solanum peruvianum. Classification (NCBI taxonomy): domain Eukaryota; kingdom Viridiplantae; phylum Streptophyta; class Magnoliopsida; order Solanales; family Solanaceae; genus Solanum; species Solanum peruvianum. Next base: position 48,694,725 of record JAKWJD010001761.1, read on the forward strand.
GCTAATAAACACTAAGGAATCATCTAAAAAGTATGACCCATCTTCTATTCATGTTGACTATATGGTTTATGGGGCTTGATTTAATATGAACTCGCATCCCCATATCGGTGCTCCATACTACTCCAAAAATGCTTAGCCCATATGTTTTTAAAACAAATTCTTCTCTAGTTTGAGGTAATTTCTCAAAACATACCAATAAAAGCTCTCTTTGACATCATATTTTCCTTTTTATTATACTAGTTGGAGGCTCTGTTGGGAGTCTAGCTTAATTTCTTGCTCAAAATGTTAAATATTTGTAACTCTTAGGAAATACTTAGTTCCCTCATAACTTTTGTTAAATGAACTAAACTCTTTACTCTTTCCATGACTTGCAACTTAAATCTTAGGGAATACTTAGTTGCTTTATAACTTTTGAGAATTGAACTCAACACTTTACTCATTGCAAGTGGAGCCTTAGAACAAAATTAAAATGTTTGTTGAAGACTCTTGGAAACTCTAATGACTTTGACTTTTTTCTTAACCTTAAGACTTGAATCTTAACTTGTTTGATGTTGACCTTCACTTATCTTGAGTTGGATTATATCTTCAAGGTTAATTATGTCATGTTTATGGATCATTTTATGATTTTTATATGCACCTTAGAGTGTTTGATTCAAATAAGAAATATGGGTAAATCACTTAGTAACTAGTATGAAAAGATGCGAAATGAATGGAATCTTCATGCGTCATTTGCACTCTGAGAGGTGTGGGGCACCATACCCCAAACTTCAGAGGCCAAGTTGTGGTACTTAAGTTTGCTCCCGTCCAAGGCCATACAGACAGAGGTTTTCCAATGGGCCTTTGGAAGGCGTGGCGCCCATGGCCTTACAGACAGGTATTTTAACTTTTCTTTTCTATTTTTCATCTCTAAACCAACTAAATTTCAATGAATATTTCCCCAAATACTTTGGATCACTTATGGCCTCAATACACTATATAATATACTCAAAAACAACCCGGAAATACGAATCAACTAAACTCTAGACATGCTGTTAACTCAACCAAAAAGATTTCAACAATGTTCTTCAAGAACTTCACATTCGTCAATCAATCTAATATAAATATCTGAACTAAACAGGTTGGTGTGTGGGTGAACTAATACAACACGGAAAGATCTCCCATACCTTTATAGCGATCAGCCCTGACGAATTCCACTCGCAGAATCTTAGTGTTCTCGATGAATTTTTTATCTTACACCCTTCTCCTTCTAATCTTCTATTTTCTCCCAAGCCCTATGCGTGAAATACTTTTATAATGCGAAATAGAAGTTATTTTTACCCCAATAAAACCCTTCAAACAACCTAGGACATAGTTGGGTGAAAGACTAGTTTGCCCTTGGTTTAAACAAGATTTAACTTTCCTCACTCCAACAACCCGGCTTTCGAAAGACATATCTTACTCATAGGATATCGAAATCGTAAAAACTAGGAGCCATTAGAAAGATATTTCCAAGGGCTTTCCAAACATATAAAGAAAGGACTTTAACTCATCATGATATAGAAGTGATGGACGTACGAAAATTACCAAAAACTCAGGAAATTTTCCAAATTTTCTCTCCTTTTTCCCAAGTGAAAATTTGTAGTTTCTTAGATTATTCTTCGATATTACGAGTTATGAAATGATATAATATCTCCCCCTTGGGAACATTTATCCTCGAATGATATTTCTTTCACTAAGTTAATTATTGTTACCTCAAGTTTTACATTTAACAATTAAAACCATGTAAAACATGATTACTCATAGTTTACAAAGTAATAGAGAGAGAATTAGTATGTTGATCTAAGTTCTCTCAGGATTCAAAGAGATGTGGATATATCTTCTTCATATTCTATTCAGCTTCCAAAGCTTCTTCTTCAACTAATTGGTTCCTCCAAAGGACCTTGACTGGTGCAACCTCCTTCGTTCTGAACTTTGTATTTTTGGCTAACTAAAATCTGACAAGAATCTTTTCATAGGATAAGTTATCCTGAATTGCAACATTTTCAGTTCGTCCAATCAATAAAGGTTCACACATGCATTTTTAAAAGATAGAAATATGAAAAAACGGATGAACTGTTTCTAACTCTTGTGGTAGCTCCAACAGATTGGCTATACTACCCATTCTCTTGGAGATTCTATAAGGAAGAATTTGTCGGGACTATGTAACCCCTTCTTACCAAACCTCATAACACCCTTCATGGGTTAAACTTTCAGATAAACCCAATAATCCACCTCAAACTTCAACGGCCTTCTCCTAACATATGTATAGGAATTTTGAAGATTTTGTAACGTTTTCAAATTCTATTAAATCAAATTCACCTTCTCTATTGCTTGGTGAAATATATTTGGTCCTATCAACCCTGCTTAACCAACTTAGTACCACCCAATAGGGGATCTGCATCTTCTCCGATAAAGAGCATCATATGAAGCTATTTGGATGCTTGAATGATAGATGTTATTATAATCTAACTCAATGACAGGAAGGTGATCATCCTAATTCCCCTTTAAAGTGATCACACAAGCCCTAAACATATCTTCTAAGGTATAGATATTACACTCTGTTTTCCCATCCGTCTTAGGGTGAAAAAGAGTTCTTATGTTTACTTTCAAATCCAAACCATTCTAGAAAGATTACCAAAACTGTACATTAAATTGTGCACCTCTATCTGAAATGATTGAAATTAGGCCTCAATTAAGTCTCACCACTTCTTGAATGTACAACTTAGCTTAGTCGCCAGCCGAATGGATAATCTTTACTAGACAAAAGTGAGCTGGTTTTTTTATTCTATTGGCAATTACCGAAATAAAATTATGCTACATGTGAGACCTTAGTAATCCTATGATGAATTCCATGTTAATAATCTCCTACATACGTTTAGGAAGTTCTATATTCTTATAAAAACGTCCAGGGCTTTGGTGTTCTACTTTCTCTTGTTAGAAATTTGGGCATTTTTGAATCAAAATGAGCAATGCCCTTCTTGAGGCTTTTGCACCAATATACCTCCCTCAAATAACGGTACATATTTATGAAACCTAGATTAATGGAATATCTAGAGCTATGAGCTTCCTCTATGATCCTTTGTTGGAGCCCATCAACCCTAGGGTACACTCAATCTACCTTGATAATTCAGCACACCATCTCCCCTTTATTCAAAAGATAGTACTCTTTACTTATTAACACTTGCCTTTAAATCAAGCAAAATATGGTCTTGGTCTTGATTCTCTTTTACTTCTGACATTAATGATCATTCATCCCCATTAGTCACCTCTATTCCTCCATCTGTGAATTCCATAAGTCTGACTCTGAAATGTGCAAGTTTGTGCACATCTTTGGCTAACTCGCTCTTTTTTCCTCACATAGGTGGTACTCCCTATGGATAACATGCTTAAACATCTGCAACCACATTAGATCTTACCTAGGTGGTAACGAATTCTCATGATATAATCATTCAATAGTTCTACCACCTAAGGTTAACACATAATGTAGGATGTTGTATCAATGAATATGTCAAAATGAATGTCGTACAACTAGTGACACGATATCTTTAAGGTGAATACTACAACAGTCAACTCCAAGTTATGGGTTGGATAGTTCTTGTCATGAACCTTCAACTATCTGGAGGGATAAGCTATTACTTTTTCATTCTTCATTAACAGACAGCCCAACCAAACTCTAGATGCATCACAATACACCATAAATCATTATTACCTAAGGTAATGTCAAAACTGAGGCAGTAGTCAACCTCTTTTACAATCCCTGAGAGTTTCTCTCACAAGCTTTAACCACTAAAATTTAACTATCTTCTAAGTCAACTTGGTCATTGGAGATGAGATAGATGAAAACACTTCAACAAATCTTCTATAGTAGCCAGCCAAACCCAAGAACCTCCTTATATCTGTTGGAGATATGAGTCTAGGTCAACTATGAATTTCTTATATCATTTGGGTATGAACTCTAATCCTATCACCAGAAACTATGTTGCCCAAGAATGCCACACACTTTAGCCAAAACTTACAGCTAGAAAACTTTGTAGAGAACTCCTTATCTTTCAAAGTCTAAAGAACTATCCTTAGGTGATTAGCATGATCTTCTTTATTCCTTGAAATGATTCGTGTGTCATCAATTAAGACAATAACAAACAAATCCAATTAAGGTTTGAAAACTTTATTTATAAGATCCATGAATGTTGCAGGCATATTGGTCAAACAAAATAACAGAACAAAAAACTCATAATGCTTATGAGTATCAGAAATGATGTCAATGCCGAACTATTTTTCTCGGTAGATCATTAGGAAAAACTTTTGAGACACCTTTTACCATTGGATCTGAACAAATAGGAAGTATCTCGACGTTTCATTCATTACAGAATAAGTGATAAACACTCTTCTTTGAAATGAACTTCTTTGTATTAAGGTACAACTCATAGGCACTTCTAAACTGCTTTTCCACTCTATAATTGTTTCAGTGAAAACTAAAACTTGACTACTCGAGAGCTTAAATCTATTGATGCATAATAGGCATGAACCCAGTCCATACCTAGAATTACATCAAACTCTACCATATCAAACTACACAAAGACATCCATGGTACTTTTATGATTGAAGGCAAATGGCACAATCACGATAGAATCTCTTTACTAGAATAAAATTCTCAACATGCATAAAATACTGAAGGAATGAACATGTTGTTTTTGAAAAATAACAAAACTAAAGACTTGTATTATACAAGTGAAAACATATGGTGAATCATCCTGCTCTCGTCAACTAGTGATACCATAAAGATAGTTTATTCTCCGTATGTCCCTAAAGTAGCTTATCTAGATGGAACTTTTATCTTAGAAGCAACTAACGCAGATTGGGCTATATTTCCCTTTTTATCATTACTATGTATGTTCTTAGGAAAATCTCTTGTAAATTACCATTCTAGCTACACTTGCAGTGATCAGTGAAGCAATCATGAAACACCCCTGATTGGCTCCTGCAACACTTCGATCATGCATGAGTCTATGTACCCCCATTGTTGCTTACCACCTTGTGAATACCCTGGTCTTGATCTAAAGTTCTCAAAATCGTGAGTATTGTACATACATTTGTTCCTTGGTGCAGGTGCACTAGTAAATGATAAAGCATGTATTTTTAGCTTCTATTAGAAAGAAGAGCAATTAAAATTATTCCTTTGCTGCTCGGACTCATTCCATATGCCTTATCCCTCTTATATTTGACCTCTTATCTATCCTTAAGTCTTTATTCCTCAACCTATTGCACATAAATCATTAGCCCTGCTATGCCCATGTCATATATTAACATCAAAAACATACACTCCTCAATTGAAAAATGCGACAACACAACTAAAAACCAGTTCGTTCTACTCATCATGTCAACAACCATCTCTTTTCTACTATTTGTTCACGGGGAAAGGAAATTAATATGAACCACTCTCATAACAGCCCAACTCACAAACTGTTTTGCGTAAGCACCGGTTATAAAAAACGTTTAGAGATAAACTCTAACGTATGAAGAGACTGTGAATGAAGTGAGGAATTTTCCAATGTTGCAGCCTTCTAATTATAGAGGTGGTGTGCTTCACGTGGATAACTAGGACCTTAAATACATGAATTCATAGAATCCCTAGGACTCTTGAGCTCTGTCAACTCATAACATGTTTGTCATGTCTTGAGTCTACACCCTAGACGTGGCCGGCAATCAATCTCTATTGTTGGCCTTGAGCAAACCCTTGGTCGGGCTAACTTAACTCAGTAACTCAATGTAAAACGAGCAACATCTCATAAATAACTTTATGATATATCTGTTTGACAAAATGGCATATAAGTCTCAAAATAAAATATTTGTAAATAAATAGAGACCTAAATTGGACTATCTGACTGACTATGTGTCTATGAATCCTCTACCATACTAAGATGAGTGTTGGGGAAAACCCCACAATATTCTTTAAAGGAAAATATTGAAAGCGATAAAAGAGTCCTTCGGATGCAAGGAACTCACCACTCACTCTGGATGCTCAAATTGGATCAACAAGGAGTTGGATGCTGATATTGATTGCATGTGTATGCATAATAAGCAATGTAGGTCAACTGGCATCTATACATCGAATTTAAGAGAACGTGAGTCGGAATGCTAAACAACAACCTTCAGCTTGAAAGGATTAAGATAAAACTTATCTTGAATCTACTCAACTCATGAAGTACTGGCCTTAATGTATAACAATGAGAAGACATATGATATATAAGCTTGTAAAATATTAAAACACCTTAGTTCATTAAACAAAATGCAATAACAAACTTCGTTTTACTTATATATGAAAGTAATATAGTTTTTCTCTCGGAGATTCAATAACAGACAACCATCAATATAATACTAAGCTATGGTACAATGTCTAACCTCACATTGCAAGAGTACCATCTTATACCTTTCTGACTGTATAGAATGTGAACTACTAACTAGATCCACTAGTCTATGAAAAAAAACACTAAGGAATCATTTAAAAAGTATGACCCTTCTTTTGTCCATGTTTGCTACATGGTTTAATTCACATGCAAGAGCGAGTTAAGAGAAAAGTTAAAGAAAGTCTTTAAGTTCAATTGTCAATCCATGGAGATCAACTAATAATTTGAACTATGTTTTGAGGAAGCAAGTAAGACAATGTGAAGACTCGTATAAATAACTTCTTAAGTGATATTTTGGCCCTTGAGTTGAGTCGTTCATGCCCATAATCTCCACATGAACTCTATCAATTGAGTACCTTTGGGAGTAGTCGTATCTTAAAGTTCTATGTCTTAAGTATTTAGTTCTATCTATGGTTATTGAAAATCTTACATTAAGTGACATCCATAATTTAGTATGAACCATATTTTAAGAAGTTTTTGAAAAAAAATTTAATCATTGTTTTAAAGACTTATGTTTTGAGTACTTTACTAAAGAATAAAGAGTAAAGTCGAAGTATTTTTCAATAAAAGTATAATGGGACTAAGTATTCCCATAGGGATTTTAATTGTTTTCACATTTCAATAAGAACGGAAACTAAGATTTCCAAAGTGCCTTCATTATAGTTTTTAAAAAGGAGTAATTGCATTCTTAAAAAGCAAGAGAGGCAATAGAGATTTCAAAGATACCTATGAGTTGTGTTTTTAAGTACTAATCTCAAATCACAGAAGAAGTATGTTTTTAATAATAAAGAGATAATATAATATAACATGTTTGCGAATAGTATTGAGCACTGATATGTGGAGAAGTTCAGAAACTATCAGCTCTTTAGAAAAAAATAGTCTTTATGGGTAGAAAAGGGTCATAATTTTTACATAAATCCTTCTCGCATAGACTTGTGGATCAACATGGTGACTTAGCTTCCTAAATTGATGTCAAGGTATAGTATGGGCCTTAGCAGCGCGAGGTAAAGTGTTGTAGCATCACTATAGATGTTTAGTGATGATTTTCGATTAGAGATACTCACAAAATAGTAATTGTGTGGTTCCTCGAAGGGTGTTGCTTTGTATTAATGGGGGTATGAGATTTCATCCATGGATTGGACAAGTACACTTTGAGAGGGAGGATGTTATGTTTTTCTATGTTATTATTATTAAGAGGTCATAACATGTTCTAAAAACTTTTTTCATTATATTCCACTTGTTTTAAACTTCTTTATAACGAAATGAATTCAATTAAAGCATTCATGAGTTAAGTATCTATAGTTTAGTATTTCAAGTTGAGTATCATATCTTTGAAGTGGAGTATATAATCTTTGAGTCGAGTATCAAATCTTTGAAGTCAAATATCATATCTCTGAGTTGAGTATCTTATCCTTGACTACTTTTAAGTTTAACAAGTTTGAGTGGTTTTGACCATCCTTGAGTATTTTTTAGTTGAGAAAGGTAAGTATGTTAATTTTTATCAAGATTCAAGATTATGTTATGTTTTAGAAATACCCTTACATGCAGTTACATTCAATGTACTGAGCAATTTGTCCTGCATCATCTAATGGTGCATACACAAGTATTCATTATCATAAACAAAAGTTTCGTTAATACATCCTAGATTTCGAGTTAGCTATTGTGAGCATCCTTGCTTCTGTAGGATTTCATTCACTTTCAAGTCTAGTCAGGATGTCGTGGATCTTAATCCGACTTCCATCTCTGTTAGTTAGAGTCCTCATAGATAGTCAATATAGTTGAGCAGTCTGTATTATTCATTTACTTCATTAAATTTTTAAAAACTAAAGTTTACTATTTATGGCGAGTTAAATATGTTAAGTTGATTATTCAGAGTTTTATTTTGAGTTAAAGTTTGCATTTAAATTTCATGAATTTTATTCAGTTTTTATGCTTTGCGTGCTTAAGTTAGTCTTCCACTTATACTAAGTCAGGATGAGCGTTCATTTCGCGACAAACAGTGGTCTTCGAATGTCGGTCACATGTAGGGTGTAGGCTCAGATCGTGACAATAAATGTGTTGGCTAGGTAATAAGGTCCATTCAAGAGAAAAAACTTAAAGTTACTATATTTGACATAAGAAATGATCCATTTTTAAAGGATTATTGATTTACCATTTTTGTTCGTAATCATCAAATTAAATAACATAAAATACAAATTTTATCCTTCGAGGTCTTTGCACCTACTCATCAAATTAAATATCGGGGAAAATATCATAAAAATTAAAATTCAAAATTTACATTCTTGACTCCTAGTCATCAAATGAAATTAAAAAAAATCCCAAATTTACTCTCCTATAGTCCTACTTATCAATTTAAATGCTTAAGAAAATAAAAGAACTAAAAGTAAAATTTACAAATTAAAGATATGTTAATCAAGAGTTTGATATAATCAATAGACTTTTAGTGATATGTAGATTCTAATTTATAAGCTTGTAGAGTCTACTTTTCAATTTATAGAGTTTTTTTTAGTGGCTAAAAGATTCGTTGAATGTCCATGAAGGAAAGTTTGAGTGTTCTGAAGTTATGGTAGTTCCTCACTACCTTGGAGTCTTTGGTATTCATTTTTCTATCTTATAAAGTCATTTTGTTGATTAGTGACACGCAAAAAGTATAGAAATATGTGATGGTAAGTGTTACGAACAAGGAGTCTTCGTCCTCTTAGAGACCTTAGACCATCACATCATTGATAGAATAAAAAAACAGAAAATTGAAAAATTACATTTGAAATTCACATAGACTTCTCATATATCAAACATAGTCTACAATTGTCTCACACATAACCCAATATAAGATTACAAAATTTGGGACATATCCCTTACACTATTACAATCAGTCTCACATATAAATTACAATAAAGTCTTTGGAAAAGAAAACAATAAAAACTAGAATTAAGCTTCTTCATCCCCAAACTTGAGGAAATACCAACTTGGATTTATCAATCCAAGTTCACCAAATATCATCAATAGCCCAAACCTATACTTTGTGTAGAAAATATACTGAGCATGGATATATGCAAATAAAACATTTAGAAACATGTTAAAGAGGACATTTTAGTATAAACATGCCAAGTTCACTTAGAAAGACTTTTTCGCACATTGAAAGAACATATACAAGTCCATACAAAAACAACATTAACACATGTTCATATTTATGTTCAAGAGTAACACAATAACAAAAACATAATGATATTTCATGTTTTAGAGTCCATTTAATAAATACATCACAATACCTTAACCGCAATCCTAATCCAAGTCAACTAGTTCAATGTCTATGTGAAGCCCCATAATCCCACATAAACTAACTCAACTAACAAAGAGACCATAAGCATTGTATTTACTTCATAGAACATCATACCAAGTGTAGTCAATATCATAAATAATAATTTAGATCAATATCATGTGTATCGAGTGAAATAAACATAATACCTCACATATGAGACCAACATTATAAATATGATATACATACAAAAAAACCCACCCCAGAACTCCCCTCAAGGACCACTTGTGCAATGTATAGGTAAAGTCTCATTCCTTACCTACACTAAGTAACACCTCTTAAGAAATCTTATTAAGTGCTCATCTTATTACTTTCATGCATTTATTTTAACTTTTAGAAAACTTTTCGATAACCAACACTAGGCCATGTGAGCTAAATATGAAATCCGGTGTGATCCCCTCACACAGAAAATAGGGCGTCCTACTTTCTAAGGTTAGACATATCTATCATGAATCTAGATGGATCTACTAGGTAGTCTTCCTATGGGTGCATATAGTTAAAGAACTAGAAGGTTGTTACTATAAACCCTCTTTATGCTAATTAGCATTATAGTTTCAATCTCATGAGAGATCATACTGTGAACCTCTTTTCCTTTTTAAGGAACACCTCTCATTGTCAAGTTCACTTGGTGCTAAGATAAATTCACTTTTCGAACCTTTAATTCTTTCTTAAACATTAGTTCATAAGATAGGCCCTTGGGGCTTAACCCCATATATAACATGTACATAGCTCTTAGGTTATATGAGGAGAATGCCCTTTCATCAAAATCAACATCATGATAGATCATTACTTCCTAACATAATCATAAGATGTGTAGGAGAATTACCTTCAATTTCACATATTAAAACAATTATCATCATCTCTCAAGTCATAACATTCATAAGATGATCAAACCTTCATAACTTCTTAATTCATACTTGAATTCACCAACAACACCAAGAATATACAAACAATAACATAATAGCAATAACTAGCTCATGATATTGAAGGTATTACCAAGGACCTTTATGAAATTCATTCAAGACTCAGTTCCAAATACATGATAAATATCCATCAACCCATCATCCTCATAATATAATAACCTAGTATATAAGAACACCCTTAATCTCATTCACTAAAAAAACAATGTTTAGCTAATGATATTAGCGACGTAATCAATTCCATATATATATAACTATGGAATAGCAACGAATTATTCATGTCGTTGCAAAATTTACAATCATTTTTTAATGTAAAAATATAGCAATTGATTGGCAATGGAATACGTTTTTTGTCGTGAAATAATAGCGGGAAACATTGGCACCTTAAATCTCACTACAAATTTTGCAACAAACTAAGTGTTAAAAATTTAATAATATATTGTGACTGAAGTACTGATGGAAAAGCGTCGCTAGAATATAAATATATTTTTATGGAACTTAAATTAGGTAGTGATGGAAATATCTGTTGCTAAAAATTAACGTAAAGAATTTTATTTATTTATAGCGACGGATATCATAATTTGTCGATAAGTTTGTTGCAATGATTTTTACCACGTCATCATTCATTGAAATCAAAAAAAGGAAACAAAAATTACAATCCTTAAAAAAAGTTTTATATCAATGAAAACTCCCAAAAGCAGCGCAGCAGCTGAGTGAGACGTAAGAATCAATTTCTCCCGTCTTCTTCTCCTTTTGATTGCTATCGCCTCCCTCTCCTTTCAATTTCTCCCGTGTTAGGTGAAATTATTCTCGTCTCAGGTTCACAGTGAAATTGCTCCTGTCTCCATTATCCTTAGTTTAAAGGTGAGCTTCTACCTTTAGTAATTTCTCTTTTTTTATATGTTCATTGAGCTCCTAGTGTAGTGAAGAGGAGGGTTTTGAATTGTATTTGGTGAAAAATAACTGGGGATAATGGGATGGGGTTATCAAGGAAGAACATTAGTCTTTTGGAATTTTTTTTCGATACGTGATGTTAGGCATATTGAGAAACCACATTGTCTACTGAACTCACTCTAACAATGAAAAATCGCCAGTAAACTCAATTATGATGGAAGTTCATCTTCTGCTTCACCACCTAAAACTTGTAGGCAGTGTTTAAAAAATAAAATGTTACTTGGTATTGATGTACACATTATAAGATTCTTGTATTTATTTATTGTATGTTCTCGTTGGGCATTGCACGTAGCTTAGCAAACCATATCACTATAACTCACTAAAAATTGATATAAAAAGAGAATCCGAAAAAGATAAATAGATAATGACATGATTTATCTATTAGATTTTAATAATGAGTACATATCTTAATGATGTTTTACGAAAAGAGTTTGTGCTCTATCTACTTCAGCATTAACAGCGAGATATGAGATAAGAAAATGAGACGTTTCAATGGCTTAAATTAGCTACGATCATTAGCAAATAAGAGATTTTATATTGTTCTTAGTCTCTTCTTATGTATGAAATTTTTAGTAGAAGCTTCAACTCTAGTTGTTTGATATGGTTTTTTCTAAAGGTTTAAGTGTTAGCTATAAACTTTTATCACTATCTCGATGAAATGTATGTTTCCTTGTATATGTTATTTTAGTATTGAAAGTATTGAGTTAACTATTATATTTAATATTTTACTTTCTTTCATTAGTGTTGTTTGCTTCTACTTTCCTCTAATTTCTTATTTTGAATATTTTTTAGATTGTTTTTAGATTCTAACCTTGCTTGTTTCTACATTTCTTGAGGAAATTCTCAATATCTCAAGATAAAAGTGATAACAAATCTCCAATCTTTTCACTATTTAGTCACTGTCTAGAGAAAGGTAACATTTCCTCCGTAATCTTCTCCTTGTCTTCTTCTATTCATGATATGACACGCCAGTCGGTTGTTGTATCACTGTTTCTTGTAGATGAGAATTGATGACTTTAATTTGCTATATATGTGTTTTTAATGGATTTTTTTGATTCATATTAATGTGAAAGTTGGCTTTTATCGTTTAGTATTGAATATTGACGCTCATTATTCCTTTTGTTTGAATCTATTTTTGGTGACTACCATTCGCTTTGTTCTTCATTATCATTGTTTGTAAGCCTATGAATATGAATGAGAGTACCTTCTGGTCCAGAATTTGTGCTTGTTAGTGTTTTTTGATTCTTGTAAATTTAAATTTTGGTAGGAACATGAATAATGTAGAGCGTGGTTGGATGTATGATAAGTTGAATGGTCGACATAATGTAAATTCTAGTTTTGTAATGGGAGTGGATTAATTTATCCAATTTGCATGTTTGCAACAGAATCGTATGAGCGGTAATAAGGTTAGATGTCTATGTAAGAAATGGCACAACTTTAGGTTCATGGATGTTGAAACAATTAAGCATTACCTTTATAAATCTTGATTTGTTGATAACTATCTTATATGGAAACATCAAAGAGAACAAAATATGATTGGTGAGATTTCAAGATTTGAATGGTGGTGCTAAGCCTAAATTAGGATATTATAATCCATACCGTCGAATGATTTTAGATGCAGCTTGTACTAACTCTCCCCAAGGATCAAGTTGGCAATCTTTTTGCAATAATGAGCATGAGTCGTTTCATCCTTTTGAACCTTTAATGGAGAAAGATCCTAATCCCAAGTCCCAAAAATTATATGCTATTTTATTTTCACTATTATTTGTTTGTTTCTGATTATCAATCGAGGATAATATGTTGTAGTTTCTGCTTTTCAGTTTAGGATTTAAAAAGAAATAGCTCTTTTCATTGAACTACGTGTGCTTATTTCTTATTTCAGTTCCTAATTAACTCTTTGGGAGACTTATTGTAATGTAAATTTTTTATCATTTTTTTGAATTGAATGACATTAGTTGACAGTGATTGTGTAACCATCAGGTTCTTGAGCCTTATCAGAAGCACATGATAGATTTCATATCAACAAGCTCTTACAGAGACAATTCTCATATTTCATCTTTGTTCCAAATTATCTGACAACAATGTTATATTTTTTTGTAGATATGGCTAGAGGCAACGGTCGTAGAAAATCCTCAGGTATGAGTAATCATGTTGTTCGTGTAACCATGCCAATTATTCCAAATCCCACTAGATTTTCTCCTCGAAAATGTGGAACCCCAACCTTTATTGTAACGTCAACTCCGAGTATCATCCCAATCATCTCTGAGACACCTCCATCTACACCAAATGAGAGTAACTAAACAAGTTAGCTCTTTTTACAAAGAAGAATGTTCTGGAGCTTTGGGGAAGTGCTGAGTCTATTGGGAAACTAGAAATTAATTTGCAAAATCTTCGTGGCAGTCATGAAACTGTTGTTGGGACTCACACTGGTGGCTCTATTTCTATCGTAGAACATGCAAGTAACTTGTGAGTAGACATGTATTCTACAAAATCTGTAACTAACATCTTCTCTTATATGATATATATAACGTGATTTCTTTTGTATAGGCTATTGAAAAAGGCCGAGGTCCCATGCCAAGTGAGTTACATTTGCTTATTCATACGCATGGACATGATGGAAAAACATTTGTTGGTGAGCGTTCTCGATGTATCCATGTAATTCTAAAACTTGGAGGTGTTTCGGTTCTTTCCTACTGCACTTTATGGTGCATTTTTTCATGTTTCAAAGTTTATTTGTTGCTACTGTGTGGTATAGTTCAAATGATGTTTCAATAATTTTCGATGCGATTCTAGTATAATTTTAGAGAGAAACTACTTTCACTATTTTGAGGCCTTTCTGGTGCAATTTTAGTGTTGTCTTGGTGTGATTCTAGTGTTGTTTTACTATGACTCTTGCTTCCAAAAGTCACACACTATTGAACTTAGCGCGTGTTGGGGTGGGGTGATGGGGACGTGGATTTCCCTGAATATTTAGTTGTCACTGTATGTGTGATAGAAGTCCCAATTAGCATATAATTATTAACCACAGGGGTGTAGCAAAGAGTGCAAATCCCATTGTTCCATAATGCTAATACTCTAGGGAACTACTTTTACGGCTGTGGATATAATTTTATGTTGCTAAAACTACAAACTCATGCTTAAAACTATTACACTTTTACTTGACACCTATTTTAATAAGAGATAGCTCATCTTGACATGATCTTCTGTTTGGGTGGATTCTCTTAGCAATTACTTAGCTACCCACTGTTTATTACCACAGACACAACAACTAGTACACAAGGTAGAGATGTGTCTTTTGTCAAGTACATGATTTGATTTGATGGTATTGATAAGTTCTCTTAGAAGGTATGCAAAATTCTAGACAAATGGTGTATACATCTATGAATTCTATTTCCTCGCATAAGTAGAGAAGTCAACTTATGACGTATTTTATTTCTATCAGTTTGCTAAATTTCAAAAGAATGCTTCATCATGCACTCACATATACTACTTTTATGGTTCTAAAGAACAGCTGATATATTTTAAAGAATCATACAAAATAGTTTAAAAATTACCTGAACAGGACATCTTCATTTTTAGTGTCTCTTCCACTCTCTACAGTATACTGAGCATGACTTTGTATATTTTATGTATTTTCCTTCAAAACTTGGTTTGTTCCATATCATTAATGCTTTCTCATTTTCTCTACTTATTATAGGAAAATATGAAGAAATATTAAAAGAAATAACATTGTTTGAAACTGATATTGATCAATATGAATCATATTACCAAGTTGCGGGAGGAGAAAAGAAAAGAAAAATATACGGTCTTAGATCTGAAGCACAAATTTACTATGGGCAGAAACATTGTGGGTCATCATCATTACCACATACATTGACTCAACCAATATCGACATAAATATGGAAGATTTTGTAAAGATAATGATGTCTACACTAACTAGTCATCTTGTTACTATTAATGATGAGAAGGTGAAAACATCGTTTATGGGTATTATCTTATATTAGTGTTTGTTAATTTTTGAGTATTTAGAAATTTTAATATTTCAGCAGTATATAAGAACCATTTTACGACAAATTTATCGACTATTTGGTCGTTGCTGTAAAAAGAATAGTGGGGACGGATCAGCGATGAATTGTTAAAGGCCTAATATGTTGTTACAAAATATGTTTAGACGGAAATTTTGTTGCAAATTTATCCAAAATAACAAAATGAATTATGAAATTAGCAACAAAACTATATAAATATAATGAAGAATCTTTTTGTCGCTAACATGTTCCGATCGAAATGTTTCGTCACTATGACGTAGCTAAAATTGAGACGAAACATATTTTTCGTCATAAAATTATGAAATTAGCAACAAAATTACTTAAATATAATGAAGAAACTTTTTGTCGCTAACATATGGTGACAGAAGTTATTCGTCACTAAGACATCACTAAACTTGTGACAGACCTCATTTTTCGTCACAAAGAACTTACTGACGAGCATAACAGCAACAGTTAATATTCTATACCTATTATGTCGCTAATCGTGATTAGTGACGGAATTTCTTTCATATAGTAAGGGATTGTGGCCGTCGCTAAACACTTTTTTTTTGTAGTGATTTTCTTTAGCCATCAATTTATGTAATCCAAAGATTAGTGTTAGGGTTAGGGAGACATATATGGATTCTTGAAGAAATAGGACCAAAAACAAGAATGCATGACAATAGGAAGTCCATGATGTAATAACATAATTAACATAAGTCTAACATTGGATACATTCATCATTTCGAATCAATACATAAGCAAGATCCAGGATTTAGGGAAAAAAATTTGGTGAAGAACATAGATAAAACACAACATCCATTAAACAACATCAATTTCCTAAAAATTCACCCTTAATTAACACTAATAATCACAATTCATCGTAATTAACCCACGATTTATGTTTTAGAAGGAAACCCATTTGTTGAGAAAATTCTTGAATTTGGATGATTTTAAATCATTTTTGAATGGACCTCTTGGAGAAAAGAATCCCAATAGTAAAAGAATCCATGTCTTATGAATACTTTAGCCACACATTTGAGTAGATAACTTGGGGGATTTGGTATTCTTCTTCAAGCTTTAATGTTTCTTTAATAGAGGATGGGTAGAGAGAGAATGAAGAGCTTTTGGGTTTTGATTTGGAGATCTAATTTGAGTGGGTAAAAAATGGTGTAAAACTGATTTAAAATCAATATATAACCTTCACCTAAAATCAAAAAAGACCCCTCACATAACTTGACTTTTTAGTGATGTCAAATTTGACTTCAAAATTCGGAATTTTTCGCCAGGAAACAAGCCCGCGTTAAAGAGCTGTTCCCAAAAGATTTTCCAATTTAATTTTTGAGAGAGTAGAATCCGCAAAATTTCCACTATGTGGACCAAACATTTTCGTCCTTTGTGAAATAAGTCTGCAATGTGAACTATTTTTATGTAAGTGAAATTGGTTGTTTCCTTAGGCAGCTTATTCGCCAATAGTGGGGTCATCCTCGGCGACCACCCCTTGAGGGGGTCAGACCTGGATGTTTTGACTGTATGAACAAAATATGTCTATTTCCTATCAAAGTAGTGCCATCGACTTCAAATGATTTTGAATAAAGGGAACTGCCAAAATATTATTTAGACAAAATTATTTAAGTGATATACGTTATTCCATTAAATTCCACGAGATGTTTTTGTAAATTTTAATTAACTTATCAAGTGGACAAATTATATAAGATGTAAGATATTTTGATTTTGTATCTACAGGACTTGATTAGGAGAAAAACTCTCTCAATTAATGAATAAAATATTTTTATCACTTTTTTAAATACAAATATATACAATAAACAATTATATATTTTATCTAAAGACTTTAGTGATGAATAACTATAGTAAAATGAAGAATAAACAACAAAATGCATACTCATATAATCAAATATTTTTGGTTTTAAGATTTAAAAAAATATTTCATTTCATCTTTGGATAAAATATTCAGAAATTTGTAGTAGGGTTGTACTCACTTGAAAATAATTTTATTATAAAATGTTAAAAAGCAGGTTATTTATGTTGTTCACACTGTGGAAGCACGGACAATTTACCTAGCTAAATCAAATAAAGCTTAAAATTTATCCTTGTCCTACTCATCAATTTAAATCAGGTAAAATATTGCAAACAATTAACAACAATTAGTAATCCTACTCAATCGTACTCATAAAAAAATAATGTATTTCAATATTCTTTACAATTTTCCTATATATACAAATTTCTTCAGTCTCACTTTCCAGTCAATCCTCTTTCATTTGCATTCTCAAACAACTCAAGTTATCATTTTCAGTGTAAATTTTTTCATCAACCTTCTGTATTTTTCAAATAGTAATCAAACTCAAGTTAATTATTGATTTCGTCCCAATCAAAGAGTGATCATTTATCATTTTTGTGATGTTCTTTAATCCTAAGATTTGAGATTTGATTTTTTCATATAAATTTTTTGTATTTATGATAGATGATTGATCTTTTTTCATCCTAGACTACTGATGGACTGCAAAAGAGGCCATCATGACTAGAGGAATTCTTGAAGAGATGATGGAGAATGATAATTTTTCTGAAGGATCCTTCGGACTAGACCCTGCCTCCTATCTACCAACCAATTAGGCATTTCTGCTTCATCCATAGACGAATGAGAGACAACTAATTTCGTGGACTCTATGAATTTTGATGAAAAAAGGTTGCATTAGTACCTTATCTTGTTCCTGAACCTGAGTTTTACAAATTTTCTTATAAGAGATCGCCAGAGATGTTTCAAATTTATTATTGTTAGGCGATATACATTGATAAAGATTCATTTCCTCTGTACTATAGGAAGATAAATAATATAGATCTTCTCCTTTAAATTTGTGTTGCATGTGGCATGGCTTTATGCATTTCTAGTCCCTAAAAGTACAATAAGTGGCATCGTAAACCAATGCCAATTGGTTGTGGAATGATTAAATTTATAAATAGTAATATGAACAAATGTAATGTAACAAAAAAAAAAATTCACATGTAGTAGCTACATAACCTTTTAAGAAGGGTGTATACAAGATCTTCCCAATAATAGGTGATGTTTGGGCAGCATACAAAAACAGGAGTGCTCAACTGATGAAGGTAATAATCTAGAAGATTTTGAATATTAGATTGTTGAAATAGTAAATTTTTATGATAATTATGTAGATGTGAAGTTCTTGGCGTTGGTAAAAGGCTTCAAGTTTGTCTACAAGGCTGAAGTGGAAGAACAATAGGCTGACAAAGTAGTGGAAATATGTGTATCGAAGCATCTCAAGTTCTCTCATCAAATTTTTGTTTTTCTCCTGATAAAATAGAGAGTTGGTAGCTTGCATGGTTTCTGGGAGCTTGATCCAGCAAGAATTTCTCTATATTTACTGTGCACTTATTGAAGCATCAAAGTTTTCTTTTCATTATCATAGACCAAAATGAGTTTTTATAGATTTCTAAAACTAAATTATGTCTCAAAAGAAATTGAGATTTGAAATATATTATTTAGATTGTAATTTTTTGAAAGAGATTTTAAAGAGTTTATATTTTTAGTACAATCCATATTTACTTTTACTTATCTTATTAATTATATTATGTTGCTAGTGCAATCGCTACAAAGTACTATGTCACTTCCTCCTAAAGGAATAAAGTGGGGTGTGTCCTTCATCTTCCAAGAGAACCCTTGGTCATGTGAACTGCACATGACTTAGCTCCTATCTAACTCTATCACTCTTATAGGAGGACAACAACTCACTTTTGTGACAGGTCTCCCTAACAATACTGTTATCAATGAAGTTCTATGTGATTCAAAAGTCTACGTGTATGACTAGATACCTATTTTTCACGATTCCTTTGACCAAAATAGGGTTTACCCCCATAGGGTTTCCTGAGAGTGAACTTAGACACCCAACTTCTTGCATCTCTTGTTCTATTTGACCTTCAATTATTATATTGAAAGTGATATACACAACCTCTGCATTAGCTTCTTCTATTACCTTATTAGGTTCAAGTTCTCCTATGAAATAGTTTAGTTGTTTCCTCTTGCATTGATCTACAAGTCCATACATATCACCACATGTATAACACAAGTGGTTATTCTTCATCTATTCAGAAAGCTCATGGCTCAACGTGAGGGAGCTAGTCCTAGTTTTCATCATGTTAGTGCACTTAATAACATCTGCATTCCAATAGGGTTGAATGTATTTTTGTTCTTCTTAAGGCCAACCTCAATATCCTTGTTTTGAATTATTTCTTACTCAATGTGAAACCTAAGAGAGGTGAGCTTAAAAATCATAACAAAACTTATCTCTTCTTTTAATTCCCCAATAAAACTTGAAATAAAAAAGACTGAAAAAGAGTAGGATTTCTTATAAACGTTTGAGATTAAGATATTCAAATTTGTCTAGAATATACCCAAAGATTCAGATATTTTGAGCTTATTAAACTCCTTATCTATATAATTTGAGTATCCCACACCAAATCTATCACATACCTCCTCTATGAAATTGGACGAAGACAAAAACCCTACTCAAAACTAATGAATGATACCATGCCTTATCCAAACCATTCAATCAAAGAGCAGCAGACTCCACTTTTTCGTTCTCATCCATTCTATACAGTATCTGTCACAATTTCAAGCCATAACTTAGAAGGAGGAATGACAACTATCTAAGTCCATTTTGTCGATTATTCTGAGCTGGAACGGAAAGGTTGCCATCTCCTTGTGGATGGTCACCTGCACCTCGAGGAGGCATCCTTTCATGATTATTAAACCTATCAATTATCAACCAAAGCATACCCTGAATCCTTATTGGGGTATTATAAACTACTTTATGATTCTGCAGGAGCTCATCCATTTTGCGCTCACACTTTTGCTACTAGTCGAACACGTCTTGAGCTAGACTTGTGCGAATGCAGGGTAAGGGTGAGATTCGGTCTAACGGATCCGGATGCTTTGACTAGAGACGAAAAAATGAGGAAGAAAAGATTAATTTCATCGCCGGCGAAAGTTAGATTACTTTTATCCTACGAAATTATCACAAGGTCTGATTACTCCATACAAAAGATTCTTGTACAAGAATAGAAAGGAGGTTAAGGATCCATGGGAGAGAACAAATAATTCAAAGTCTTGTTCTTGAAAAAGAAGGGAGTAACTTTTTTTTCTTTAAAAGGGGCATATAAAGTCAAAGGCTTTTTTGGAGAAGAGAGGTGTTTACTCGGAGAAGAAAGGGAAACAAAACACTTTAGTGAATTGTATCATCTAACTTTTAGGCTATAATGAATATTTAATTTTTATAATAAGTAAAATCAATTAGAATTTTTTTTTAATTAATTACTGTTGTAACTAGTAATAATTAATTTATGTTTTTAAACTTGTACATCTTTAATAGATATGTTTTTAGGTATAGGGTTTTACAAAAAAAATTAATATTATTATTATTATAACTATATTTTATGATATTGAATAATTTGGACGAATTCCCGCACTCAAATCCATACTCGAATTCGCACCCCTGCATCTTTAATATTTAAATTTATCCGCACCCGAGTCCGAGCAACTTAGCATCCAGTACGTCATCATACCTTGAAATCTTGTATTCTACCAGTCTAGATTGAGTTCCTTCAACCATAGCTACAACTCACCAGTCATAAAGATCAAATTACTGATACAAATGTAAGGTTCTGTGTGAGTTAAGACTCAATTTCTATGGAATCAAACCGAACAACTCAATATTTTGGGTTAATATTCTAGAGTTATGATAAGCAAATACCAACTTTGTTTTTCAAAACATGTGTTGCTTATCAATGATATAATAATTTTAAAAATGGGAACATAACACCTGAAAACATCTTCATATGTAATACAAAAAATGGAAACGGTTACGCTAGGCTAAGTTATATATCTAAGAGGTTCCATATAGGAAAGCTTCTTATTCAGTTAAGATTCTACTAAAGTTGAGGCCTCCAATTAGTCTTTCACGGTGGTTCGTTTTAATGCGCCATATTTAAAAAATACTACAAAGCCATTCGTTAAATGCATATAGACTCCAAATTTAATGATTTCTAACATTGGATATGTTGGTTTTGTGAGATTTTAGAGCATTTTGATTCAATTTTAATTATATTAAATTGTTTTCCACATTCTTTTGTTTTCACTAAAGTGATAAGTGATGCTATATTGCATATGGTGCACAAATACTTTGACTTTATTTGTCCGTTACAGTATGACTTAATTGTCATTCTTGATTACTGATGAATACTGATCAGAACGTTAAGGTGTATTTTTCATTACTTTGTGGTTTCTGGAAGAATTGGAAATAGTCATTACTTGTGCACATTCATTCTCCATTATCTCATACTTTGTTCCTCCGTTATTCTTTGTAATCTAAGTAAGTCCTAAGGTAATTATCTTTACAATTTACTACACCATTTATCTTCCTCTTCACTACTAGGAATACTTTTTCTAATATAAATAGTGGTGGTTTTCATTTGGTTTAATACACAGAATACACAAGAAAATATAAAGTGCATAAAATTTGTCTAAAATAGTTCTTATTAGTTTAAAGGAGTTGTTCTTAATTGTGTAACTTTGGACTCAATTCTTATATAGAGTTGTTGAGTTATATTTTTGTGTAGGATGTTGTATCCTGGAGGGGATAGGTCAACCAGTATTACTGCTGGACCAGTATATTTTTGTTTCTTCATTTCATTTTAAGTTGTAATCTTGTATTTTTTTTATATTGTAAGTTTTCACTAACAATATTAAGGAGATTCAACATGAATACTGTTGAAAAAATCGCAGATGTCAAGATAGGATACCTTAACAAGTAATTTCGGTTCAATGGTAATCATTTTAAGAGATTAAAGCGTAAAGTACTTTTCTACTTCAACCTTTTCAATGTTTTTTATGTGTTAACTGAGAAAAATCTCAATAAAGAAGACATCACCTCTATGAATGATGATGAAACTATTTCTTATCTAGTGAAAGTGGAAAAGTATGATTGTAATTACTATAAGTGTCGGTATTATCTTCTTAATTGTATGTGTGATATTTTTTATGATTATTATGATAGAACTTTGTCTAGTGCAAAGAATATTTTGAAAGATTTGCAGAAGAAGTATGATATCGAAGAGGATGGAGGGAAAAAATATGCATCTAATAGATTTTTTTTGTTTCCAAATGGTTGACAACAAATCAATGGTAGACCAAGATCAAGTCTTTATTATGATTGTTGGAGAGCTTAAGTCCGAAGAGTTTAAAAATTGAAAATAACTTATTGTTTGTAGCATAGTAGATAAACTTTCACTTTCTTTGAAGGAATTTAAAAAAACTATGCGCCACAAATACAGAGAAATCTCGCTTGAAACCTTGATAATGAAAATCCGCATGGAAGAAGAAGCAAAATCACAACGAACGTAAATTTAATTAATTCAAATAAAACTACTATTGAAACTAACAAAATACTTCTTTTAAACCTAAGAAGAAAAAATTCAAGAAACATAATAGTAGACCTCACAAGAAAAATAATGGTCAACATCACCAAGCACAAAATCAACAAGTTCAACAAAATGTACCATGCTTTGTTTGTGGCAAGAGTGGGCATATTGCTCGATATTGAAAAATTCCTGAAATGTGGTCCTAATACTCAGGCAAAAATTACCAAAGAATCTTTTGTGGCGGTGATTTACTGACATAAACATTGTTAAGAATCTTGATGGATGGTGGGCTGATTCTAGTACAAACTGTCATGTCTGTTGTGACAAAGACTGATTCAAAAAATACACTCATTTTGAGGATCCCAGAACCATAATACTTGGTGATGCTAACACTACTTGATTGATTGGAAAAGGAGATGTTAAATTGTGTTTTACTTTTGGAAGGATTCACATTAAAAGATGTACTTTATACTCATTTCATGAGAAAAAAATTGATGTCTAGTTAGATACTTAATAAAGCATACTTTAAACAGATTATTGAATCTGATCAATATGGAATAGTGAAAACAGGGTATTTTTGTGGGGAAGGGGTACGCATGTGATGAGATGTTTATGTTAAATGTTGAGATGAGTAAAACTTCTACTTCAGCTTATATGTTTTCTTCTACCAATTTTTAGCATGCCCGTTTAAGTAATATTAATGATTGTTATGTTGGAATTTTGAGTAAATTATGATTAATACCACTGGTTAAATTTTTTTTTGAAAAGTGTGAGGATTATAGTAAATCTAAAATCACTAAAAGACCTCATTTTCAAGATAAAAGAAAAACTGATTTGTTAGATTAGCTCATACAAACATTTGTAAACTTTGTGGGATTCCAAGTCGTGGAGGTAATAGATATTTTATAACTTTCATTGATAATTTTTCTAATTTTACATATGTTTACTTGATGAAAAATAATAGTGATGTTTTTTGAAAATTTCAAAAAATTATATCCATGAGGTTGAAAATCAGTTTGAAAGAAAAATAAAAATAATTTTAAGTAATAGAGGTCATGAATATGAGTCAAATAAGCTTAATTCTTTTGTTATATCATTGCGAATAACTCATGAAAATACTCCTTCTTACTCTCCTTCATCGAATGGAGTAGCAGAACGGAAAAATACAACATTAGTTGAATTGACTAATGTCATGCTTATTGAGTCACATGCACTTTTAAATTTTTTGGTGAAGCTACCTTAACTGCTTATATAGGTTGTGTAGCCTTTGTGAGGCTAATGGATCCCAAGTTTACAAAGTTGGATAGAAAAGTTACTACTTTTGATTTTTTAGTTATGGTTCAAATAGTACAACCTATAAATTTTTTAATCTTGAAGATAATATTGTGATAGAATTAGGTGATACTATTTTTTCATGAAAATAAGTTTCCTTTTGATTCAAAAAATAGTGTTGTTCAACATATTAAACAAAATATTATGTCACTACCTAGTTCTTGTACTTCAACTTTTAAAATTAAAGAAGTTAATGATTTTGAGTTAACAAGAAGTAAAAGATCTATAGTAGAACAAGATTTTTGTCCTGATTTTTATGTGTTTAATGTTGAAGATTACCCTCTAACTTTGAAAGAAACATTATTTTCACATGATTCTATTTTTCGGAAGGAGGTTGTAAATGATGAAATGGAAACACTAATTTCTAATAAAACTAGGAAGCTAGGTGATTTACCACCGAGTTTCAAAACAATCGGTTGCAAATGGGTCTAGAGGAAAAAGTTGAAACAGGATGGTTCTATTAATAAATACAAGGCTAGGCTAGTTCCAAAAGGTTTTAAACAACTAGAAGGTTTAGAATATTTTGATACTTTTTCTCCCGTAACAAAATTACATCCATAAGACTTTTAATTGCTATGACTGTAATTATTGTTTTACAAATTCATCAAATGGATGTAGAAATTGCTTTTCTAAATGAAGACCTAAATGAAGAAATTTATATAGATCAACCCGAGTGTTTTATTGAAGCAAACCAACGTACCAAAGGAATGACATGAAAAATTTGATTCACTTATGATTAAAAATTGTTTTAAAACAAATGAATGTTATAAGTGCATATACCATAAGTCTTGGAGTAAGTCACATGTGATTATTTGCCTATATGTTGATGATTTATTGATCTTTGTCTCTAACATGAATTTTATTAATGAATCTAAAAATGTTCTTATGATATGAAAGATCTTCGTGAGACAAATTTTATCCTTGGAATAAAAATAAAGAACATGTGCTGGAATTTTCCTTCATTAGTCACGTTATGTTGAGAAAATCTTGAAAAAAATAAAACTTTCATGATTACTAGCATGTTACTACTCCTTTTGATTGAGTGTTCACTTATTTCTTGTTGAAACTAAAAATAATGTAGTAAATCAAAAGGAATATGCTAGTATAATCGAAAGTTTGAGATATGTGACTGATTAAACGAGGCCTGATATTGCATATGCAGTAGGAGTACTTTGCAAGATTATAAGTAAGCTAGGTAATGATTATTGGCATGCTCTAACAAGAGTTATGAGATATTAAATTGAAACAAAAAATTGTTGTTTGTTCAATAAAAAGTTTTCTGCTATACTTGAAGACTTTTATGATGCAGATTGGAACACTTTATCAGGTGATTCATGTTCGACCACTGGTTATGTGTTCACACTAGATGGTTGTTTTGTTTGTTGGACATCGAAAAAGAAAATGATAATTGTTACTCTACCATGGAAGTTGAACTAATTTCTTTAGCCTAAGCTATTGATGATGCAAATTGGTTGAGAGATTTATTATTTCATATACCTTATTTTGAAAAATCAATTCCTCCTATTATAATTCATTGTGATAGCACCACTGTAATTGGTAGAGTTCAAAACCATTATTACAATAGTAAATCCAAACTTATAAGGAGGAAACACAATAATGTAAGATCGTATTTGACAAATGGAACCATTAATGTTGATTTTGAAAAATCTTGTAATAATCTTGCAGATCCTCTTACTAAGGCCTTAACGAGAGATAAGGTTTGGTGCACATTGAGGGGGATGAGATTGAAGCCTAAAAATCTTTGAGTCATATACGAGGAAACCCAACCTGGGGACTACAAATCTTAGAAACAGGATCATAGTAAAACAGTAATCATATGATGATTATTTAGAAAATGCACTACTTATTTTATTCCATCCCTATGATGTGAGTGCATTGTTTCCTATAGTTTATTAAGGTTGAGTTCGTAAAAATCTTAATGAATATTTGTAGCCCGTATGGGTGGTGTTCTAAGCTTACAGGAGCACTCTCGACGAATTTCACCTATGAGATGTGTTGAAGTAGGTCACTTCCTATATGAATTGTCTTATTCTCAAAAACACTCACGAAACCAGGAAAGCAAATGGACATAACGTCCTGTCTTTAATACTCGTCAACACCTTCATTATCATATGTGGATAGTGATATTTTATTTCCCTTAAGCAGTCATAGTTCAACTCAGAGACCACTACGTCTCTGGAGTAAAAGTTATTGTTTTACTAAGTAGAGGTTCAATGCAAAGCACACCTTAATTATGCATAGTATTCTTCCTATAGCTGATATACTCTCTTATCAAATATTGAAATGAGTGGGGAATTGTTGGTTTTATGATATAGCGAGAGCCTTTTAATATTATTTTAATCATATTAAATTGTTTCCCACATTCTTTTGTTTTCACTCAAGTCAGAAGTTATTCTATATTGCATGTGTTGCATAACTTCTTGGACTTTGTTTGTCTGTTAGAGTATGGCATAATTTTTATTCTTTATTAGTGATGAGTGTTGATCAGAAAGTTTAGTTATATTGTTCATTACTTTGTGGTTTATGGTGTTAGGCTTTACTATTTATTTTCTATTTATTCTCTGTAAGAAAAAATACTCTGATTTATTAATATAAATATACCTCACTGCAGTGAAAGTTTACTCACGGGGTGTTACCACGAAATATTGGGTTTTCTCTTTCTCTCTCTATATCTCTCATCTCATTCTCTTCAAAGTTCTTGTGTTATTCATTCACAAGTTTGTGTGCGTGAATTCGATCCTAACAACTGGTATCAGAGCTAAGGAGATTCAACACGATCACTGAAGATGGATAGGTCAAAGCTTGGAATCGAGAAGTTTGATGGATCCGATTTCAGTTTCTAGAAGATGTAGATCGAAGATTATCTGTACTAGAAAGATCTTCACTAACCGTTGACCGGGGTCTAGCCGGAATCCATGACGGAGGAGAAGTGGAACCTTATGGATCGCCAGGATCTAGGTTTTATGCGGTTGACTTTGTCAAGAAACATGGCGTTCAACATTGTGAAGGAGAAGACTACGTCCGGTCTATTGAAGCCACTGTCAAACATGGATGAAAACCATCGGCAATGAACAAGGTATATTTGATGTGCAGATTGTTCATATTACAGATGTCTTAGACTGGATCCGTTTCTGATCATATAAACGAGTTCAATATGATTGTGAGTCAACTCAATTCTGTGGATATTAATTTTGAAGATGAAATTAAGGCGTTGATTTTGATTTCATCTCTGCCCGAGTCTTGGGATACTGTTGTTGCCGTGTTTAGCAATTCGCGTGGATCTGAGAAACTGATGTTTGATGAAATCCGTGATGATGTTCTTAATGAAAGTTTTCGCAAACGAGAAGTGGGAGATTCATTGTGCAGTGCTCTCAGCGTGGACCGAAGGGGGAGAAGTAAGACTAAAGGCCAAAATCAACATGGTCGATCAAAATCAAAGAATCGAGGAAAATCCCTGAACAGATCAAACGTGACTTGTTGGAACTGTGGAGAAAAAGGGAACTTTCGGACGAACTGAACAATGCCGAATAAGAAACAGAATCAGAAACATGGAGATGACAATGATTCTGCAAATTCAGTAGAGGACATTGGGGATGCTCTAATCCTTAGTGTAAACAGCCCGGTTGAATTATGGATTTTGGATTCTGGTGCATCTTTCCATTCGTCTTCAAGCAAGGATTTGTTCAAAAATTTCAAATCTTGAAATTTTGGAAAGGTGTATTTTGCTGACAATAAAGCCTTGAAGATTGAAGGAAAGTGGGATGTTTGCATAAACACCACCTCGGGAAACCAGTGGACATTCGAGGATGTCAGATATATTCCTGGGCTCAAGAAAAATCTTATCTATGTTGGTCAGTTGGATAGCACGGGATATGCAGTAGAGTTTGGTAAAGGTTCATGGAAGATTGTGAAAGGTGCTATGGTAGTAGCTCGTGGCACAAAATGTGGAACCTTGTACACCACTGCAGGGTGTATTAACATGGTCGTTGTTGCTGAAGGTGCTTCCGGTTCCTGTCTGTGGCTGGTTGCAAAAGTAGCATTAGAGAGTCTGAAGTCTGTTGATATGGGTCTTTGCGAGAGCTGTGTTATGGGCAAATAGAAAAGAGTAAGCTTCACAAAGACTCCTAGAGAGCCAAAGAAAGTGCGGTTGGAAATGGTCCATACAGATGTTTGGGGACCATCTCCAGTATTATCACTTGGAGGATCCACATTCTATGTTACCTTCATTGATTATTTCAGCAGGAAGGTATGGGCTTACTTCTTGAAGCATAAGTCAGATGTGTCTGCAACTTTCAAGAAGTGGAAAGCCGAAGTTGAGAATCAGACCGGTTTGAAAGTCAAATGCCTATGGTCTGACAATGGAGGAGAGTATGACAAATCAGAGTTAAAGGCATTCTGTGCAGCTGAGGGAATCAGATTGATGAGAATAGTTCCTGGTAAGGCAAGGCAGAATGGAATTGCTGAGAAGATGAACAGAACATTTAATGAGCGTGCAAGGAGTATGAGGATACATTGTGGGCTGCCAAAACATTTTGGCCGGATGCTGTGAGCACAGTTGCATACTTGATCAACAAGGGACCATCAGTTCCTTTAGGGTTCAAGATTCCAGAGGAGGTGTGGACAGGAATAGAACTCAAGTACTCACACTTGAGGATTTTTGGTTGCACTGCTTATGTTCATGTTTATCCAGAAAAGAGAGACAAGCTTGATGCTAAGGCTGTGAAGTGTTACTTCATAGGCTATGGTTCTGATTTGTTTTGTTAAAGGTATTGGGATAACAAGAAGAGAAAGATCCTGAGACATTGTGACGTGACATTTGATGAGTTTGTCCTATACAAGGACAGAGAGCAGAAGGTTCTAGAGATTACAAAGCAAGTGGGAGTTGAGGTTGAGTTGGAGAAGAGTAACCCGAGAGATGCCGAAGCAGACACTCAACCAACTCTTACTGAAGAATCTGAAGTGGAGCAAGTTACACCTAAGAAGGTGTTAAGAAGATCATCCAGAACCATCAGGGCACAAGATAGGTATTCACCTTCATTACACTATCTATTGCTGACTGATGAGGGGGAACCGGAGTCTTTTGATGAGTCCCTACAGGTGGAGGATTAGATCAAGTGGGACCAAGCCATGGATAATGAGATGAGGTCACTTGAGAAGACCGACATATGGGTGTTGACTGAGTTACCTGCAGGGAACAGAGCTTTGCTGAACAAGTGGGTGTTCATAATCAAGACTGAACCAGATGGCAAAAGAAGATTCAAGGCTCGTTTAGTGGTTAAAGGATACTCACAAAGGAAAGGTATTGATTATGCTGAAATATTTTCTCCTTTTGTGAAGTTAACCTCTATACGAATTCTATTGAGTATTATTGCATCGGAGAATTTGCATCTGGAGAAAATGCATGTAAAAACAATGTTTTTACATGGAGATCTCGACAAAGAGTTCTATATGCAACAACCGGAAGGATTTGTGGTTCCAGGCAAGGAACACATGGTGTCCAAGCCATGTAACTCCTAAGGCAATTATCTTACTATTTACTGCATTATGTATCTTCCTCTTCATTGCTAGGAAGACAAGTTCTAGTATAAATAGTTGTGATATTCATTTTGATTAATACACGCAACACATAAGAAATTATAGAGTGCATAGTGTTTGTCTAAAAGAGAGTTCTTATTAGTTGAAGGGAGGTTTTTTTTGTGTAGCTTTGGACTGAACTCTTATCCAGAGTTGTTGAATTATATTTTTGTGAAGGTTGTTGTATCCTGGATGGGACAAGTCTACTGCTGGACCGGTGATAACATTTATTGTAGTGGGCTTGAATCTCCTTAAAGAGAGCGACATATCCGCGCCTCATCTTGAAGAGATTTTTGTTTTTTTTTTTATTTTATTTTAAGTTGTAATCTTTTATTTTTGTTATATTGTAAGTTTTCACTTACATGATATATTGAAAATAATTCCTTAATATGGGAAGGTATTTTGATGTGAATGAAGATTATAAGGAACTCCTAGAGTATTAAGTTTTTGTGTCCTTATACAAACCAAATTAAAGATCGTGAAGCCTTTGTTGTCCCCAATTAGAATCCATTCTACTGAATTTCTTGGATATAGTTTCCTATATATTAAACAATATTCGATTAGAAATTCTGATAAAAGATGTGTGTTTGATGTACTCCAAAGTCTTACATTCAATGTTTATTGTAAAATAATTGTCGAATGTGTAGAGAAACCTAACGGAAGGGTCACTCACTTAAAAAATAAAGTCTTTTCTTTGATTTCATCTATAACTAATTTTTGAATGATCATAATAATAATGTGATTCTAATTATTAAGTGATATTAATTCAATCTAATGGATTCGACTCCAGAAAATGCTTAATCACTAGTGGTGAACACTTGGTCTAGTGTCTCCAGTTGAGAGATAGTGCAAAAAGTACATCTAGTAAACACTTGGTCTAGTGTGTCTCCACTTGAGAGATAGTGGAAAAAGTACATCTAATATACTCGTGAATACCAAATATAATAATGATATAATCGATAGGAAGTTTCCTTTTAATGAGTCTCGACATGGAGATTTAAAAAGGATTTTCTTTTTCCCAAATTTGAAAAAAAAAAATTCTATTCTCTCTATCGAAGAAAATCCCAAGTAGATGAGCAAAAAAATTTCAATCAGTTCTACGAGTCCAAATGCATTGATCTTTCTCCTCCATATTTGCAAAGTCCACTTGAATCAACTGTTAAACTAGTTGAACAGAAAGAATTTGTACGACTGTGTCTTGAGACCAGAAGAAATTAGGGTAATAATCTTCAATTTGATAAAGGATAGTCTTTGGGTGCGTCGGTGAGGGGTCAATTTGAATTTTATATTATGAATTTAGTTAGGTTATTTGAATTGTTGGGATACTTTTGGTTGTTTTAAATTTAAATTATGAATATTATGTTTTTTTATTGTTATATAAACCTCCTCAATGTTTAGTAAAATTATAGAAATAGTTTGAAAGTCATTTCAATCTATAGAGAGACATCAATCCTTTTATGCATGCCTATTTTTTAGTATTGATCTTACGAGATCCCTAAATCTTCTAAAGAACTACCATATTACTTTTAACTTGCGAGGGCCTTTTTTCAATCTTTTTAATGCATCAAGGCTATCCATTTTAACCCCCTAGGGTTACTATGTTGAACCCGTGCTAATTTTTTTCAATGCACAAACTGTTGGGTTTTAGCAAGTGTGAATGGGAAAAGAAAAGAGAGAATATGAAAAGTTAGGGAACTACTTTTGAGGGAAAATTAAAAGTCATTTGCAAAGTGCAAATGAAAAGTCGTTTCTCCCATATTGGCAAAAGAAAGGGGAAATTGTTGTCCTTATAGAAAGAAACACTTCCATTACTTCTTAAAGAGCTAAGAAGAAGATGCCCCCTCGCGCAGACGTCGTCGTCGCTCGCTCGGCCTCGGCTTCGCATTTGGATTCGGCAAATGATGTGATTGATTGATAAATTTTTTGGACAAAATTTATTTAATCAGTTTTTGCTAAATCAAATAAATCCTGTTAAAATTATGTCTTATAAATTTGCGGGTAACAGTAACATTCTGAAAAGTTGTTACTCTTTCCGAAAAGTAGTTACTTTCTGAAAAGTCGTTACTTCCCAAAAAGTTGTTATTTTCCTAACAGACACAATTTTTCGAAAAGTTGTTATTTTTTCCAAAAGACACAACCTTCTGGATAAAATGGGTATGAACAGATTTCACTGAACAGAGACGTTCCTTGCTGAAAATGGCTATAAAAGGAAGTCAATTTTTGATTTTTTAAAACACTGAATTTTTTCCTTCTTTACATTTATTTTTCTC
The DNA here is from genome assembly GCA_027705065.1 of Solanum peruvianum. Taxonomy (NCBI): domain Eukaryota; kingdom Viridiplantae; phylum Streptophyta; class Magnoliopsida; order Solanales; family Solanaceae; genus Solanum; species Solanum peruvianum. The sequence goes on from JAKWJD010001761.1 coordinate 48,727,008, forward strand.
TCAAATAAAATCAAAGTGTCGATCGACTGAGTCTTTGTGACTTGTAGTTGCTCTTAAGTTTGTTGAAGTTAAAGAAGTTTGAGGTACCGCTATTTCTTTAACAGGTTTAATCCGTTTTATCTTAGGAGAAATTAATCCATAACGTTGGTACAGTGAGGGGATTAAATTTCTTAAGGACACACAGTAGTTTCTGTGTACTCGGATTGATTCTTGTATTTTATATTTTTTCTGCTTCATCTTATTTCTGTTTCTGGTTATTAACCTTATAAATACAAGTTATTGTAAGAATAACAATCTTAAGAAATTTAACAGTTTCTGTATTTGAGGTTCCTGGAGATTATAACCTTTAAGGTTTTCTACTCTGCTTGAATTTTTAAAATTCATTCCATTAACGATTAAAAGAACATAAAAACTTTATCGTTAAATCAGAAACAGTTTGTGTAAAGATTTGTTCTTTACTGTTAGTATTTCAAATACTTAACTTATCTGCCATTTGTGACAGAAAAAAAGACTAATTTAAGGTAAAAAAATGCTGGAACAGTAAGTGCTGCAACAACATCAGTTGCACATAATCGTTCAAATGCTGTCTTAGTGCCGGCTGAGAAACCTGCAAAGTTTTCTGGAGACAAGTTTAAGAGATGGCAGCAAAAGATGTTCTTCTATCTCACCACATTGAGTTTACAGAAGTTCATTAATGAGAATTTTCCTGTTATGTCAGATGAAACTGTGGCTGACGAACGATTCTTGGTAACAGAAGCATGGACACACTCAGATTTTTTGTGTATAAATTATATTTTGAGTGGTCTGCAAGATGATCTGTACAATGTGTACAGCAATGTCAAAACCTCAAAAGAACTCTAGGATGCTTTAGAAAAGAAGTACAAAAAAAAGATGCCCGAATGAAGAAATTCATTGTGGCAAAATTTCTGGACTATCAGATGATAGACAGTAAAACTGTCGTCACCCAAGTTCAAGAATCGCAGGTCATAATCCATGATCTCCTTGCTGAAAGATTGATTGTGAATGATGCTTTTCAAGTGGCAGCAATTATTGAAAAGTTACCTCCATTGTGGAAGGACTTTAAAAACTACTTGAAACAGAAACACAAGGATATGAGTGTCCAAGATCTCATAGTAAGGTTGAGAATCGAAGATGATAATATGGCTGCAGAAAATAGGTCACGTGGTAATTCAGCAAATTCTATAGCAAATTTTGTTGAAGAAGATCCCACAAAATTAAAGAAAAGAAAGAAAGCATTTGGTCCAAAAAGCAATCCTCCTAAGAAGAAATTCAATGGACACTTCTTTAATTGTGGTAAACATGGTCATAGGGCTAATCAATGCCGGGGTCTTAAGAAGGACAAGAAAAAGAAGGATCAAGCAAACTTGGCTGAATCCAAAGGAGAAATGGACAATCTCTATGCAATGCTTTCAGAATGTAACTTGGTTGGAAATCTATGCGAATGGTGGGTAGATTCTGGTGCCTCATGCCATGTTTGTGCCAACAAAGAATTATTTTCATCATATAGTCCAACACTTACAAATGAAAAATTGTTTATGGCAATCTCCGCTGTTGCAAAGGTGGAAGGAACTGGCAAAGTCCTATTAAAGATGACATCAGGCTAGGTGGTGACTTTGAATAGGGTCTCATATGTTCCAGAAATTAAGAAAGAATTTAGTTACAATTTCAGTTCTGACCAAGAATGGATTTAAATGTGTATTTGTTTCAGATAAAGTAGTAGTAAGCAAAAATGATATGTATGTAGGAAAAGGCTACATCAGTGATGGCCTTTTCAAACTCAATGTAATTGCAGTTGATATGAATAAAGATTTTGCTTCTTCTTACTTGCTTGAGTCTAAATGTTTATGGCATGAACGTTTTGGACACGTTAATAACAAAACCTTGCGAAAACTGATTAACTTAAATATTTTGCCAAAATTTGAGTGCAATAAATCAAAATGTCAAATTAGTGTTGAATCTAAGTATGCTAAGCATTCTTATAAATCTGTTGAAAGGAATTCAAATACATTAGAATTGATTCACACTGATATTTGTGACATGAAGTCAACACCATCACATGGTGGGAAAAAGTATTTCATAACTTTTATTGACGATTGCACTAGATATTGTTATGTCTATTTGCTAAATAGTAAGGATGAAACAATAGATGCATTTAGGCAATATAAAACTGAAGTTGAAAATCAGTTAGATAAAAAGATCAAAATGCTCAGAAGTGATAGAGGTGGAGAATGTGAATCTCCATTTGCATAAATATGTTTAGAACATGGAATAATTCATCAAACTACTGCTCCCTACACTCCTCAGTCTAATGGAATTGCATAAAGGTAAAACCGAACTTTAAAAGAAATGATGAATGCATTACTTATAAGTTCAGGTTTACCACAGAACTTGTGGGAGGAAGCTATCCTTACAGCAAGTCAGATACTTAACAGAGTGCCTCACTCAAAGACAAATGTAATTCCATATGAGAAATGGAAAGGTAGAAAACCCAATTTTACATATTTCAAAGTGTGAGGGTGTCTAGCCAAAGTCCAAGTTCCTATACCTAAAAGGGTAAAAATAGGACCTAAGACTTTGGAATGTTTATTCATTAGATATGCCACAAATAGTAAGGCATGTCGATTTTTGGTTCATAAGTCCGAACATCCGGATATTCATGATAATACGGTAATGGAATCTGATAGTGCTGAATTTTTTGAACATATCTATCCGTATAAAACTAGACTTGAGTCATCTAGTGGGGGATCTAAACAACCCAAAGAAGAACCAAAAGAGAATGAACAAAATGAAGAAAGTCCAAGACGCAGTAAACGTCAAAAGACATCTACTTCATTTGGATCAGATTTTGTAATATATCTTCTTGAAAGTGATCCTCAAACATTCAAGGAATCAATGTTGTCTAGCGACTCAACCTCTTGGAAGGAGGCTGTTAATAGTGAAATTGAATCAATCTTAAGCAATCATACTTGGGAGTTGTTTGATCTTCCTCCAGGGAAAAACCCTTGGGTTCAAAATGGATCTTTAAAAGGAAGATGAAAGACGATGAAACTATTGACAAATATAAAGCAAGACTTGTTGTCAAAGGTTTTAGACAAAAATAAGGTCTTGATTGTTTTGACACATACTCTCCAGTGACTAGGATTACATCAATTCGGATGTTAATTGCACTAGCTGTTGTATACGCTTTTTAAATTCATCAAATGGATGTGAAAACAACCTTCTTAAATAGAGATCTTGAAGAGGAAATTTACATAGAACAGTCTGAGGGTTTTGTAGTTCCTGGTAAAGAAAAGAAAGTGTGCAAACTTATTAAGTCACTTTATGGACTAAAACAAGCACCAACACAATGGCATGCAAAGTTTGATCAAACCATGTTGTCAAATGGATTTAAGATCAATGAATGTAATAAATGTGTTTACATTAAAGATACTCCAAATCAGGAAGTTATTTTATGTCTATATGTAGATGATATGCTTATAATGAGCAAAAAAATTGCTAATATAAAAGCTACAAAGCTTATGCTTGCTAGTAAGTTTGATATGAAAGATTTAGGAGTTGCTGATGTGATATTAGGAATTAAAATTCTTAAAACACCTAACGGTCTAGCATTGTCACAAACTCATTATATTCAAAAGATACTTGAAAAATTCAAATTTTTGAATTTTAAAAGGGCAAAGACTCCAATTGATGTAAACCTTCATCTTGCAAAGAATAAAGGTGAAAGTCAGTCTCAATTGGACTATGCTAGCGTATTGGGAAGCTTAATGTATGTCATGAATTTTACACGACCAGACATAGCTTGCGCTATCAGTAAATTGAGTCGATACACATGTAATCCTAATCATACTCATTAGTTGGCAATGAAGAGAGTTTTGGGATACTTAGATTACACTCAAAACTATGATTTACATTACAACAAATATCCAGCCGTTCTTGAAGGATATAGTGATGCAAATTGAATTACTGGGTCAAATGAAAAAAAATCCACAAGTGGATACATTTTTACTATTGGTAGAGGAGCAATATCTTGGAAATCATCCAAACAAACATGTATAGCTCGCTCTACAATGCAGTATGAATTCATTGCTTTAGACAAGGAAAGTGAAGAAGCTGAACGGCTCCGGAATTTCTTAGAAGATATTCCATTTTGGCCCAAACCAGTGGCCCCTATGTGCATATATTGTGATAGTCAAGCTGCAATAGGAAGGGCTGGAAGAATTATATATAACAGCAAGTCTCGTCACATAAGACAAAGACATAACTCAATGAGACAACTACTCTATAGTGGAATTATCACAATTGACTATGTGAAGTAAAAAGATAATTTGTCGGATCCACTTACAAAAATAGAGAGGGAGTTGAGAAATAATCAACGGGAATAGGACTATGGCCGAGAACAAGTCATCATGACGGTAACTCTACCTAGAAGATTGGAGATTCCAAGATCTAGGATCAAGGAGATAAAGCAAAGTCATTGATGACGGTTCAACATTGTCAAAGGAAAAGAAAAATTATTGTTATTTTTTGGTCCATTCTCATGATGAGACAATGTTTATTATTCAGGATTAAGACATAAGGACTTTTTAATGGTTTCTAAGTTTAATACAGGGAATATAAAGTTGTGTATCTATGGTATAACATATTTAGAAATCACCTATGTAAGTGTGAAGTGTAAGCCGCTTCAACGAGAATCCGGTAAGGGCAGTTCTTTAAGCACTTATTATCCAAGATGTGTTCATGGCTGAAACGAACAAAACAATGAGAACTAAGAACAGTTCAAGGGTTTATTGTGTAACATATGTTGTCTAGGTATACACCAAAGCTCGACGGTTCAAAGATATCAAATCTACCGATTGACCGAGTATATCCGATATATGTTCACTATGGAATGTTTCAAGGGAAACCTACTTATCCAGATACGATTAACCTTTACCTACAAGACACACAAGTTTTTTCATGCATATGTTTTAACAATAGCCTTACCTATTCATGTGGAGATTGTTGAGTTTTAGCAAGTGTGAATGGGAAAAGAAATGAGAGAATATGAAAAGTGAGGGAACTACTTTGGAGGGAAAATGAAAAGTCATTTGCAAAGTGCAAATGAAAAGTCATTTCTCCCATATCGTCAAAATAAAGGGAAATTATTGTCCTTATAGAAGGAAACACTTCCATTACTTCTTAAAGAGATAAGCAGAAGATGCCCCCTCGCGCCGTCGTAGTTGTCGCTCGCTCGGCCTCGACTTCACCTTTGGGTTCGGATTTTGATTTGGCAGATGATGTGATTGACTGATAAATTTTTTGGACAAAATTTATTTAATCAGTTTTTGTTAAATCAAATAAATCCTGTTAAAATTATCTTTTATAAATTTGCGGGTATAACATTCCGAAAAGTTGTTTCTCTTCCAAAAAGTCGTTACTTTCTAAAAAAGTCATCACTTTCTAAAAAGTCCTTATTTTCCTAACATACACAATTTTTTAAAAAGTTGTTATTTTTTTCCAAAAGACACAACTTTCTGGATAAAATGGGTCTGAACAGATTTCATCAGACACGTTCCTTGCTGAAAATTGCTATAAAAGAAAGTCAATTTTTGATTTTTTCAAACACTAAATTTTTTTCTTCTCTGCATTTATTTTTCTCTCAAATAAAATCAAAGTGTCGATCGACTGACTCTGTGTGACTTGTTGCTGTTCTTAAGTTCGTTGAAGTTAAAGAAGTTTGAGGTACCGCTATTTCTTTAATAGGTTTAATCCGTTTTATCTTGGGAGAAATTAATCCATAACCTTGGGTACAGTGAGAGGATTAAATATCTTAAAGACACACATTAGTTTCTGTGGACTCAGATTAATTCCTATATTTTATATTTTTTCTGCATCATCCTATTTCTGTTTCTGTTTCTGTTTATTTACCTTATAAATACAGGTTATTGTAAGAATAACACAAATTCTTTTAATCCAATTTTTAACAAAAAATAATAGAAAAAACAAATCTATTTTTCAGTACCCCAAAAACATTTAGAGGCAAAAAATTTCAAATTTGGTTTGTGAGAATAAACGATATTTTGAAACCCGTGTGTTATGTGATGTTATAGAGGAAAAAGATTTTGTACAACAATATTTTTAAAATCCTTCAAAATTTCTTAGAAAAGACAGTAAAATAAATTTCTACACAATACAATGTCATGAAACCTGTTTTTGAAGCACACAATCAAAAGAAGAAAAAGAAAAACGAAGGAATTTGCTACTTCAAAAATAATGAAAAGAATGCAGAATGGACTACCAAAGCAAAATTGAGGATTAATTTTTCAATTATAGTAACTAATGGCAAGGAGGAGTGTTTAAGTTTGTTTGTAGTTAGTGCACTAAAATTTAATAAAATAACTTGTTTAGTTTAAGATAAATTTGAAAAGTTAATTTTACTTAGGTTTTTTGAATTATTGAGGTATCTTAGGTTGTTATAAATTCCAAATTATGCAGATTATATGTTTTATTGTCTATATAAAGCCCCTCAATTCTTAAGAAAGTTATTGAAATAAATTGGAAGTTATTGAAAGTCATTTAAATCTATTGAGAGTCATTTCAATCTTTCATGCAACCCTTTTGTTTTTAAGAAAAACACCATGTCAATCTTTTTATCTTCCTATTATTCTGAAGTTCGTCCTTAAAAGTAATGAAGCAACTCTTGTAATAGTTTATCTCTTGACTTGATGCCTCCTGATACATCCTGAATTTAATCATAATTAATTTAATAGTTTGTCGATAGAAAGGAAAAGATTATATCATCACGAAAGCATAGGTGATTCACTTTGATAAGTCTTAATGCTTCCAGTTGTTTTGATGATATCCTCCCAAATGCATGGACCATGTCCTTTCCAAAGTATGTTTGTCCAGGCCAATAAGATATACAATTTGAAAATTGTCTGTGACAAAAGTTTGTCAGGTCGTTAGTGTACTACACTAATCAGAAGTGACGAGGCTATTTGTCCAAATTGTATTAATTCTTGATGTTTAATATATTCAAGATTAAAAGCAATAAATTCTTCATCAATGCAAAGAGAAATGTTCAAGCTACAAAACAACAAAGGACCTTATAGACTGCCTAAGTACTTCCTGAACAAACAGTTACATTGATTGCTTATATATGTGCCTATATTGTAGGATTTGTTCAACTTGTGATAGAAACATTTCAACCTTGTGTGAATCATTTTAAGAAAATAGTTGAGGGCAAACATTGTTTCATCTGTCAAAGTATATATTAATCAGTTGGGTTGGTGTAGTGGGTAATGCATGCATTGTTTTGGCTCATTGAGTGATAGTGTATTACTCAGAATAGATATTAGAAGATTAATCTCATGTGTGTTGTAAACTGGGTTTTACTTTGTCTTGTGCAGTTTAGTAAAAGAAGTTTGAATATCCTATGATATATGTTATGATTTTACTCACTTGAGCAAAGAGGTCTCCACTTAAAGTTGTGTGTGCTATTTTTACTTTTCAATAATTTTTTTGTTCATTGTATTTCTTTGAAGGACCTGATCCAATTGTAGTAAGTGGACACATACATTCCAAAAAATAGTATTAGATCATCACTTTTCTTTTTGGGTAGCACCAAGAAAAGAAAAGATCCTGAAGGAATAACTGCTCCACCTAGCGTGGAACAAGTTCAGTCAACTACCAGACTACCTCGTTTCAAGGGATTGTTTTATGGTTGGTGGAAGAAACACGTGCACAACGACATCAATGTGAAGACACTGAGTTGAAGGGATGTTATTCTTGACGAACCTTACATTCGCACCAAAGATATGACAGTTGGAGAGCTTAGTAAGGTGATTTCCCAATTTTGAAGGGAATAGAATAAAGTGGATAGGAGGAAGATAGAGAAGAACTATAAAGCGAAGAAACCTCTTGCATGTGTAATGGGCTCATATGAGTACAATAGATTATTTCCTTGCGAGACAGCAAAAGAGATATGGGTTTGCTTAAAACAAATCATGAAGAAACAATATAAGTAAATAAGTCTAAGGTTGATATGCTAACGACTCAAAATGAGGACTTCTTTATGAAGGATGGTAAAACCATTCATGATATGAATACAATATTCACTTCCATAACCAACAAACGGATATGTCTCGGTGAGCCTATTCAACGACGAAAACAAGTTTGAAATATTCTCAAGGTGTGTCCTAAGTAATGGGAGATCAAAGTGAAGGATATCACCAAAGCAATTGATCTAAATTGTCATCATGGATGAGCTAATTAGGAATATTCAAACCTACGAGCTGAATAGACAACATGGGTCCACTATGAATGAGGGAAAGAAGGATAAATCAGTGGCTTTGAAAATATCTTCAAATTATTGGACTGAAGAAGAGGATAAAATAAAATACATCAATAGAAGGTTCTAGAAGATAATCAAGATGCATGGAGGTTTACCAAAAAAGGATCGACCAACCGAGAAAGAAACGCAAATGACATGTGTCATAAATAAGGGAAACCTAGTCATTTTACAAGGGAACGTCAAATCAAGAAGCAAGAAACTCAGGACTTCAAACCTCAAAGAAGAGACCAGGTCTTAGACAATGTCAAAAGAAAGGCTCATGCTGATGTACTACTGAAAAAAAACCTTTACTTTCGAGGAAACTACATCCAAAAAATTTGAGGAAGAGGTAGATATACATAAACATGTTTCGATGATGGTTGTTTAACATGATTAAACTTTGTTCAATTCAACTTTCTCACTAATGGAAAAACCTTACTATGTGGTGAATCAGGATGAGGTAACCCGTTTTGACCTTAAAAATGACCTAGATACTTTTTCCAATAAAAGATTGAGAAATTGATGTTGTATTAATTGACTTAGTTGATGAGTTAACTTTTGATAATTTTATGACAGGTAAAAAATTGAGCTTGTGCGAGGATGAAATTGCAACTTTAACTCTCAAATGTGGTAAATGAGCGTTAGCATAAGTTATCTATAGACTAATATTTTGCAGCCCTATGAGGAACTTGGTACCTCTGAGGGTGGAAAGAGAAAACTCAATAACTTTGAGGTTGATCTAGAAGTGAAACCGAAGGCCCTTTAGTCTATGTTAGTTGCGTCCTTTGAAAGAAAATCTCAACTTGTGAGGGATCTACATAAGATCGAAGAAGAGTTAAACCATACCCTCAAATGGACTGATTCATCTAAGATACTTTATAACTTAGCAAATTAGAAGTTCAACAACAAAAAGGGCTAAGGTTTTATACAGATAGAGACTCCCTACAGTCCCCACAATAAATATGTCGATGTTTCTCACAATTTTCTATGTACCCATTGAGAAATAATTGGTCATTTGAAATAAAATGTGAAACTCTTAAAGGAGTAAAATAAAATCAAGATAATTTCCCAAATTGAAATGTGATCATCACCAAACATATTTCATGGCTCGTGGTACATGGATATAATAAAAAATAAGGGGTTGACTATAACAAGACCTTTTCTCCTGTAGCCACAATGGAATCCATCAGAAGCTTTATAGTTTTTACTGCCTTCACGGATTTAAAATTTTTTGTAATGGACATGAAGAGTACCTTCTTGAATGGGTATCTAAAGGATTAAGTGTATGTCAAACAACCTAATGAATTGGAATATGCTGATCTCCGAAACCATTTGTTGAAGATGGATAAGGCTCTTTATGGTCTAAAGAAAGCTCCATGATCTGGTATGAGTGACCGTCAAAATTTCTTCTTGAAAATGGGTTCAAAAGTAGAAAAATTGATAACACTCTGTTCCTAAAATCTAGAGAAAAAGATTTACTGATTGTGGAGGTATATGTACATTTCATTTTCTTTGAAGATACTAAAGATTCACTGCTTGAAGAGTTAGTTGATTTAATGAGTAGTGAATTTTAAATGAGCATGAGGGAAATCTTACTTTCTTCTTAGGGAGGCATATAAAAAAGTCATCTCAAGGAACATCAATATGCCAAGAGAAGTACATTGAAGAGTTGCTCAAAATATTTAACCCGCTTGAGGCAAAACTTCTTGATACTCCCATGACCACAAGTGTGAAACTAGACTTGTATATAGAAAGAGTTGATGTCAATAAGAGCATGTACATAGGAATGATTGGTCACTTCTTTACCTCACTGAAAGTAGGCCTAACAAAGTCTTCAATGTAGGAATATCTGCGAGATTCGAAGCAGAACCAAAGGAATCACACTTGAGGGCAGCAAAGCGAATATTTAGATATCTAAAGGTTACACATGCCTTTGACCTCTTCTACCCTTCAGGTGACTCTTTTGATCTAATCACCTATGTTGATGTTGACAATGCACTTTTTGTGGTCGATTCCTCACCAAAAAATTCTTCGTCCACTCCAGTATGTGGAGTTGGTGAGATAGGTGAATCTAACTGTAACACTTTGAAAATTCAAGATATGTCGTAAAGTCTAACATAAAGGTTATGAGGTCTAAGTACTGTTTAAAGTAAATTTAAATGAATTTAGGTAGTTTAGAAAGTTTTATAACCAAAATGTTGAGGAACGTCCATTACATCCAGAAGTTGGTTAAAAGAGGTACAAGCGTGCCTTAGCTTATTTGACTAGCTTTTAGGAGTCGAAAATGTATAAAAATTGGTGAAAAGGTAGTTAATGAGTATTTAAGTTGTTTAATGGTCGATATTTCCCAGGAACAACCAAGGGCCCTTGAGGAGGACCCTAGTGTTTGAACAAACACTATGTGAAAGTGTGCATTGACGGCGCAAGAGACGTGCCGTGTATGGTCAAACGGGGAATTGATTCCAACGTTGTACCATACTTAGCCATGGTGAGGATCCCTTCTCCTGCACAGTCCCTGAACTCATTGATGGAGTGAAAGATGAGAGGGGGGAGAATTCGTCGACTCACAACCGACCCGTCATTCGGGGTCGACTTCTCTGCATAATTTAAGTTGGTCTCATTTAGTTAGTTAGGGGGTTAGGTTGTTTAATTAGGGTTTAAGGGACTCTAATTAAGTTGATTTAAGACCCAATATAAATACTCCAAACCCTCATTAATCTAAGACAACTGTAAAATACAAACTCTCTTCCTTCTCTTTTCTTTCTCTCTCTACTGGAACTCTCTATTGAAGACTAGAAAGGAGAAGGGTTTGGGGGATGGAAAAGGGACGAATTCACCATAAATTCTTCATTAAACGTTAAGGTATCGAATGTAATTCACCTTTGGGACTCTTTCCTTAAAGGGTTTCCATCAACATGGATTTCAAAAGTTGAGTTTTCTTGTAGGTTTCATCCAATTACGAAATTGATGTTGTGAACTAAGTTGCTTATGGTTTCTTTAGGTTATCATGGATAGAATAACATGTAATTGAACTTAATTATGGTTAATTTTCATAGTTTGATTTAAATTGAAGAATGTGTCCTATTACCCATAACCCTAGAATTTAATCCTGACCTATATTGTATTGTGATCATTCAATTTATTTAGTTGTTTTTTATATTACTATCCTATGATGTTGTTAGGAACAAATAAAGATGAATTATAGTCTTATCATGAAAATTTGCGAAATATGATTTAGGTTATGAAGTATATTGTGAAATTGGTCATTATGTGATGATGTTACTCCACTAATTGGGTTGACTTATGGGTTGATGGTCCGACCTTTATGATGAACTATGAGGAAGAATTGGTAAGTCTTAGAATCTCTATCTTTACTTCCAATTGTGATTAACTGTGGTTATGTCATGACATTATATTGGAGTATGCCTTGTATTAGGAATGATAGGGTGGTATGATGTTGAATTGAAATGTCTTGATTATGGTTGTGAGGTTGCTAAGATGTAAAGGTTGTAAGGGTGGTCAGGTATACCATTGTGCCTTATTATGAAATTTTATGTAATGTGTTAACCTCACCTTTATGAATTGTGATGAATGGACTTACACTCATACAATTATTTTTGAGATATTGATGATGATGATTATACAAGGGGTAGAACTTCTTACCTAAATTAAGAAATGATTGATAATTCAAGGCTTAAAGACATTTCAAAAAGGGACTCTAGCTTAGAACCGAGTGAACTACATAGAGGAGTGTCCCTTCCCACATAGATAAGGTAGGAACACTAAGTCACTCTTGATATTGGAGACTATAATGCATGGTGCATAAGGAGGGTCCCAACTATATTTCCTAGTTCTTGAACTATGTTGCCCACATAAGAATTCTAGATAGTGGATCCACATAGTTGTTATGTTTCATGTTTTGGTACTACCTTGGCAAGTATTCCACATTCTTCGGTGTAGTATTTTATGACACAAGATTCCACATTAGCTGTTGTGGTCTATGTCGGTTAGAGAAAGATGTTGCTAAAAAGGTAAAATGAATTAAATGACTTGAACTCTAAGTAGGATATTCTAAAGGGTCTAGCTTAGTTGATGTAGGGGTATGGGACTCTACCAAAGCATTGGACTAGTTAGACTTGAGGAAAGTCTTAGGAGGATGTTCTTATATGTATGTTTATGTTATAGTGATATATGATATTCATATGCTGAACTTGCACATTGGTGATACTATCTGTTGAATAGTTCACTCGTGAATATGCGTTAGGTTATATTTTTAAGATAAGATGAAATGCATATATAAATATGATATTATGTGAAGTTTAGCATTGATTATTTTTTCTTATTAAGGTCTCTTTATTGAGTAGTTATGGCACTTCTCTTGGTCATTGCACTTGTTGACTTGTTAAGGATTCATGAGTAGATGTTTTACTTAATATAATGGGATTAACCATTAACCATGTTGGTGATGTCATTCCTTGATGGAAGGGTTGTAATAACATGGGTTCAAGTATGTTGGGATGTTTGTTCCTTGTTTGAGTAGTAATCATGTTTGGTATGGCTTGTTTAGTTATACATGAGACGTTTAAACTTGTAAAATAACATGTTTTTACTAGAAGTTCACTTTTAGCATTTTTTGACATTATATGTGCATATAGTCTCATACTTAGTACATGTGGAGTACTTACCCCATTTTCTTCCCTTTCACCAAACATTTTAGGTTCTGGTCCTTGAAGGGTTTTAAAGGTTACATCATTGAATACATTGATTCTTCATTTGTTCCATGTAGAGTAGGTCCTCCATTTCCGAGGACAATACCACTATAGCTTACGGACTTGTTAAATACTCTTTCATTCCTTTCATTTCCATTGAGTATTATACTTTTGTATAACCTATATGGAGTCTAGTTATTGATGTAAGGCTATGTCCAAAGTTGATATATTCCAAATACATTGTATAGGATGAGAAGACTTATATTACTATGATATTTTCTATGTAATCATAATGTGCAATAGAAGTAGAACGCTATGTAACCTTTCTATAGGAAGGGTTTATGTATACTCGATACGACTATATTATGTGTATGTAGAGGTCTATGTCAACCTCCAAGTAAATGTAATGAAAAGTTTAAAATTATTCCACAATTTCTACCTATTAATGTAATGACATGAGACTAAAAGGCTAGTGTTAGTCTATAAAAAGGACAACGACGCCGGTTACATCTAGGGGTTAATCCCGGATGTGATACTAACACACCCCACACTATTTGTCACATTTCTTGCACAACAACCTATGGAAATCTTGCCCTATTCTCAAACTTTAGCTCTATCTTGTGAGATATCACTAAATTTGAAGGTTCAGTGAATTGTATATAGTATTGATCTGTCCATTGAAGAATTAGAAGTGGCTTTTAGAGATATGCCTTCTTCCATATCTGAGTATCTTTTTAAAGGAGATTTGCCAAAGGTGAAGGCTCCAGAGCCTAATATTCTACCAACTGTAACGACCAAGATTCTTGAATCCGGACCGCCACCAGCATTGTTGACCTCTCAGAAGTCGCAGACAAGCCACTTCTTGCATTTACCACATTCATACGGTTAATTTTAGCGGAAAATGTAAAACTTTTTATATGTTTGAACTATACATATACTTCATAAAATTATTAACATGATACACCATATACAAAGCTTCAAAATGAAGTTCCAAAAGAAATAGTATGGGCAACATCGACTAGATATGTCTAAAACTAAGGCTAGACTAAATCTTTAGCATCCTCGAAATCATGAGATCCAACCAAATGATTTTGAGAAACGCTGAAGTCCAAACCGCTGCAAGTGTCGTCAACCTGTCCTCTAACATGCACCTATAAAAACTATAAATAGTAGGGGGTTAGGACGCCACTTGTACTAAGTATGGGTGTATGCACACATACATATAAAGCTATGCATGATCAATGAAAGCTCTTCCTAAGAAACATGCCATTTCTGGAAAGTCTAATAATTAGACTTTCCTAATTCGTTAGATGTGAATTGTTGTATGAATATGATGTATTATTAATGCATTCAAAGCACACAAATCATTTTATATATGATTACAAAACATTAGTATCATCAACATAATTTTAGAACAACACGGGCAAAGATTTGAGATTTTTGATCCTCTTAGGCCGAGAGCTACGCTTGTACGCTTAGATTATTTTTCAGTCTTTTTCTTCTTCATGTTGTGTAGTTCAATAATCATTTTATTCCTATGTTTTACTTCCAAAATGAATGATTCATTGTAGTCCTATACCGACAATGAATCGATGTAAGTAATCCAAGGTCAAAAGAATTATTTCCCTACCTTATAGTGACTCATTTTTTACGCTATATATTCATTAACTTTCATAAGCAATTCTCTACTTATCATGCCATTGATTTCATTACTTTCATATTTTATATATAATACATTTTATATACAAGAGACTTTTGAATCGTTGATGTAGCATAAGACATCTCAAGTAAGGGCCCAACATATGGGACCTCAACCCAAGGGCCTTCTTTAGAAAACACAGAGTTTGTTTCATTCATTCATTCGTACTTCACATTATTAATTTCACTCATTCGTAGGCTGAATTAAACACCAGGTATACCTAAGATGAAGTTTAAGACTCTCATCGGGATCATGAAGTGCAATGACCAAGAATACCCTAATGTCATTAGTTAAATCTAGTATCACCTCCTGATTGTCTTAAACAAACACATTCGGTATCATTCATTTCATTACCTTTCATACATTGAGGATCTCCAACCTTAACCAACATAGATAATGTGATAATCATGAAATCCAGTGTCTACCCATACTGAAAAGAGGTGGAATCACCTACCAAAGTGACCCAAAACATTCTAGCGTACATGGGACTTGAACCCCGCCAGATCCCTATATTAGCAATATAGGTTTGAAGATAAGGAGATATAAAGAGACCCATACCCGGCATGCTGGACAGTCTCATCTCATGAGAGTTACGTCAACCTCCGCCCTTCCCAAAAGAAGGCATCATCGCTCATATCTAGCCTATCGGTGCTCAGTATAATGTTCTATTTCATTCAAATCACACGTCATGGAAGTTGGCCTCTAGTATGAGGACATCATAGCTCAATAGATGATTTCTCATCTCATCATTAGTATTAAGTATACATCTGTCTCAATACTTTCATTAGAGTATATATAGAGATTGGTCTCTTCATTAGCTTTACACTCTCCTAGGTGAGTACGTTTTGGTAAAATTTACTTATACTATTGATGAATTGTAATCCTTTTTATTACATTGATGAAATGTGAATTGTCCTTACATAACATATTTGGTGTTAAGGAGACTTGTCTCACACATTCTAACACCTTCATTCGTGAGTATTTTTAACATAGTAGCTTACGTGTAAGTGAGGCTTGTCTCACTTATTTTAACACCTCATTCTGATCACTTTCTTAACTTAGACATATTTAGTTATGTTACTACGCATGTTACTTGCTTACTTTTGTTTGATAGCTTCATATCATCGTTTATGGACAGTAAGAACTTCACTCAATGAATTACATATGTTCATAGTTCATTTGGTTAGGGCGTGTTAGGACTTGTCCCAATGATTGGCATGCCTTTGGAGATGGATTCATTGAATTATCTTAGATGTTCTTATATTGTCATTTCAATACTTTGGCTATATATGATTGGCACAAAATTAGTATTGGCCTAGAATATTTGAAAACTGACTTCATACCCAATTTGTTGGCACAAGCAAAAGTTACACTCATTCATGTTTAGTTTGGTATACCTTAGCCATTACCTAATTTTTTAATTATTTAAAGATAACATTATAGACAATTACATTCATCACTCTTAGACGATGTATTTAGCCATTTTATAGGCATAATACATGCAATTCATTCAAGTATAATTTCATGGAATAATTAGCCAATTCTATTACATATTTTGAAAATAATGTTGTAGACCAACTTATTGGCATAAACCAAACTTTCACTACACCTGAACTTTTAATCTTTGATTAACTTACAACAACAATTCAATGCTTGGTTTGGCCAAGCTATGATGTTATTTTGCATTATAGATTCATGAACTAGCTTTGATTCTTTTGAGATTATAACTACTTTTCAATGCTATTACGTTCACATGTTTGTGTGGATAGGGTATGTTGGGACTTGTCCCATTGATTGGCAAACCCTATGTTATGAGTTCATTGATGCGGAGATTGGTATCACTTTGTTAGAATAACTTCACACATTTTGGGGGAAAATATTTTGGACATAGTTTTGCTAGCCAATTTGTTGGCATAAACTTAACATTCACATATGGTGGTCATTTTAACTTCATATGTTGTAATCCAACCTTTTTATATTCAATTAACTTATAATTATCATTCAATGAACAACCTATAAAAGTAGACTCAACTTCATAAGCAACTCATAACAACTTCATCTTTCTCGAACACAAAAGTAAGCATTATAACATTCCTTAATATGTGTAACTAATCACTCAATCATCCGAATCCAATCTATAGACTTCACTAATCATTAATAAATCAAGAATTTATAAAATCAGTTAGAACCACACACCAATAACATGTTCAAGATTACATCTATATACTAAAAGAATCGAAAACAAAGTTAACTAGGGAGATGGACGTTCAACAATATCATTGGGAAACAACCCTAGTTTTGAAATTCATGAGTTTGATAGGTTTGAAAAGGCTCTTGGAGAAATAATTTAATGAGAGAAAACCCACACCTTAAGCAGAACTTAATCTACAAAGAACACCTTGAACGGACCTTGAAGAAACCTTGAAAATAGTCTAAGAATTTTTTTGTTTTTTATTCTTGCGTTTTGTTGACTGTTTTTCTCACGCTTGTTTTCTTGTTATAGTCATGTATTTGTTTAAGTTTTAACGTGGTTTTGAGTTTTAGGAACTGAACTTGAATTATTCAACTTAGGTTTTAATAAGTTAATTAACTAAATTAATTAACAAATTACTGAAAGAACCCACTTAAGTTGCCTACACATAGGAGAATGTTGACTTGACCTAAAATCTGAAATTATGGTGTTGACTATGGTATAGGTCAACATTTTGACTTTATATTAATTAATTAAATTCTTAATTTAATTTATTTAGGGACCTAGGGTAAGTAATAAAGTACCCCTAAGTCAATGGAACCAAAATTAACACTTTTGGACCATCCTAGGTTAAGTACTAGGATGTTTCTTGCACTATACAAGGTTAGCATAAGAATTTTGGTTTAAACGCTTTAATTTATTTAATTAAATGGATAATTTAATTAATTAATAAACCTAGGAAAATTACTAAAGTATCCTCAAGTCAGTATAACCATAACTAATCCTTTGGACCATCCTAGGTTAAATACTAAGTTGTGTTTTTCTTGTCTCAACCGAAATCTTGAAACTTCTTTGTGATTTCGGTTTTTTGACCCTTTAAATTAATTAATTAAGATTCTAAATTAATTAATGAAGTATCCTAAGATACATAATAACGTATCCCTAAGTTTGTAGGACCTTAACTAACTCTTTGGACCATCCTAGGTTAGGTACTAGGTTGTCCCTTTCTTGTCTTAACAAAAATCGAAAAATTTCCTTTGTTGTTTTGGTTTTAGACATTTTAAATTAATTATTTAATATCCTAAATAAATAAATTAGGTAACATAGGGGAATTACTAAAGTACCCCTGAGTTTATAGGACCATAACTATACTTTTGAACCATCCTAGGTTAGGTACTAGGTTGTCTCTTTAACTAGTACTAGGTTAGTGTCAACCCGGTTTTGGTCGTAGGTTGTCGGGTGCACTAATGGGTCCAATTAATTTAGTCCTAGTTTATTTAGCTATTCGGGGCAGTAGGTTAGATTCTACAATTGGTGAGGAAATAGGCCTCAAATGGAGTTGTCCCTTATGCACATTTTTGTCCCCTTAACTACCCTAACCGAATTCAGTTAGGGTGGTTCCCTGCTTTGGTGCTTCTTCACATGTCTTGCACACGTGCTTTCACATGGGTTGGTTTTACATTCCTAACTAACTATTATTTATGGTTCCTTTGGGAATGTTTACTTACTGTCCCAAGGATCCTCGTTATATCCTTGGGCACTGCTTACTCCACATGATCATTTTAATTGATCATCTGACATGGTATTTAGGTTTGACACTTGGATGCCTCATACCTTTTATGAGTTAAAGGAAAAATCATTTTAGTTTAGGGTCTTCCTTGCAGGTACATTTCTAAATAAGCTTGGACTATATTTTGCATATTTGGGTATATATAGAAATTGGCTAACACTCCTTAGCCATTTTTCTATACTATGCCCTATATTTCTCCATATTGGGCGTTGTATTGCCTATGTATCCCCAATATATATTCTAACAGACTTACTGACTCTTCACTAGACATATGATTTTTTAGAATGTAACACTAACAGTAAAG
The DNA here is from genome assembly GCA_027705065.1 of Solanum peruvianum. Classification (NCBI taxonomy): domain Eukaryota; kingdom Viridiplantae; phylum Streptophyta; class Magnoliopsida; order Solanales; family Solanaceae; genus Solanum; species Solanum peruvianum. The sequence goes on from JAKWJD010001761.1 coordinate 48,745,813, forward strand.
GAAATGGTGGTCATACAAAGCATATCCTCTCTTAGAGGATATTTTAAACAACCTCCATTAGAAAAATAATTGAGATAACCGAAATAGGTCTGTCATAGTCCTCAACCCATGTTCGACCAAACTCTTTAATCTTTTTATGTCAATATTGAGGAGGGGGTAGAAAAGGAAACTCTGTTCGTGTTGAGTAGAAAACGGGTTCGAGGTGCTAATGCCTCTACAATGGTTTCCCAGACCCAGGAGGTGTTGGTGATGTTAATGAGACTAAATTTGACAATGGAACTACAAAGTATGAATAGGAGAGAAAAAGAAAGTTAAAAGGGAAAATGGTAGAGCCTAAAAAAGGGACAAGAAAATATATTCCACTACAGGATAGGTGTAAAATATAATGGGATGTTCCATAGAATCAAATGAAATGCAAATAGAAAGAAACAATAAGAGCAGAAGAGATGGTCTTGTACCTGAGGTCCCTACGTCAACTCTTCTACCTGTACGGCCTAGTGAGACTGAATCTGATAATATTCATATGGTTGTGGCTAAACGAAGGAAGGAATTACTGATTGGGATGGTTAAATATAAAGAGGGTCACTAGTCAATGATGAAATCTCCAGTGAAGAAGGAGAGTGTGAGTAAAAAGATCACTATGAAATAAGAGTCCGTCAAGGGACAAGGTCCTTGTATTTAAAAGTAGGTTGAGAAAAATGTTATGATAAGGGAAAAACATACAGAAGAGATGGAGAACTAAAAGGTGTTGAATGTTAGAGTGTTCGACCCCAAAATCCTCACAGAATTCGGTATGCCCATTTTAAGGATGGGGTCACCTATTGGAGGGCCCATCACACTACTTGCATGCATGAGCCAGAAACGTGTGAGTGTGATGTTAATGCTGAGTGATGGGGGGATATGTTTACTGTTAGAGATATCAAGCTTTCTCTATATTAGGAAACTCGAGAATCATTCTAGGTGTCCTGTGAAAGAATTCCGTTCAATTGAAGTCTACAAACCATCTAGTTAGTTCAGTGTGTGAGATGTCATGAACTTCTTGAATCTTAGTAAAGTCTTTTTTAATGTTTAATTACATTGGTATCTTTCCTTTCCCTCCCATTATTTTATTTAGTGCTCTTCTTGTTCCAAAATCTTCATTTCATTGCTTTAATGGATTTTGATACAATAGAAGTCTTCTTTTTCTTATAATTGGAAATCTTCTGAAGAAAATCTTGAGAACTATCTAAAGGTACATGTTCAGAAATTGGAGTAATCTTCTCCTCTTCATGCACCTTTACATTCTCTATGCTTCTCCAGGTCCTTTATTCGTTTGTCCTGTAGTTTGATTTTTTTTTGTTTATCAATATTGTGATTCTAGGCTTTTCTTTTTTGGTCTTTGTGCTTTTGGTTTTGGTATATCTTATCCACTCTAGTCTTAGAGTCCTTATCTTTCAACTTATCATGTTGGCTTGTGTAGGAGCAGTAGGAATATCAGCAGCCTTTGTCGCATTAACTTTGGAAGGATTAACCTCTAAACTTTTCATTTTGGCAGTACAAATAATGTAAAATTTTGGTACTTAAACTATTGAAGTAGGAGTAATAGAGTTAAATGTTATTGGCTAAAGTATCATTAAAATCAGCAACATTAATTCCTTTAGCCATTTTGCTCCCATTATCTGTAGAACCAGTACCATTTTACTTAATAGCATTTTCCCTTTTCTTCAACACTTTTTTCCTCTCCAATGCTCTACATTTAAGGAGTGGATGCCCCAAAAGTTTACAGAACTTTTGAAAGTTGGGTTGTTGAAAGTCGGAAAGTCCAATCGGGATTTTGAAAGGGTAGTCTTGTATTTTCCTTACCCGTTTATTTTTATTCTTTTGAAATTACTTAGGGGTATATGTTTATAGTGTTATAAAAATATTTAGAGTTCTTTGATAAGAGAAAAAAAGTTGATAAAAGAGCAGAAAGGAGAAGAACGTTCAAGATTCGTCATGATCCTCGCGTTTATCTTGTGTATTTCGTCGGTGGTGATCCCAAAAAGTTATATGAGATCACATAGTGTTGTGCTAGTTCATCCACACACAAATAATGATTCAATTTCAACTAACCATTGAAGTTTAGAGGATTTAGAGATGAAAAATAAGCAATAAAAATCGTCAAATACCTGAGGATAAGGGTGGAGTGCTCCCTAGCCAAAGCACCCCAAGAGGGGCTCATTACTTTGGGTTCTGGCCCGTTGTGCCAGCCAGAAGGCCCCAGCATGACCTATGAACTTTAAGGGCTTGCGCCCCTGCGCCTATAAAAGCGCCATGGAGGCCTATTCTACCCATTCATTTCCTACCTTCTAGTACTTATTCCTTAAAAATGTACCTATGTTTTCAAGTTGATTCCATCACTCTAAGGTACATCTAAATATCATAAAATCATAAAATCATTAATAAATATGAGATCTTCCATGATCCAATTAAAGGAAAGTTAAGATCAAAGTAAGAGTCATGTTTGGAAGTTAAGAACAAGTCAAAGCAAAGTTTATAAAGTTTTCGAAAGTCTTTAACAAATATTTTAACTTTGTTTTAGGACTTTAAGTTCAGCAAAGAGTAAAGAGTTGACTTCATTTATCAAAAAACTATAAGGGGGCTAAGTATTCCAAAGTGTTTATTAATGTTCCGTATTTCAGAAGAAGAAAAAAAGGGAACATAGATTCCAAGAGATCTTTTAAGCTAAGATTTGAGTAAATCTCAAACCATAGAATGAAGTTGGTTTTGATTTCTCTTAAAATGTTCATTCCACTATTAAATTACATATTTTTCATCATATAATTTATTACTCACTGAAAAATTATATCATATCTATAAGTATAATGTAGATGTTTTAAAAATAAATTTTCTTTTACTTTAATAAATTTAAAATGAAAATCTTATTTTTTTCAGCTAATAGGATGAACATTTTACCTTTAAACTAAATAAAATGAAAGTTTTATTTTTAAGCTAAATAAGATGAAAATCTTATTTTAAGCTAAAGAAGAAGAGCATTTTATTTTAAAGCTTAACAAGGTGAAAGTTTAATTTTAAAGTTAAATAAAATGAAAGTTTAATTTTAAAAACATATGGCACAATCATACGATTTCACACACAAAAATATTTAAGATAAATAAGATTCAAATTGTTATAAACATATTTGTGTTATAGTGAATGTCTAATTATGTGGAGTCCTAATAGGATATGGTTAGGAATCCTACTTGGGGACCAAGTAAGGTTTTCCCTATAAATAAAGGGTTTTCCTCCATTGTAAAGAAGATTGGTGAAAGATCTCTGAATCCTGAATATTCATCAAGAGAAATAATAAGTCTTCTCTTCTTTTCTCTCTAGTTTCTTCTTCTTATTCTATAGTTTTATAACACGTTATCAGCACGATTGTTCTATTCTTAAAGAATTATGAAGAAGACGAAAAAAGTGCATAAGTTATGCAATAAGATTCTTATATCTTCAAGGTATGATTTATCTATATGTTATAATTATTTGTGTGACAGATCTGGAGGTACCATCTAAAGTAAGTATTTAAAGAGACTTGTTGACTTTTTATACGTTTAATTTTAATCGATTGGAAAGAAAAATTTCTTAATTTATTTTAATAATTGAATAAGCACAATTTAGTGAAAGGTATGTTTTCAACCTTTATATGAGGTATGTGATCTATTAAGCTATATTTATTAACTACTAATATTGATTATAAGAATTCAATAATAACAATTCTGTGTGTAATAATAATGTACGATCAAATTAATGGTCATCAAAAGTGGTAAAATTACAATTATTTTGAAGGCTTGAGGTTGAGCCTCATTGTGGGTAAGACGATAGATTTAAGTTTCATCGCACCAAAAGAATAAGATGATGGATTTATGTCCAATCGCAAAAAGAGGGTAAGACATTGGGTTAAAGTCCTGATGCACTATGATGATAAGATATTGGGTTCAAGATCCATCGATTTATGACCTAAGGCACTTTTATATGGATAAGACATTGAATATGAGTCTCAATGCACCATATTGATGATATAGTAATGACTAAAGAAAAACTAATGTGTTTTTGATGAGAAGTCATGAAATTTACTGAATTTGCTTCATTACGTAAAGTGAATATGGTTGTAGTGCATAACATGTCTGAAAGAAGACAAGTGATCGAATAATGCGCATAGATATTGAATGAGGTACTAAAGCTATCACTATTTGATATGCTCACATATTTGTGTTTCATTCATGAAGAATGAGAAATTTTGCTAAATGGTAAAAATATAAATTCATTCTTTAAAGGGAATGAGGTGTAAGCCACCATGCTAGGCATGAGAAAGATTGCAAAAATATTGGCACAAATAATATGTTACATGCACAATTTTCTTCAGATTAGTTCATTCAATGATGTGATCATGACTCACCTAAAGGGTGAAGTAATTGAGAAGAAATAAATCTGAAAATTACTCTTGGAGTAATAAAATTGAAATTTACTCATATAATAGTAAATCAGAAATTTACTAAAGCAAAAGGCACATGACGTAGTAAACTTGGAGTTTACGAGTACTACTAATTTTATTAGCTGGCATGAATAATTTAGTCATCCCAAAGATGTGCATACTGAGTAGTGGACATACATTGAAACTAGAAGATTCTTTAAGAATTCTTTACGTTGTTTGTTCTCGTGATAAAGTTGATTGGATCAACTAAAGTTGGGACTAAATCCCTAAATTCTGAAAAGTATAAAAGGTGAATATGAGTCCATTCATCTATCATGTATATGATAAAAAGATGCATCCATAAGATAATCACATGTGCGTTTGTTGTCAACATGTAGTTTGACATTCACAAAATTGTTTGTGCTAAAATAATCGAGTTAAGAGCACAATTTCAGAATGTGTAATCAAGACAATTTATCTTGATAATAATGATAAATACTCAAGATGATGTGACACTACATGTCTCAAATAGTAAAATAATTGTTTACGAAAATAAAGTTTCATATGTTGATATGAAATATGATATTACATACAAACATAATTGTATGAATCAAACCAATAAGTTATGATCAATTTTTATGTTAATTGGTTTATGGTCAGGGACCAAATGGTTTTCATCTGATAATTTTGATGTGCAATATATGATCAATGAATATACTATGATGCACAAAGATAGATTCTCCAAAAGATTGAGATATATGTTAGTTTGTCTAACATAAGGGGGAGATTAGAAGCAACACAAAAGTTGTAAATACTCCTATTGAATGTCCCTTAAGGGATAAAGTCTATGACATGAATGAAGCATGATAGACTAATCAATTCTAAATAAAATAATCCTTGAAAAAGGGGGAGGATCAAAGAATCAAAATGATCATAATAAGAGATAATGTGCTCTTGGAGAGCCTACGACATAACACTTATGAAACCTCATGAGAGGGGTAGCTACCTAAAAATAATGAAGTGATGAGATCTCAATAAGTTTTGTCGTATTGTGAATCGATACAAAATGGTATATCGTTGACAATATCTTTGATACAATAGCGCGCAATATTGTAAAAGATTATGAGGATATGAATTCTACATCTATTAAAGCATGCTTGTGTAGAAATAATTATCAAGTGAAAAGTGGAATGATGCATCTTGGTAAGCGTAAAGCTTATTTGACTTGCAATCTAGGCACTAAAAGATGTCATACATCTAACTTGAATGTTATTGCTTGACAAAATTAAATATCCAATGGGTTCAAAATCTAAAGCATATACAAGTTTTTGGAAAACTTGTTTATCATCCTCATAAGGATTAAATCGATTCAAAATGCATGAAGCATATACAAATATTGTTATGCAAGTTGATAACTAGAATTGAAGCTCTTGGCAATAGATTATTTGCTTTAAAAAGTTGAAGTAAGGAACTTGCAGAAATCTTTGACCCTGAAGGGAAGATATATAAAAGCAGATAGAAGAAAGCATATTTCGTCAAAGTTTTTCTACTCATGAGCTCCCAAGAATGGTGATATCAACATGCAAGAGGTATGTTCAAGTAATACTATAATTGATTTGTTCACCATGTCCCTATCAACTACAACTTTCAAGAAGATGATGCACAAGCTTGGAAAACGAAGATTCTAGTCTCTGAATTGATGTTGTCATTAGGGGGAGTTAATACACAATGTACTCTTTTTTCCTCACAAGGTTTTGTCCCACTGGGTTTTCCTTGTAAGGTTTTTAATGAGGCATCCATAATGCGTATTATTAGATATGTGTACTCTTTTTCCTTCACTAGATCTTTTTTCCCACTGGGTTTTATCTAGTAAGGTTTTAACGAGGCACATAATCTATCGACATTCAAGGGGGAGTGTTATAAACATATTTGTGTTATAGTGAATGTCTAATTATGTGGAGTCCTAATAGGATATGGTTAGGAATCCTACTTGGGGACCAAGTAAGGTTTTCCCTATAAATAAAGGGTTTTCCTCCATTGTAAAGAAGATTGGTGAAAGATCTCTGAATCCTGAATATTCATCAAGAGAAATAATAAGTCTTCTCTTCTTTTCTCTCTAGTTTCTTCTTCTTATTCTATAGTTTTATAACACAAATTTTATTTTTAAGAATTAATAATTAATGCATTCAAAGAAAACATTAAAAAAAAAAAAACTACATAAGGCGAGGGTATTTTTGTAAACAAACAACTTATTCTAAAAAATTATACAATGAATATTGATTTGAATATGACAAACCAAACAAGCAATAAAAACTAACCGAGCATAACTTATCCCAGCATAACTTATTCTGGCATAACTTATCTCAACACAACTAATCCCAACATAACTAGTATTCAAACCAAACAATCCCTAAAATTGATCAGTTCTTTTATCACAAAATTTTCTAATACCTTTTTTAAATAGTAAATAATATATTGAAATTATATCATAAACATGCAGTTTAATATGATTTAAGAGTTATGATTATCAAAAATCAGGGGAGTAACGAAAATGAAAACAATTAACTATTTAATACAAAAGAATATGAATAAATGGGGTGGTAGTTGTCACATTCATTTTTTACAATAATGAAAAATAAATAAATAGAAAACATTTTCATAAAAGTAAAGAAAAAATAGATAAATAGGAACCTTGGCCAATAAGAGGTGCCTAATAATATTTATTTATGTAGCTTTATATTACATGATGATGAAGTTTAATTGACAAATACATCGGTCTTTCGGGACATTTCAACTTCTCTAAATTAAAAAGAAAAAGTTATTTCTTCTTCCGCAACGGGTATTGTAACGAACTCAAGTTACATTTGATAATAAAAGTTAAACTTGAGTCATTTTAATAACAATGAGGGTAAAAATGAGATATTTTTATCATAAAGTATATTTTTTCAATTCATATAATATGCTGACGAATTTGGTTAAACTTTATCCATATATATTGATAAATATTTTTTTTTTAAATAATTAGATTTTAAAAATTAGGTGTAAATATCCATAATTATTGACAAGTAATATATTTAATCCGATCTAGGAATTTTATTTAAGGGGTCGAAAATAAAAGTATTAACATGCAAAGAAGTCTTAAGAAAAAGGAACCTTGAACTATATTTGGTTTAAAACAACACTTTAGCACGTTCTTTAAAGTAAACAAATAAACTTCAAAGGAAATTTAAAAAAAAAATAGGAAAAAAACTAAAAAAATGAAGCCAAAAAGAAAGAAAAATAAAAAGCTTACATAGAGACTTGAACCATTGACAAATATCCTAATTTCAAAGGGACTTGCCACTATGTCATTCATTTCTCTTTATTACTGAGGGGATTCAAAATATATCTTTATACGAATACAATAAATTACCTTATATATACCGTGTAATTTTTTGCCGTGACGGTTAACAGTAATTTTCATGATATGTAATAAATATTAATGAAATTTTTCAATATATGACATAATATATTCGATATTTGTATAAAAAAAAGTCGCTATTTTAACGACATTTTGACTATATCTCGATCCAATCAACGATATTTTACAACAATGTCATAATATATTAAACATTTGTATTAAATATCGCTATTTTAGCAACAGTTTTGCTAAAAGTCCAAAAAATCAATGACATTTTACAATAAATTTCATTATTTTAGTGACATTTTTTTCTAAATATCACTAAAATAAATGATATTTTGTAATAAATGTCATAATATATTTAACATTTATGTTAAATGTCTCTAAAACCTATGACATTTCATAATAAATGTCATATTATATTCGACACTTGTAGCAAATTTCATCATTTAAATGAAATTTTTGCAAAATGACACTAAAAGACAACGACATTTTGCAATAAATATCATTATTTTATAGACATTTTTTCTGAATGTCATTAAAATCAATGACATTTTGCAGATAATGACACAATATATTCGACAAATTTATTAAATGTCACTATTTAAGAGATTTTTTTTCTAAATGTCACTAAAATCAATGACATTTTGTAATGAATGTCATATTATGTTCGACATTTGTAGCAAATGTCATCATTAAAATGATATTTTTACTAAATCTCTCTAAAAACAACGACATTTTGCAAAAAAAAATGTCATTGTGATAGTGACATTTTGACCCAAATGTCATTATTTTTACGATATTTCATAGCAAATATCATTAATTTTACGACATTTCACATCAAATGTCATTACTTAATGACATTTTTTTCTTAAATATCATGATATTTTTTATTTTACGAAATTTTTTTAAAATGTCACCAAATTAATGTCGTCATATGTACATATTCTTGTAGTGCTTTGGGAGTATTATTGATCGCCGTTATTGGGATGCGAGTTCATATTAACTCAAGTCTCCACAAACCATGTAGCCATCACGGGTAGTAAAAATTCATACCTTATAGATGACTCCTTAAGATGCTTTTAGCATAGACTAGTGGATCCACTAGGTTAAGTGTCCTACATGACAGCAAAGTACACGAAAATTCTGGCAACGTGGGCAAGACACGATATCACCACTTAGGCTCATAGTGGATGTTGTCGTATATATAATTTTCCACCAAAACTATTCTATTTTATTATATGAGTAAAGTTGAGTTTGTTATTGCATTTTCTTTAATAATGTAAGGTTCTTTTACTATTTTACAAAGTTTTTCATGTATTGCATGTGTTCATTGCTTTGTTATGAGTTAAGTTATTCACGAGTTGAGAAAAGACGAGTTACGTGTTTCTTTAAGAATCTTTTCAAAACTTTGTTATGTTTATCATTCCGACTAGCATAGTTGTAAATTCAATGTACTGATGTAAGTTGGACTGCACCATCTTATAATACAGACTCACGTACCCAAGATCAACAACCAATGCCTCATTGATCTGGTTAACCACTCAGAGTCAGTTTGTGAGCCTCCTTACATAACATAAGACTCTAATTTTAATCATTTCCTTTCTAGTTTTTAGTTTTTAGGATGATCATGGGTCCTATCTCTACATTTTTCTTTATTGTAGAGACCTCATAGGCAACTAGTAATAGTTCTTTAGTCTTATTTATTTCACTTGTATTCCATGAATACTTGTGTTTCCATTTTGTCCAATATATTATTTCATGAGTCATATCTCTTGTATTTAAGCCTTTCGTTGAGTATGTAAGCAAGGAAAAGGGTTCGCTTAGCCAAAATTAGTTTTTAAGTGTCGTCCGTGCCCAAGGTATAGGCTCGGGGCATAACAAACTTAGTATCAGAGCAATCGGTTCAAGAGTCATAGGGAGCCTATGAATCCATTTCTGGAGAGTCCTAGTTACCAATATAAAACGCACCACATCTATAATTAGGAGGGTGTGATCCTTAGGAAATATTCTCATTTCATGCATACGAGTTTAATCTCTAAAAAGATTCTTCTAATTTGTTCTTGTTCATGCCTCAACGAAGAGTTGTTGGTCATCATACTAGACGTAATGTTTAGGAACAAGGGGTACCGAATGAACTTGAGGTGCAACCGTAAGGAGTGGTTACAAATGTTGAGTTCAATGACGCTATCTAGATGCTCAACTAAGTTGTGACTAATCATGTTGGGTAACATAGAAGATCTAGACATGATGTTGCTGATACATTGAGGATCCGAGTGTTTTTGAGGGTAGATCTTCCCAACTTTACCAGTTCAAGAAGTACTAAATATCTAGAGAACTTTAGGAAAGATTTGAAGAATGTATTTGATGTTATGCATGTTCCGAAATAAAGCAAGTTGAACTGCTTGCATATCAATTGAAGACTGTGCCTAGGACTTGGTCAGTGGAAAGTGGATAGTGTTTAGGATGCACTACCTCAGAGTTGGGCCTGTTTAGAGAAATCTTTCTTGGGAATTTATTTGCCGTAGAATTGAAAGAGGCCAAGATATGTGAGTTCCTTACTGTTAAGCAGGTTTCTCTAAGTGTTCATGAATATGGGCTGAAGTTCACCGAATCATCTCGTTATGCTCCTGAGATGGTTGTGGACATGAGGAGTAGGATGACTTGTTTGTTGATAAGTTTTCCCATATATTAATCAAAGATGGTAGGGAATCTATGTTAATTGGCGAAATGGACATATCAAGGATGATGGCTATGTGCAGCAGGTTGAAGAAAAGAAGGTAAGGGATATGGAGGAATTTAGAAATAAGTAAGCTAAGACAGAGAATGAGTATGGACAAAAGAAAGATAGTGTGAATCGTTCACCCTTTCAGACAAAAAATAAGGGGTTTGTTATGTCATCTACTAGTTCAAATGTACCCTCAATCAAAGGTGAGTATAATGCTTAAAATTCAAAACACTTAATAGCTAAACCAACACTTTCTCAAAGAGGTAGATAGCCTACTGCGTGTTCTAGGTGTGGTAGAACCCACCAAGGTATGTGTGGTGATGGGCAAATATGTTGTATTAAGTTTGGGAACGAGGGTCACTTCATCAAAGAGTTCCCTAAGAACAGGCATGGTAGAGGAAATCAAGGCAATAGAGCTCAATCTTCAACAGTTATGCCACTAGACAGGGGTTCACCTACAGAAACTACTCCCGATACCGGTAGAGGAACAACCCGTCTTTATTGTAAAGTCACAAAAAGAAAAGTACTCTCCAGATGTTGTCACCGGTATGATCAAAGTATGTACTTTTATGTTTATGCTTACTTGGACCTAGGAGCAAGTTTATCTTTTGTAACTCATTTATGATCTTTTCTGATAGCTTTACGGTGCTTCTTATTTTTCAAAGATTGACCTAAGATTGGGCTAGCATCAGTTGAAACTAAGGGAGTGTTAAATTCCCAAGACAACATTCAAAACGCGTTATGGTCATTGTAAGTTTCTGGTTATGTAGTTCGATTTAACTAATGCATATGCGACGTTTATGGATGACATACTAATCTATTAATGCAATGAAAAAGATCATGCAACCATCCCAGGATAGTTCTTTGAACTTTTAAATATAAGGAGTTATATGTTAAGTTCTCTAAATGTGAGTTTTGGCTTGAGTCTATGACATTCTAGGGTCACATAGTTTCCGGTGATGACATTAGAGTTGATACCCAAAATATAGAGGTGGTGCAAATTTTTCCTAATGCTATATCTCCAACCGATATTAGGAGTTTCTTGGGCTTGGCTGGATATTATAGAAGATTCTTAGAAGGGTTCTCATCTATTTCGTCCTCTTTGAGCAAGTGAACTTAGAAAATTGTGAAGTATCAGTGGTCTAAATCCTGTGAGTAAGACTTATTTGGATTTAAAAGAGCGGTTGAGTAATGCCAGTGTTGACCTTACAAGAATGTACGCAAGGCTTCATGGTGTGTTGTGATGCATCGGGAGTTTGTTTGTGTTGCGTATTGATGCAGAATGACAAGGTTATAGCTCATGCCTCCAGAAAGATTAAAGTTCATCAGAAGAATTACACATGTAGATGTGTTCACGGATAACAAGAGCCTTAAATATGTGTTTACCCAGAAAGAGGTGAATCGCAGACAAAGGAAGTGGTTAGAATTACTCAAGGATTATGACATTAGTATTCTTAACCACCCAGGTAAGAAAATTTTGTTGTTTAATCATTGAGCAGGTTGTCTATGGGTAGTACCACCTATGTTGAGGAAAAAAGAAAGATCTAGGAAAAGATGTTCATGAACTTACATGTTCAGGAGTCCGACTATTTGATTTAATAGATAAGGAGTAGTGGTGATGAATGGGGCTGAATCATAATTAATGTCAGAATTTAAAGAAAAGCAAGATCAAGATACAATTTTTTGTTGCATTGAAGGAAAATATTAATAAGCTATAAGTATTAGCTTTAAAAGTGTGGAACTGGTGTATTCAGATATCAAGGTAGGTTGTGTATACTAAAAGTTAATGGACTCCTAGAGAATATCATTGAGGAAGCTCATAGCTCAAGATATTTCATTCATACGGGTTCTACAAAGATTTATTTTGATTTAAGAGAAGTTTATTAGTGGAATAGTGCAAGGGTCTTGACCAAATGACTCGATATAGGCATGGGCGTGGGAAAGGGTTGGCATGAATGACATTGCCAAAGGCCAAAATGCGGGTGGAATTAGTATTGCGTTGTGTGAGCAAAGTTTTGGCATGGTCAAATGGGTTCAAAATATTTTGGTAAGAAAGTGTCAAGACATTAGGTGTGTTGGAAAAACAGCAGCCCATGGCATGACTTGGACGCTGGCCAACATCGGTTGTTGGCAAGGTTGGCGTGCAAAAATCACATGGTCTGGTCAAATGCGGGGAAATTGAGATGAGATAAATTGAATCTTGCCAATTGTGAATGAAATGCAACAAGAAAACAAGAAATGGCATGAGTGGATTAAAAGTTAGCATTGCCAAAGCAATACAGCAGCACGCAGCGGCAAGGAATCAGTGGTACTCAGGCATGAAAAATGTGCGAATGGATTTGGGTGGGATTTGATGAGGCATTGACTATACAATGTTTAGACATTGTATTATAGTTTAAATTTTGATGCAAAAAGGAAGCAAAGAAACGAAATCCAGTCAGCAAAGATCATATGCCATGCACATGCGGCGTTACCTTTTTGTAACCGTTTGTATCCAGATTCATTGTATCTCTTGTATTCATTTTGAATTTGAATTTTGAATATTTCTTGTCAGTTGGGGGTTTAAATTGAATTTTATTTTAGTAGGCTAAGAATTAGACAAGTGTTGGACATGTGTCACAACACTATGCAATGCAAAACACACTACAGCCAATGGTCTTTAAATAGACAGCCTTGGTGTTAGCGTTTTTGGCTAAGTATTGACGATAAAATTGTTATGCTAAGGTGAAAGAGGGAAGAATAGGTCTGCATTTCACCAAGAAACATAAAATAGAACGTGAGAGTTTTGGAAAAGTTTCTAATGCAGCAATCGACTTGTGATTGTGCCTTAAGTCGAAGTTGGATAGAATTGTTTTTCAATGAAGTGAGTCCTTTGTATTGATTTTGAGAATATATATAAAGGTTTCGTTTGCCTGTATGTTTGTGTTTTATTTATACTGAAAGATCGTAAAATAATCTAAGGTTGAAAGATACATCCTTGAACGTTAGGCAAAATAGGCTGCGAAAGGCTGAGTTGAGTGGGACTTGACTGCCATTAGGCTGGGCTGATTTTCTATACGAAATTAAGGTTGAATAGTATGCCCTCCTAACAATTAGTATTAGAGCACGCTTAGATTATTCTATGGTTGAGGGAAACGCTGAACTATGGGAAAGGGTGGCATGATTGGAGGCGCTTATTGGTGAAACAATTGATGGAGAAAACATGGTTCATCTGGTTACTCAAATTCAGAGAGTGAATGTAGATTTAACCTTGAATAAAGAAGTCTTGAACGAAAAAGTTCTGTTGTTGGAGGCAGAATATGCCTCTAAACACAAAACAACCCAACAAGAGATGGAACTTGTTCGCAGGGAGAAATAACATTTGCGTGGTGAAGTTCTTCTTCTACTTCGTGCGTTGAAAGGAACAATTTGCTCCATAAGAATGAAGGTTCCAGAACCTAAGGCTTACAATGGTGTGAGGATTTCCAAGAAATTGGAGAACTTTCTTTGGGATATAAAAATAACTTCAAGGCAGCAAAGGTTCAAGATGCTGAAAAGGTGTCAGTCACAACATTGTATTTATGTGATGATGCCTAGGTTTGGTGGAAAACAAGGGTTGCTGAAGTAGAAAATTTGAATTTGCCATAGATCCAAACGTGAGAAAGGTAGAATAAAGAGTTGAAAACTCAATTCCTTCCAAGCAATTCGTCTTGGTTGGCAAGGGATGGGCTGCGACGTTTGAAACAAGGCAGAACAGTTAGGGCTTATATCAAGGAATTTTCATCCTTCATGTTGAACATAGGCAACATGGCCTAGGAGGACAAGTTGGACTATTTCATAAGTGGGTTGAAAGAATGGGCACAAAGGGAGTGAAGGATACAAAATGTCCAAACTCTTAATTCTGCAAAAGTGGCAGCAGACAAGTTGGCTGACTTCGATGAGGGTGACGACCCAACTTTTTCTTCGCACTTCAAACAACAAGACAAGGGGAAGGAGTGGAAGAAAAATCAGAGGAGCCAAGCTGTCGAAGAGGAAGGGGAGTCTTCTTTTTAAAAAGAGAAGGGAAAATTTGGAGGATGCTTTACTTCTGGTGGTCCTCATTTGAAAAGAGACTTTCCATTCCAAGTGAAAGTGAATGCCATACTTGCTGCCAAACTTGAGAGGGATAAGAACAATGGGGCAGAAACGTCAAAAGTGAATTCCTTGGCTTTGGTTGAAGATGAAGATGATTGACAGGGAATGATTCTTGTCCGGAATTCAAAATAGGTTCGTATGAATGATGTCCTCGATGAGGACTTCGAGCTACATTAGGTGGGGGAAGTTTTTAAGGGTCCTGACCAAATGACTCGACATAGGCATTGGTGTGGCAAAGGGTTGGCATGAATGACTTTGCCAAAGGCAAAAATGCGTATGGAATCAGTCATGCATTGTGTGAGAAAAGTGTTGGCATGTTCAAATGGGTTAAAAATATATTGGTAAGATAGTATAAAGACATGACATGGGTGTTGGAAAAACAACAACCCATGGCATGCCTTGGATGTTGGCCAACATCGGTTGTGGGCAAGGTTGGCATGTGAAAATCACATGGTCTGGTCAGATGCGGGGAAATCGAGCTGACCTAAATTGAAGCATTGTAAATTGTGAATGAAACGCAACAAAGAAAAAAGAATTGGCACAAGTGGATTAAAAGTTAGCATTGCCAAAGAAATACAATGACATGCAGCGGCAGGGCGTTGGTGATGCGCATGCATGAAAAATGTGCGGATGGATTGGGCTGGTCTTTGATGAGGCATTGACTATACAATATTTAGACATTGTATTATAGTAAAAAATGTTGATGGAACTTGCAGTAAAGAAACAAAGTCCAGTCCGCAAAGATCACATGCCAAGCACATGATGCGATTACCTTTTTGCAACCGCTTGTGTTCATATTCGTTGTATCTCTTGTATGAATTTTGCATTCGAATTTTGAATGTTTCTTATAAGTTGGGGATGTAAACTGAAATGTATTTTAGTAGGCTAAGCATTTGACAAGTGTTTGATATGTGAACAACACTATGCAATGCAAAACACAAGGCTATCACATGGTCTATAAATGGACAGCCTTGGTGTTGGGCGTTAGTGGATAAGTATTTACAATAGAATTTTTATCCTAAGGTGAAAGAGGGAAGAGTAAGTTTGTAATTTCAGCAAGACACTTAGAATAAAACGTGAGGCTTTTAGAAAAGTGTCTAAGGTAGCAATCGACTTGTGATTGTGCCTTAAGTCGAAGTTGAAGTGGACGTTGGACATAATTGTTGTTCAACAAAGTGAGTACTTTGTATTGATTTTGATAATAAATATAAAGGTTCGGTTTGCCCGTATGTTTATGTGTTGTTTAAAGTAAAAGTTTGAAAAATAATCTAAGGTTGAAAGATAGAAAAACGTCCTTGAACGTTAGGCAAGATAGGCTGTGAAAGGCTGAGTTGAGTTGGACTTGAATGCCATTAGGTTTGGCTGATTTTCTATATGAAATCAACGTAGAATAGTCTGCCTCCTAACAATATGAAGAAAGACGTTGCAGAATTTTTAGCAAAGTGTCTGAATTGCCAACAATTTAAAGTAGAGCATCAAAGTCCTGGTGGTTTGTCTCAAAAAATAGAACTTTTTGAATGGAAGTGGGAGATGATTAATATGGAATTCATCACAGGTTTACCATAGTCTCACAGGCAACATTATTCCATTTGGGTGATTGTGAATCGCATGACACAATCAACTCACATTTTACCCGTAAAGACTACCCATTGGCACGAAGATTATGCTATGAAGAATATCACAGAGGTGGTAAGAATCCATGGAGTTCCGCTCTCTATTATCTTAAATAAAGTTGCACAATTTAATACACAGTTCTAGAAATCTTCTAGAAAGACTTGGGTTCAAAGGTGAACTTAAGTGTTGTATTTCTTCCTCATATCGATGGGCAAGTAAAGCGCACTATCAACACCTTAGAGGATATGTTGAAGGGCGTGTGATTGATTTCAAAGGTAATTGGGATCATCACCTACTTCATCGAGTTTACTTACAACAATACTTATCACACGACTATTAAAATGGATCCTATGAAACTCTTTATGAGAGATTACACAGATCTCTTATTGGATGGTTTGAACTTGATAAAGTAGCGTTTATATGAAAAAATTAGTTTATAAATCTATGAAGAAGGCGAAAGTGATTAAAGAGAGGTTGAATATGGCACAGAGTCGTTAGATATCCTACACTGATATTAGGAGAAGAGTCTTAGAGTTTAAATTAATTGATTGGGTGCATTTAAAAGTTTCACCCATAAAGGGTAAGAAGGGGAAGCACAATATTTGGTATATTGAACTATAACCCCTCAAAAAATGACTTAGGTGAATTTAGAGCCTAATGTGTGTGATATGAAATTTTGAAGTATTAAGATGGTTTCAAATGAAGTTTGAGGCACTGTCTAACATGATTAAGTTTGTATTCAAACATCAAGGGATGACCAAGACGTTCGACCATTAGTCACCTATGTGACTTATGTGTTTTCATGTTCTTATGTGTGTATAATGAGTTTATTACGTCCTTATATTGCTTATAATGGTGTTTAGAGTAATCATGTTAAGTTTGGTAAGGCTTGGAGGTCAAACGTCCAGGAACGTCCGCTGACGTTTGAAAGATAGCCATTGGACGTCCTTGTGAGTTTGGATGTGCTTTAGCATATTGTGTGGCTTGTTTGATGTTGAAATTGTTTGGAGATGTTCCTATTACCTATATTGCGTGTTTACAGGTTAAAATGTTTTGGTGAATCAACCTAGGACCCACTAGGGGCCCTGGAAAGAGGACCCCAGCTTGGAGCTCAACACTGCCAGGTAGTGGCAATCGACTACCCCAAACGATGGCCGGTCGATCAGACAACGGCCCGTTGATAGGTTGAGATGATGGATCCATGTAGATTTCGGGTTGAGGATTTGCAGACACAACCAACTCACCCCATCAGCGGGGCGTGGTCTCACCCATGAACCATCGATGCAAGGGCGTCGATGGTGCTGCAATTCTCGCAGTTTTTCTGTTAAGACTTGGGATTTTTTTGGGAAATTCACTCCAAGTCTTATATAATAGGAGGAAGAATATTTCAGGTGTTTATGGTTATTTTAATTGTATATCGTTAAATTCTCATTTAACCCTAGAACCTAGATCAACACCCATTCCCTCCCATACTTTCTCCGAAAACTTCCATGAGAGCTCAAGGTGAAGATATAGCTTGAAGATGGATCTTCAATGTAGTTTGTTCTTCAATTATCATAGGTTTATTCTAGTAATGTTTGGTAGTTCTTCATCTAAGGCTTGGTATCACCTTAGAGTCAATTTCAAAGATAATTTTCAAAGATTTCAAAAAGATATAAAAGTTAAATTTATGCTCTATATATTTGGTTCTTGCATGAAACTTTTTAAAATATTAAGATATAATATTATTGATGTATAATTGATGTTTTCCAATGAAATTCTCCATGAACACTTGACCTTGTATAAACTCACAATTTGACTAAAATATGGGTAGATTGATCTTTGCTAATTAGTAATGAATTCATGCGTAGATTGTTATGGGCTCTTCATTTATGTACAGATTATGATTGTATGGTTTATAGGATGTCCCAAATTGGTTACACGAGTATTTTATATTCTGAGATCCATTTTATATTAGGCTAATTGAATTGAATTGATGTTCATAGTCATGGGTAAGGGCCTTTCAGTATTGTGTTGGTCTATTTGACTATGGATGGAAGTCGTGAGATAGGATGGGCGGTACACTTCCCTAAATCTCTTAATATTATGTATAGCTTTTGTATTTTAATGATTTATTGGTATTTTCAACTTATGGCAGCGGTTTTATGTGTTACCTTTGTGAAAGATGTGGCCTCGTCGGCATTACTTTAAGAATTGTATTAGTAAAATATTTAGGACTTATATGAATGTAGAATGTGAAGTAATTTAATCATGTCTAAGACATTATGGATTGTGTCAACATGTGGTTTAAAACATGATAGATAATATGTGATATTTGTGAAGATTGACAGTAAGGGTACCTTGTAGTGCTTTTATGATCTTGTGTGAGTGATTATTTTATGATTCCTCTTATGTGATGATATATGATGAAGCCATATATGGATGTGTTATGGTTAACATGTTTACTATTAAATGGCTTTGTATTACTAAGGTAATCAATAATGACTTCTCTCATGTGTTATGAGAAAGTAGTGTCTTGTGTCCCTTACTTGATACATATATGAATGTGAATATGAGATTTCTTGACTTAGGATGCTAAAGCCTCTTAGTCTTGAATGTATGAATGATATGAGACCTTGAATGATGTTTAGAATGTCCTTTGTGTGGAATCGTAAACCATGTGGTAAGGTTATGAACATTGAAGTCGAAAGTCATAATGGTATCCATCATGTATTGAATGATGGACTTAAGGTTGATTGGTTGAAACGGCATCGTATCATCCTTAGGAAAATTATTAAGTGCTATATTGTCACCATTTAAGGCATCCCTAGGGGAACTCCTTAGTAAGGTGAATGTGATTGTGTTATTAACTTGATATGGAACCCCTTTTTCTGAACCTTTAATGTAAATTACTCAATAAGAACAAAGGCTAGCACCGAGTGTGTATGGTTTGGCAAGTAGCTCTAGTGAAGAACCAGACTAGAGTACGAAATAAGCCCTTCATATTCCTTAACTATGTGTATACATGGTATGTGTCCAATTTCTATCATTGGCAAGTTGAACACCCTCCCTCGGAGTAGATTACAAATATCAGAGCATAGGTTTAACCTGTGTGATGGCTCAGCTATACATGTGAACCGTCCTATGGCTCCCTGAGGGTTAAAGCCAAGGTGTTGCATCCATGTATACGTTTCCCTCGGAGTAAAAGTACCGTAGGCTTCGGTCTGGTAATATAGCTGAGGGGCCAAGATGATGGCGAAATTGGTATCAGAGCTAGATAAAATAAATAAATATGGAAAACAAATCAACTATGACGGATGATATGCAAAAACAGGTATACCATTTTATAATCATGAGTAGCTAAATTAATTTATTCCTGAAAATCTCTTGTTAATTATAGTTGTTTATCATGTTTAAATAATGTTCTAATAACCATCTTTAGAAAGTTTGCTACAGAAATATTCTTGGAATAAGTATGCCCAGACTATGCCATCCTAAGGTTGAAACCGGTAGGCAGAGAAAGGCCGTTTAAGGGGAGTAAACAAAGTTGAAGGCGCTGTTAGGGTAACTAATCGAAGAAGAAAGCTGTAGTAGTGACCAGACGAGATGATTATTAAACCATTATTTTTGCATAATAACCAAGTATAATTTACTAAGAGGTTGGAAGGAATAAAATTTTAGTGAAAAATGAAAATAATAAAAATGGAAACATACCTATTAAACAATGATGTCAATTATAAGATATTACTACTTTATATATTAAAAGGTCTTAATACTGATATAAAAAGAGAAATTTATAATAAATTATTAACATATGAAATAATAGAAATAACAACCCAAGGTTGGATTGAGTTAGATATACAAGGAAGACTTTATAATGAATTTTATTTTGACATATATGATTTATATGATGATATAGATATATTTAGGGATCAATGATAAATTACGAATATTTACAATATTGGGTACAAACTATAGAAGACATAGATTCACATGAAAAACTATTAATTAAAAATTTATTTGGTTATTTAAGAACTAGAGAAAATGAATATTTAGAATATATTATAACTAATGCTAACGAAATACAACGATTAGATCTACTTAAAAAAGAATATTATAGAAAGACATTTTATGAAGAGTAATATAACACCAAACAAAGAAACTAAAATGGCAAAAACTAAGATAGATAAAAAAGTACGAAAAATATGGAAAAAATTAAAATCCTTATATATGGAATATCAATTATCACAACTAGCCAAAACAGATAATGATAAAAAAGATCATTTGATAAATATAATTTCAAAAATAGAATACAAATATGTTTGCTATTTGAAAAAACAGTATGAACAGAGAAGAATATAAACAACAATTAATAGAAATAATAATGGAAAAAATAACTGAAAAAGAACAAGAGTTACAACATAGAAAAAGAAGGTTAGAAGAAAATATATTAGCGGGAGTATGTAATAAATCAATAGTAGCACAAAGAGAAACTATATTAATATTAGAATTAGAAATAGATTGTCTTGAATATGAATTACAACATAATATAATACATAGATCATAATGAACAAAGAAGAGTATGCAGTAGATGAAAAAACATATGAAAACCAAGATGGAATGATAATAAAAATAGTATTTTCAAATTTAGGAAGAAGATATAAGAAAATAGGAAATAATTTATATTTAATGTTAGAAAAAGAAACAGCAAAATTAGAAGATAGTTTAACAGCTATGGTAAGAATAACAAAAGAAAATGAAGAAATAGATAAAGCAAGAGAAATTGAAAAAATAAAAACACAAGCAAAGCAAGAAGTACAACAATTAGAAGAAATAAAAAATACAAGAATAAGTGAATTAGAAAAAGAATTAGCTAGATTAAAATTATTATATGAAAATAAACAAAAACAAAAAGAAAAAGAAAAAGAAAAAAATAAAGAACTAGAATTAACAAATGAAATAAAAGAAATGGAACAAAAATTAAATGAAGATCAAAATGAAGATATTGAAGTAAATGAAATAGATGAAAATGAAAATGACCAACAATCAGAAATAAGTGATATAAGTGAAACATATACAGAAATTTTAGAACAAATAAATAAACCAAAGAAATTAGAAATAAATGTAGGAGATATGGATAAGCCTAGTACGTCAAGAGTTAAAACCCCAGATAATAGTCCCAGAAATAGTCCTAGAGTTAGTCCTAGAAGAACACCACCAATTTATAGTTATCAACAATCGGATATAAATAATACAATATGGAACAATAAATTAAATAAAAATTGGACACCTAAACCAGTAAATGAACAATATAATTTCTTAGATTTAGACTGTGTCACGGATACAAATAAAGCAATATTATTATGGATAGGAAATATGTCTAAACAGTTAATAGATAATAAAATAGAAACAGCAAAAACACCAAGGTATATAGAAAGAACATTTGTAGGAACAACAAAATTATGGATAGAAAATCTACCCCCAGAAAGTCTAGAAGTACTTAGGAATGATAAGAAAATAGATGGATCCGCATCAGCAACAAATATAGATATACTAGATAAATATGAATCAGCAATAAGAAGTGAATTTGGAGGTATGACTACAGATATAAGAGAACAAAATAGAGAAAAAATAATAAATAGACAACTTATGACAAAATTAGCTATATGTAAAATGTGTTACTTAGAAGAATATACTTGTGCATTTAAAGAATATTATTACAAAGCTAAATACAATTTAGACGAAGCAAAAGAAATAAGAAAACAATATTATACAAAATTACCAGAACCATTTAGTACAAACGTGATAAAGGATTGGAATAATGAAGGAATGGTAGATACTTTAGGATCTAGAATAAAATTTTTAAATCAATGGTTCATACAACTATGTGAAAACCAAAAAGAAAAATTAAAAATGGAAAAAGTATTAAATAAAAATTTATCCTGTTGTAAAAATAAAATGGCACCACAATTTGGATGCACAACTAAAAAACAAAAATCCAAAAGATATAAAAATTATAGAAAAAATAAAACAAAATATAAATATAAACAACCAAGAAGAAGATATTATGTAAAAAATTATAAAATAAAAAGACCATATAGACCAAAAAGAAAGATATCTCAATGTACTTGTTATAATTGTGGAAAGATAGGACACATAGCTAAAGATTGTAAATTACCCAAAAATCCAAAAAGAAAACAAATAGCAGAATTAATTATAGATGATGAAAAATATATGCAAATAGAATACATAGATTATGAGTTAAGTGAAAATGATAGTATATATGAAGTATCAGATATAGAAATTGAAAATGAAGAAGAAAATATTAATCCAGATAATGATGAAACAGATGAAGAAATATAATGTCTGAGAATGAAATAAAAATAATATCTAAGGAAGAATATCAAAATGAAGAATCGTCAGAACAGAAAATTATATTTGATAATACGATATTTGAACAAATAAAAGGAAAAGAATTAGATTTAAGTGTTGAAAAAGTACTAGATATACCTATATTAAGAAATTGGTTTAAAAGACAAAAAGAAGAATACTATGTAGTTAGCCAAAAAGAACATATCATAGATTGTAAATATGCAAGAGGAAAAGTATATATACCTATATTAAATAAAAGGATGATAAACAAAGAAATACAAGATATAAAAGCTAAAGCACCAATAAAATATGTACATTTAGGAGGAACAGAAATATTAATAAAAGCCTGTTTTAGAGAAGGAATAGATACACCCATAGAAATATATTTAGCAGATGATAGAATTGTACACCCGATAGAAAAAAGCGTAATTAGTGCAGTAAAAGGAAATTTAATATATCAAAAATTTAAATTTACAATAAGTGCTAATTATACAGTATCATTAACAGATAAAAATATAGATAGATCATTAGTTCTATATTGGAAAATATCTGGAATAGAACTAGCACCAGGAAGCAAATTATTTACAGCAAGATGTAAAAATTTATATATATTAACAACAAAACATAAGATAACAGCAAGAAATAAAATTAATAAAATAAAAATAGAAAACCCTTTTGAAAAAATAATTACTGTAATAGATAATAATGATTATAGCTATAAAGAAATTGATATAGAAGAAGATTTAGAGATAGTAAAAGAAAGATTAAGCACTTCAAGCGTACCAAATACATTGACAAGAGCTACCTCATCAAGAATGAGTACATCTAAAAGAAAATATGAAATTCCAAGTTTTTAGATAAAGAAGAAATAACACCATATCATTATTTCATAACAGGAATAATAGACCAAAGAAAATATAAAATATTAATAAATACAGGACAAGAAGAAAATTATATAACAAGAGAATTAGTATTAGAAGAAGAAATTATAAGAACAGGACATACATGCCCTGGATTACCTAGTGAAATAGTAAATACAAATGAAGAAACAACAGAAAAAGAAATAATTATAGGAGGAATACCCTTAGTAATACAATTTAAAATATATCAAGGAGATCATAATATTACATTAGGAATAAAATGGTTAGAAAAAGTTAAGCCATACAATATAGAAGATGAACAATTAACAATAACTTGTCAAAATAAGAAAATAATTATAAAAAGAACAAAATGATTAATGAAAATATTTATACTTGCAAAAATTATTGTAGAAGGATATCACAACAGATATTATACACCTATGATAGATACAGGAGCAGAAGCAAATATATGTAAATATAATTGTTTGCCAGAAGATAAATGGGAAAAAATTAAAAAACCTATGGTAGTAACGGGATTTAACAATGAAGGGAAGTATGATTAAATATAAAGCAAAAAATATAAAAATACAAATATGGGATAAGATACTAACAATAGAAGAAATATATAATTTTGAATTTACCACAAAAGATATGTTATTAGGAATGCCATTTCTAGATAGATTTTATCCCACATAATAACAAAAAACACATTGGTGGCTTACTACACCATGCGGAAATAAGATAGGAGCAAAAAGAGTAAATAATAAACAAAGAAAACCTATGGAATGGATAAAAGGAAGTGAAAAAATAAACCAACAAATGGAAATAAATAATAAACAAATAAATAAAAAAAAAACACAATTAGAAATTGTTATATTTACTATAGACAAAGTTAAATTAATTAATGAACAACTAGAACAATATATAGTGAAGATCCACTACAAGGATGGGAAAAAACATAAGACAAAAGTAAAAATTGAATTAATAGATGAAAATAGCATAATAACGCAGAAACCATTAAAATATAACTTTGATGATTTAAAGGAATTTAAATACATATAGATGAATTATTAGAAAATAATTACATACAAAAAAGTAATAGTAAACATACAAGGCAGCATTTATAGTTATAAAACATAGTGAACAAAAAAGCGGTAAAAGTAGAATGGTTATAGATTTCGTAATCTAAATGCTAAAACTAAAACATACAATTATCCAATACCAAACAAAATACTAAAATAAGACAGATACAAGGATATAATTATTTAGCAAAATTGACTGTAAATCAGGATTTTACCACTTAAAACTAGAAGAAGAATCTAAACAATTGACAGCATTCACAGTACCACAAGGTTTCTATGAATGGAATGTTTTACCCTTTGGATATAAAAATGCACCAGGTAGATTCCAACATTTTATGGATAATTTTTAAACAGCTAGAAAATTGTATTGTATACATAGATGATATATTGTTATATTCTAAAACACAAGATGAACATATAAGATTATTAGAAAAATTTATACACATAGTTAAAAACTCAGGATAAGTTTAAGCAAAAGAAAAGCAGAGAAATTATGAATACAATAGAGAAAGTTCTAGGAATACAAATAGATAAAAATGGAATAAAAATGCAAACCATATAGTACAAAAAATAATTAATATTGATGAAAATATAGATACAAAAAAGAAATACATCTTTTCTAGGATTAGTAAATCAAGTAAGAGAATATATACCAAAATTAGCAGAACATCTAAAACCACTACATAAAAAATTTAAAAAAGATGTAGAATATCATTTTGACGATTAAAGATAAGAAACATATAAGAAAAATAAAAAATTTATGTAAAAAATACCAAAACTATATTTTCCCGATATGAAAATAAATATTTTATATTGTTGAAACAGATTCCAGTGATCATAGCTATGGAGGAGTTTTAAAATATAGATATGAAAAAAAAAAAAATAGAACACCATTGTAGATATTATTCAGGATCTTATACAGAACCACAATAAAATGGGAAATAAATAGAAAAGAATTATTCGCACTATATAAATATGTATTTTATTAGCATTTGAACCATATATTGTTTACAATAAATTATTGTCAGAACATACACAAGTAAAATGGTGGATAACGAAAAAAAAAACTAGATGATTCAGTTTCACAAAAAGAAATAAGGAGATTAGTATTAAATATATTAAATTTTACATTTACAATTGAAGTAATTAAGACTGATAAAAATCTTGTTGCAGAATACCTATCAAGAAAAAGGAACTCAAAACTGAACCAGATACAACAGAAGAGATACTCAAAGCTATTACTATACTTTCTACAAAAAATGGACAGTATGGGAAAAGAGTTACAAAATCTGAAAACTAACAGTCAGCAGCATGACTCTAAAAATGCGAGAGCTACGTCGTTCGGCGGACGGTTAAAAAAAAGCCAGCAGAACTAGAAGAAGGAGACGTTGGGAAACTCCATAAAAACCCATGACAATGTTTGTTTAAATGCAGCTACAGCAAGCACATCTACAACAAAGGAGCCAGTGGAATAAGATATACAAATTTAAATATGAACAAAATCTTCGACAAACCATTTATTCAAAAAACCAAAAAGACTCATTATTTATACACCACCACAAATACATACTTACTCAGAAAGTTTGAACCAAGATAAAAAAGCCTACAACCACATAACCCGCTCATATTGAAAACCTTTATAAAATCCAAAATTATTTAAACTCAAACACCTAGATCTCCAACTACCAAAAACCCTAAACTAGTACTGATTTCATAAAACCAAAAGCTACAAGGATATAATAAGTTAATAGCACAACCAGGCACCAATGCAAATCTAGTAAAAACATGTTATAGTTATGGAGATTACTTAATACGGTTTATACTCAAACAGAGATGAAATATCTACCATACCAGAGCTATACAAAGCCTTTATGAACTATAAAAGAATTACTAAAGGAACATTGTTTTTTATAAAGTTTTATTCAGCACCAGCAGAGATATTATTTGATGAGATAAAACCAGTTATACAAGTTATAAAAATTGGTTTGACCAGGGATATGATAATTCCAGAAGATATCGGAATACAACAAGAAATACAAAAGATTGAGATACCAGAATTCTACGCCAACAAAACGGTTATAGGAATAGGAACTATCCTAAATGAACTAACTACAATTATTTAAACGGAAATTCAGTATGGAGCTATTATGTACGAGAACAAGTTATGATATATTCAAATTCAAAGAAATCAGAGAACAAGATATGGAAGAGATACGCCAATGGATACTAGTCTACTCAAGCCAGAGCAAAAACCAACAACAAGAGCATTAAGGGCAAGGGTTTATTTCGGAAGAATTATTGACCAGATATTGCAAAATTATTGGACAAAAATACCCGATCATATATGTTCAAAATGTCAAGGAGAAGATAATGTCATACCAGACGTTCAAATGGAGTGAGTAAGCTGAAAAGAAGAGATAGGAAAAAGATAAAAAGATATGTAAATTAGTCTTTGTCGGCCACATGTAAAAAATTAAAGGCCACTAAATAAAGTAGAAAAAGTGTGTCGGCCATTTGGCTAAAGTTTATTTTGTTTTTTGTAAAAAAGTCGTAAAGTAAATAGTGTCTATTT